>CM065667.1:11959382-12506882 GCA_033220385.1 Triplophysa yarkandensis | reverse complement strand
ATGGACGCGACTTCCTGGCCGATTGTGTCAATAATAGGGCATCAAAACATAACTAAAGAGAGATCTGTTCACATTTTTCAACTATCTTTCTTACGTTTTTACCTTTGTGCATCCCTATAAACATTACGGTGGTTCTATAAATATGGAGTAATGGCATCACTGATTTAAAGGACGTTTTAAAAGATGTCTAGTGATTTCTGAGCATCCTGTAACCTGACCAAGCAGAATATGAAAATAAAACCAAGCAACAGCGAAAAAACAAACACGCCTGAATCCTGGAAGACTACACCAGCCATCCCAACACAAGAATGATTATAGATCCTGCACTTCCCCTTTAAGCTATTTAATACATCCCGGCGATACGGCAAAACCCAATGATTCAGCAAAAATTACAAATACCGAGCACGGCTCAATGGAGTTTAATTCTCTTAATGTGCAAGCAGAGTAAAAACAGCAAATATACACACAAAGTTATACACTAGGGTCACATTTGCCAAGCATTCGAGCAACATAAGCCGTAGACAAGCAGGCCACCTCCCACATGATCTGGGACCCAAGAGCTGTCAAATACCTCTGTGCAGAGGAGGGTAAGAGACGGCATTACTGCAAACAAAGCAAGTCCGACCCGTGTCACTCATCCTCCACGTCGACTTACTATACAGAGTGCACGGAGATGAAGGGTCTCTTCGGGGGAAGTTACGCAAGTACAGTTCGAAGGGTGTTTAGGGGACGGTTTTGTTTACCAAGTCACTGCGAGAGAATGAGCCATACAAAACTAATTGGTCCCGGATGGGCAACTGACAATCCACAAGACCTTACGTATAGTGTTAAACAGATAGCCAAACGATGAAGATAACCTCTGTTTTCAACTGTACACAAAAGCAGTTTTGCTGTCTGTTGTCTACAGCATTCACAGCAGAGGAAATGCAACCGTGGTTATGTGAAACGGTCATATCGCAGGAAGTTTCAGATCATATTTTTGAGAGCACAAATTATGCTTTTGTAAATGATTATCTTGCAAAAAATCTACATTAGTACTTCATTACATTATCATTTCATTACTAAGGGCAAAAAACCTAGACACAATGTCTAAAGTTTGCATGTAGCATGTTTTGTCTTTTCTTTTATAAACATTTAAGTAGAAGCATGTTTTATTGCAAGATCTTCAGGGCTTGATTTTGTGAAGGCTATGTCGTGTATTGCTGTCACCAACACATATGCTGTTTCTTGAAGAAAGGGAATACTGTACCTTTCATTCTTTCTTAAAGTGAAACATTCTGTCATCATTTACTCATCCTCATCCTGTCATGTTCAACCTGTATGGCTTTCTTTCCGCCACAGAACACTAAAGACATATTTTGAGGTATGCTGGTCACCGAACAGCGCTGTTATTGCATTGACACATAATCAATAAAAGTGAGCATCCTTCAAAATACCTACCTTTGTGTTCTGCTCAAGAACGTCATACATGTTTGAATTGAAATGAGGGTGATTAGATAATGACAAGTTCTCGTTTTTGTATGAACTATCAATTTAATGACATTACTCTGGTTATACTGAATTAGATGAACGACCATGTGCTGTACTCCAAACACCATAAATTCTAAAAGAGGCTTAGATATGCCTATCTTACCTTATAGTGATTTATTTTAGTTGGTAATACCAATATAAAAGCCATGGCTTTGAATCACATTCCTTCAATGGTAAGTTTCAATGGTATATTCAGGCTCCTTAACTCCAAACCAGCCTCTAAACATTTTCATGTTTCCACTTGACATTCACTCATCACTAAGACATTTATTATTCACTACCTCACATTGACATACTGACAGTGTCACTACCTGTTTGCACATTTGCCTCCGGTACATCCCTGGGTATCTAAATATTGAAGAATTCAGTGCACTTTCATGTACATTATTTTCTGTTTTATATTTAATTCTACAATACACTTATTTTTTACAAAGTAAATTGCTTTTACATTACATCTAGTCATTTCGCTGACGCTTTTATCCAAAGGTATTAGCTTTACAAAAGAAGCATATAGAACAGGGGTCTCCAACGTAGCCTGCATGATCTTTTTTAGGTACCCGCCATGCACAGGACTCAACAATAAGAGCGGCACTTGAATATTCCCCAGAGATATTGCGCGCTAAAATTATAAAGGCACCATGTTTTTATCTCTTTGACTCACTAAATGAAAACGTTAATGTTTTAATGTTAACTAAGATTATTGATTTTTTGATAATATCCAACAAGTAGCCCTCCGGATGATTTCATCTTCTTAGGTTGTCTTCCCTTAAAAAAAAGGTTGGAGACCCCTGATTTAGAACAAGAGGTAACATAGCAATCTTAAGTGAAATAGTGCTAGTCTAAGTTAGAAAAACACTACACATATATATTTATATATATATTTATTCTTATTTTTTTGTTTACTTTTCATTCATTGTTTTATAACAACACTTATTTTAAAAATGTATTATCTTTGAGTGTATTCTTTAACAATTGGTCCATGGAGCGGATCTGAGCCATATGCTCTATAAAATTGTGTATGTGACAAATTAAAAATTATATCATATCTTATCTTATCTAAGCTTATGTTATCTATGTTATCTAATGTTATGTTATCTTATATTATGAATATATAAGCTAAAATGAAACATTCTGGATGTTAGACAAGAACAAGAGGTAACAAAGCAATCGTAAGTGAAAAAATGCCAGTCTTAGTTAGAAAATACGCATGTATATATTCTTATTTGTACAGCTTACTTTTAATTTATTCTTTCATAACTCATTTTTTGTTCATTATTTTTGATTTGAGGGTATTCTTTAACAATTGGTCCATGAAGCAGACCTGACTCACATACTCTATACAATTGTTTATGTGACAAACTCTAATTTTATGGTATCGTATCATCTCTTATCTTATCTTATGGAAAAGCGTGTTCCAAAAACAAATGAACTAAAATGAAACATTCTGGATGTTAGACTAGAACAAGAAGTAACAAAGCAATCATAAGTGAAAAAATGCCAGTCTCAGTTAGAAAACACAACACATATATATTTATTCTTACTTTTTTCCTTACTTTTAATTCATTGTTTCATAACTATATCTATTTATGATTTATGATGTGTTTTGAGCAGACCTGACTTACATACTCTATACAAATGTATATGTGACAAAAATGTTATTTTATTTTATTTTATCTTATCTTATCATCTCTTATCTTATCTTATGGAATAGTGTGTGCCAAAAAACAAATGAGCTAAACTGAAACATTCTGGATGTTAGACTAGAACAAGAAGTAACAAAGCAATCATAAGTGACATAATGCCAGTCTTAGTTAGAAAAACCCATATACATTTTATTGTTATTTATTTTTATTACTTTTAATTCATTCTTTCATAACTAAATGCGTTTTAATATATATATTTTATTGTTATTTATTTTTATTACTTTTAATTCATTCTTTCATAACTAAATGCGTTTTAATATATATATATATATATTTTTGTTGAGTGTAGTCTTTAACAATTGGTCACATTCCCTATATATGTGACAAAGTAAAAATCTTATCTTAAGTGTGTTGTAAAATGAGCCCTTCTGCATCTGTGTGAGCACCCTGTCAGTGATGCTCTGAGTCTGTAGCCATGACACCCAAGCGCAGACTCACCCCCATTAACAGCAGCAGGTGCGATCACAATCCCCTTCGCCTCTGTTTTGGGTGAATTCTGCCCGTACCGCCCGTCATTCTTGGTCACCATCTGTTGAGGGTTGCCTTTATGGTCCAAAACGGTGGCGTTCACCGTGGCGCTATAATAATCCTCCTTGTTCACCATGTTTTTGTCGGCAGCGACGGCCAGCGCACACCTGGACGACATGAAGGCGAGGAGGAGGAAGAGGAGACAGCTGCTGCATGACGCCGGTGCGGCCAATCTCTTCAGCATCTTCGGCGACGTCTTTGCTTTAAAAGTGCGATTCTTTCAAGGATCAGCTCGACATACGAGCCCTCATGTGAACACACTGTCTTCCCCTAAAGCCTCGACGAGTACGTGTCCCATACCTGCTCGGTCGCTTCCACCTGTGGGCTTTAAGAGCGTTGTTTTCGGCCACACGCAGCCCGATGTGAACGCGTCGATCGGCTTCTCGCCCAGCATTGAGACGGACGCGAGTGCGCATGCGCACATCTGGTGGGAGGGAGGGAGGGAGGGAGGGAGGGGAGGGGGACACATCATCTTATCGAGACGCCTTGAGTCTTCCTTGGCATTTCGGGGGTTGTGATGACGTTGTTTTGTACAGCGACAAAACGAATATACATTTTAGTTTATATAATATTTGTTGTATATGTTTCTGTTTGTTGTTTAAAACACTGATAAGAAAAATAAAATAAAAATATTTATTATAAAAAAAATATTTTCTTTCAAGTTTTAAGTTTCCCTGAGTTTATAATATTCGTTGTATATGTTTGTTTGTTGTTTAGTAAAAAAAACAAAAAATATTTATTTAAAAAAATATATGTATTTTTTCTTTTATCTGTTTTAAGTTTCCCTGACTTTATAATATTTGTTTATATGTTTCTGTTTGTTGTTTAAAGCACTAATAAAAAAATAAAAAATATTTATTGTAAAAAATATTTTCTTTTATCTGTTTAAAGTTTCCCTGACTTTATAATATTTGTTTATATGGTTTTTTGTTGTTGTTTAAAGCAGTAATAAAAAAAATACAAAATATTTATTATAAAAAATATTTTCTTTTATCTGTTTTAAGTTTCCCTGACTTGAAAATATTTATTGTATATGTTTGTATTTGTTGTTTAAAGCACTAATTAAAAAATAATAATAATATTTTTTATTAAAAATAAATATTTTGTTTCATGTGTCTTAAGTTTCCTTAACTTAGAGCTTTAAACAACAAACAGAAACATATAAAATAAATACAATAACGTCAGGGAAACTTAAAACAGATAAAAGAAAAGAAAGATAAAAGAAAAAACTGAAAATTAACAAAATAAAAGGTTACAAACAAAGAAAAGCATGACCTTTACATTTCTCAAATATTGTGAAGACATTACACAAATTGACAGTTTTGATTGCTTTTCTATTAGTGCTATGAAGAATAGTACAGAAAAAGTTTTCCAATTCTTTATAAAACACTGCAAAAAAGGGCTTTTTGTAAATAAATTTGCAATAATGTATGTGAAATTAAGCTAGTTATATTAATAGATCAATAATGAATGCTTCATAATTTAAATTATCATAGTCAAAATATCCAAAAACAACATTTTCTAAATGTATTACATAGTATTTGAGTAACAATGTTTTCATTAATGAGTCACAACACTGACGTCACAGATGTGAACTCACACTACTCTTTAGACTGTGACGCCATCTCGTGGATTCCACTTAAATACAATGCAGCACTGGTCAAAGGGTAAGGTCAAATGATTTCATTTAAAGGTTTTGATCACTTTAAAAGTTTTGAATAAACATGTGTTGTATAAATTTTTAACAGATAGACATAATATTGAAAGAATGCTGAAAGAAGGAACAGCCGATAAAGGCGCAGAAGAGATTTAAAATGAAAAGCATCTCAGGATGAGACCTTAAGAAGTTACTTAAAGTAATGACACTAAAACACTTCTGCAGATTGTAGATGAAAGGTGACTACATTGAATGTGCTCATTATGTTTTAGGTATAACCTAACGTATTTCCCTATCTTAAATTTTTTTTTCCGAAAATGAGGAAAGAAATATAAAGTGAGTAAGAGTCCCAAAACATTTGATGGTAGTGTATACACTGTACATTAAGCGTGGCTTGGTAAATATGTTAAAAATAAACCAAAAATATTTTTAATTAGAAAATATTAAAATAATTTATTAAAAACCCATCAGTTAATATATATACTACTACATATAATATTAACCAATATTTGTAAATGTTTAGGTTATAAAAAAAGTAATTATTCAACAAATATATGAGGAAAATATAAAGATTTTTGTAAATTCTAATAGAAATTTGAGTTATAAACATATTCACTTATTTTTACTTACTTACACACAATTTAAAAGCATATTAATTTATTTCAAAGTTTTGAAAATAACCCCTTAATTGTTTTATGTAAAATCACTGTAAAAATTTTTGGAGTTTAGTTTAATCTGAGTTATTTCATGTGTAATAAAGGTTACTGGGGATTTAACAATTTGTCTGATTTAGGAGTATCGCAATATTAATATAATCTCAAAGTTATCATGGCTGTTTGAAATGATTTTGCAGTCAAAACGTTTTGCAGCCAATAAATATATAGATATGAAAATATAAGATGTTTCATTTGTGAAAGTTGAACTGCTGACTGCAACCACAGAGCTCCTTTGACCAAAACCACATCACTCCAAGCAACAGGATATGACATATAACCTTTTTATGCTATAACATTTTTACTGAGCACATTTCCATGTCGTCATATGCCTTTTAAAATAGCAACAACAAAAAAATATCACACATCATCAATACACTTGGTCTATGGGTTTAAATGCAAAGCACATATGAGTCTATTTAAAAGCTTGGGTTTTGTAAATTATTTGTTTATTTACATTAAAATGTACATTGATTCCCTAGGCAGACGCTTTTATACAAAGTGACTAACAAGTATTATGCTGTAGTTAATTACACTGCAGAGCAAACAGATGTAAGGTGCCTTGCTCAGAACACTTCAGTCATTGTCTGCTGACACTAGGATTCAAACCTGCAACCTTTCGCTTACAAGTCCAACTCTTTAACCACCAGACAACGACTGACCCCCTTTTTAAATTTATATTAAACATAGAGACCAAACCACACCCAAACTAATTTATTTTGTTTCCGTTCAATAAGCACATATCTCCCCCGTTTGGTATATGTATGGTCATAATTGCAACTTAGATTCTTTGAGACTTGTTTAGAAGTCTGTAAACAGATGAAAAAAGTTAACAGTGAGGCAGCAGCCCACTTCCTCAGATACACATAGAGAGGAACAGAAAGAAGAGCTTCATTTACTGTTCTGCTCTCATGAGAATATCAGGACAGCAAACAAGATTTAACTTTTACATCTTTTATAAGAGACTTCTGGGTATCCTACCCAAAAGAATAGTGAACTGTAGACTGCAGAACACTTTTTTCACAACTTACTTCTGAATTAGTTTTCTTACGATAGTTGTTATAATTAACTTAACAAAAATGTTTGTCATTTCCCGAGGAAGTTTTTTTCACCTACTCTTCATTTTTCTCCTTTGCGTCTCTTCAGCTTCTGAGAAGATAAACTCCAGCTTCATTGGAAGTAAGTGTTTTTTACTTTATTTTATTAGCTTAGAGGTTAACAAAATTGGGTGTTGTTGATGATGAAAACAGTTTCAGTATTGCTGAAGTTATTAAAAAATTCATCTAGTATATACTATAACATCACATTTGTCTGTCCGAAATGTGTCTAAAATGGAGAATATGAGTTTTACTATGAGACAAAAATGTGGGAAGCACAGCACTGCAACATGCACAGACATGAGATAGACCTGAGATGATATCTAGAGGAATCTACCCCTAGAACTTTGCAATTGTTGTAAGAGTTTGTGGTTTATCACATTGTTTCCAGTAACATTTATAACGAGATTGAAAAACAAATAAGACTTCTGACAAGTTAAAGCATTAGCTAATGGAAAATAAGAACGAACATGTTAATCATAGTTCATGTTAACTTTATTATTTACTAATGTGTTTTTAAAATGTTCTGAGCTTTAAGTAATTGCTCCAACCAAAATGAAAACTTATCATTGGCATTTTAAACCTGTATGACTTTCATACTTCAGCTAAACACAAGAGAAGAAACCTAATAAAATGTGCAAAAGAAAACCCCATTAACTGCTAGGGCATAGTTTAAACCACTGCAATACATTTTTTTTCAAAATATCTTCTTTAGTGTTCTGCCAATAAAAACAGATAGAACTACAAATGATAAAATAAGGGGATTATAAAAAATTATTGGAATTACTGGAAGTACTTAATTTAATCACATGAAACCGATAAAAATACGTAGCTTAACATCATTTCTGTCAAACAAAGTATTTTAAAACAAGAAATGTAATCACGTATCACCAATGTACATGATAAAATAAAGTAATTTCAACAACCCCTTTTTGGTTGTAGATTTCTTCATAGAAGGACTTTGTGATTTGTAGAATTAGGCCATTCATAAATCTGTTTTGAAATTAATAATCATTCATAAACTAACCATATTACTCATATTTTTCAGAGGGGCGGGCCCTTGTTATCGATGATGGTACCATACCTGAAAGTCAAATGGTTCAGATGCAAAGCAAAGCTATTGTCCTTCTGGTTCCTCTCCTCGGTCTCCTGGCCTTCCTCATTGGGCTTCCCTCCAACACGCTTGCCCTCTGGGTGCTGCTCTTTCGAACCAAAAAGCTCCCTTCCACCATCCTGCTGATCAACCTCACCACCTGTGATATTTTGTTTCTTCTGGTGTTACCCTTTCGTATTGTCTATCACTTCCAAGACAACGATTGGACTTTCGGGGAACCCTTTTGCCGTATTGTGATTGCACTCTTTTATGGAAACATGTATGGTTCAGTAATGTGTTTGGCTCTCATCGCCGTAGATCGCTATATTGCTCTGGTTCACCCTTTTGGTGCCAAAACATTACGTAGTAACAAGAATTCTCTTTATATGAGCATATTGGTTTGGTTAGCAATTGCAGCAGGAGCTGCGCCTTTGTTATCCACCACACAATCTTATCAGACAAATTATAATACAACCACATGTCACGATGCACTGCCCTCAAAAGCTCAAGAAGAATTTTTCATGCCGTATTTTGTTACACTTTTCTCTTTCTGTTTCCTCATTCCATTTCTGGTAGTGGTGTTTAGTTATGGATCTGTCTTATGCACACTTAAGGATAATAGGCAGCGACATGCTTATGCTGTGAGAGTGACCGTACTAATGCTGATGGTTTTTCTGGTGTGCTTTCTCCCCAGCAATGTTCTACTGCTGTTGCATTACTCAAAATTAGACTTCGTCCAAAACAATCTTTACGTTCCATATCTGATCACTTTGTCTATCAGCACTTTCAACAGCTGCATTGATCCTTTTATCTTTTACTACGTTTCAAAGGATTTCAGGAAGAGGCTGTGTGAGGTCCTGAATTACTGCTCCAATTCTTCCAAGTCTTTCTCAGAAAAATCCAAGTCTAAGGGTACACTCACTTCAATTTTAAGCAAGACTGAAAGACCTCTTGATGAAGGTACCGCACTCTGAATCCTTAGATTCAAGACAAATATTTCATATGCCCCATAAATAATAAGGATAATAATAAAAACACAGATTTTATTCTGTGGTAGGATGATTCTTTGGGTTCGGGGTCAATGAAGGATACAGAAGGACAGAACTAAATCTTTTGTTTGCATGAGAAAAAAAACATTTTAATTGATCCAAACTTTTTTATGTTGAGAATGGTTTTTATTGTCAATTTGCTTTTTTAGAATCTAATGTTTTGTTATATCGGAAACAATTAATGTGTCTAATATTTGAAATGTTCCTCATAAAACACGGAGTTAATCAAACGTTGATGTATCTATAAATAAAATAACTGAATACATGTTTGAAATTCAAACTATAGAATGTAACATTTTCATTTCAATTATGAATATAAAGCATTATAAATGTGTTGTAACAAAAAATATTGATTTAGATTTGGATTAAAAAATCAATTTCATTTCAAGGCTGTTTTGCCCACTTGTATTGTTAAATTAAGACTTGAACGGGTAATGATGAATTTAAAATGTGTTTGAATACCGAAGTAGGAATTGCTATGACAATTGTAACCAAAAATAGATTTTATGGTAAAACCAACCCCATTTATAGGGCCTGACAGCACTGCACATTTTGTATGTCTCTCTTATGGGCGCCGGTGGTTACAGGTTCGAATCCCACTGCCAGCAGACAAATACTGAAGTGTCCTTGAGCTTAAAAAAGTCTGCCAAATGAACAAATTGAAATGTAAATGTCATCTGGAATGTCCAGTACTGATCATGAAACTCAAATGATGTTTGAATGTGTTGCCTATCCATACTGTGTAGTACAGGTCACCATGACTGACAGCCACATTCAGACTCAAAAGCCATGCACTAACTGAGCCTGGTCCTGCTCTTTCTATTATTATAAGTTTACTGTTTTTATAATTTTTATTTTGTCTTTTATTTAACATTGATTTGTTGGTTTCTAATGTTGTAAAAACTCTTTCTTCATCTTCATAATATTCTTATCACTGTGTATAAAATGTGCTCTGTAAAATGACTCACTAGATAAAATAAAACCACATACAATTAGATTATCATCTAGCCTATATGATGTGCATGATTCATATTTTAGTTTACATAAAAAATATATTGACATTCATTGACTCTCACCCAAATATGTAGTTTCTGTCATCATTTACTCATCCTCTTGGCATTTTAAACCAGTACGAATTTTTGTCTTCGGCCTACAGATTGCACTGGTTTTGTGTCCATACAATTGAAGTGAATGGGAGTCACTACTGTACGGGTACCATCTTTTTATATATATATATATATATATATATATATATATATATATTTGTTTTCTTCACAGGAAAGAGAGTCAGGTTGCAAATGATAAGAGTGTGAGTAGAAGTTGAACTTTAACTCAATTTAGTGAATAATACTGAGCTCTGGTGGATACTTGATGCCCTCACACCCGGGATGCAGAAAAGAGGCAAATGTGTAAATTTGACATCCAAATTGTTTCAGTAGAGGTTTTTCCCACTATTTTCAGATGGAACATATGATTTGATTAGATCATTTGTTTATTACTCATTGCATAAATATTTAATATAATATAATATATATGAAATATAATAAAAATGACATTTTTTAGTGCTTATAAGCAACCTGTTATATTCACTTGTACACACAGAGACACAAACATTAATACATTTTAACCAATAACCTCAACTTATTCTGCCCAATTAACTAATAATTTTTTTATTCTATTCTGAAGTTAAATGTAAAAATAAAAAGTATTATTAATGTTATTAAAGTTATTTAGGTTTTTTTTTGTTCACAATCTAAATTGTGTTAAACTTAGTATGATTATTATGATATATAAAAATATAAACATTGACTGTAAATAAGAAAAATGGTGGTTGTGTGACTCATGTTCATGTGCTGATGTGTAACAAATCAGATCCCATCAAATACTTAATAATGCTCAGGAAGCGAAGGGACACTTGTAATGCTTCTATTTTTTTCTATTTGAGAACTTTAATCATGCTTAAAAAGAAAAAACTACTGTAAATAATCATGAAAAATTTATTTACATAGGGTTTTAAAGTGATGTGTAACAAAAGTATGTAGTTTCATAAGCATTAAAAAACATAATGTACAGATGTTGTTAGTTGACTTCAGTTCAGCATTTAACACCGTTATTCCCTCCAAGCTGACCACCAAACTAGGAGACCTGGACATTAACACTAAATATTTCGATGCACCTTACTTATCATTGCAATAGTGTAATTTATGTACATATGTTCATAGATCGGTCTATAGTGTACATAAATTTTTATATAATCCATCTGTATAGTATGTTCATAGAACACCTGTCTGTATATTATGATTAGTATTTAAATCTGTAAATTATGTCCATAATACTTATCTATTCTATGTAAGTTTTGTACATATTGCACAGATACTCTGTACTTACTGCTTATTGCACTTCTGGTAAGATGCAAACTGCATTTTGTTGCCTTTGATCTTAACATGTGCAGTGAAAATAAAGTTGAATCTAATCTAATCTAATCTAATCTAATCTAATCTAATCTAATCTAATCTAATCTAATCTATAAGAAAAACAAACTTTAACCACTATATTTTGCAATTTGTGTTAGTTATACCTGAATCAATCAATATTAATTAAACTGCAGTTATACAAATAGGCAATAATATCTAAAAAATATAGCCAACTAACATAAAAGAAACATTACACAAAGAAAACTAAATTATCAGTGCAATTTTGTTCGGTGCATCATGATGATAAAGTAAAAAATGTGTAACTAACCTCTAGCGCAGTTTTTAAGCTTGCACACCCACAAGAGCACCCATGAAAATAATAAAAATGATGTCAAATAGAAAAATAAATTAATTTGAATTACAGGCCTATATATATATATATATATATATATATATATATATATATACACATATATATGTAACCCCATTGGTTATTTTGGGTGTTAATATTTAATCACATGTTTATTGTAGACTAATGGCATGTATTCCGCGTGCACTGTTTCTTTAAGACTCATGTTTTGTTTTATAGTTTGGTTGAAATGTACTTGTGCAAAAACGTGTCTGACAACAAGTTAGGTGTTGAAATTAAGCTAATTGGTCTGTTAAGAGATGGACAAGACCCGTACCAGTCATATTCTCGCTATGGGAGGGGCTTAGTGAGACGCAGCCAGGTGGAACGCGAGAGAGAACGGAGAGAAGATTGAGAGAGAGAGTTTTGTGAAATAGGGAAAAGTTGTTAATGTGTAGAAAACTGATTTGGGGATACTACTCGCATTCCCATATTATCAGTAATGTACTGGTGTTGATAAGTGAAGTTATAATTAGTATTAAGTGTTCTTTTGATCAGCTCATCGAGAGGTGATCGTTTTTTTTTTTGTGACACAGCACTGAAAGGACTCAGGCATCTGCTCAACCCGAGCAGATTCTTTAAAGATTTCTTTGTAAAAGTGACGTTTATCATACTGCACGCATTGAATAAAGGAACTTTTCATCTCGCTGTTCTGGGAGACTTTTACCATTCGTGAGAGCTGAGGCCCAAGGCATCGAGGAGAACACGGACCACATGTTTCACCACACCCGAGCGCCTTGACCGGAGGTAACATTTGTTTCAGTTGCTCTTAGGAGTGAAGGGGTCAGTTTCCTTTCTGTGACCACTACGTACCCGAGCAACGTTTCAGGCCTGCATCAGGGTGGGGTTCAAATGATGTGTGTGAATGATTTGTGTTTTGCATGATAATTTGTACATGTTGAAATTTGGTTTATCTTGTGGTGTTTTTTTGAACATGTCATTTATGGCTTGAAGGTTGTTTTTTTTTTGGTTGAGAAAAAGTTTTATAAATATAAGTCAGTAAAGAGAGTTACTTAAAAGTTTTTATTTTGGTAATCTAAATCTGTAAGAGAAAAGAGATAACTCTGAGGGTCTTGTTTATTCTTTATTTCAGTTTTTTTTGTTCACTACTCATTGTAATTTATAAGTGCATTGGTTCTGTATATGTCATTTTATTTTATTTTGTCAGTCTTTCCTGCACCTTTGAAGACAATATATATATTTAAAGTTTATCTTGAGCCTGTCTATTTTTGTAGTATTCCAAGTAACTAGTTTTGCTGTGAATTGAATCGAAGCATTAGTTGTATCAGAAGACAGAGGTAGAAAAAATAGGGGAAAGAACCCAGGTCCTTATCATTAACTCTTTCCAGGGGCATTTGGTTAAGGGGATAGGGGCTACATATATATAGTTAAACTTAGAATGAACAAACACATGAACTGTAAAAGTTTACGCCTCTGCGATATGGGAACATTAAGACTTCTTGAATGATCGAGTCTACTTTAAAACAAAAAAAACTTTACATTGGAACCAAAACATCCATTATTATGATCTTCCGCAATATAAAAGTAATATGTTTTTGTAGAAATTTAAAACTACTTTGTAAATTAGATACATATGAGTTTTTGTTAAGACATCCGTAGTCAACATAGTGTATTGACTTACTATCATTTGCCAGATAAATAAATATTTGTTTGTACTCTGAGGAAGTTTTATCTGATACTCAACTCCGTGGGAAATAGTCATAATGTAAATAGAGCGACTAACAAAATAATGAAATGACTACAAAGTATACATATAACAACAACAGCTGACTAGAAAAACACACAAAACTCAAGTGCTTATTACCTTCAATTGTTTGTTTAAAGTAGCCCATGAGGTTTTAAAAGGATGTGTCGAAACTCACAATTCAGTGGACGACAGGACAGAAGACATCTTAAACAACCATGAGGTTTTACATTCTTTATGGCGTTCTGGTTTTGGCCGGTGAGAATTTTACATTGATTTATTCATTCATGGTGCAAGTAAATGTGATAAAGAATTTGCTTTTACTATTTATAACTCAAAACACAACATTTGCATCATTTTAACTATAAATGGTGACTTGCATATTCTGTAAACTCATGTAAGGGTGCTATTTATATTTTTTAAATAGATAATACAAAGGCAATAATTGTAATTAAGAACATTTTAGAAAAATAAGAGGTCTTTTGATATTTCTGATTCATTTTTAATATAGTTATTCCCTGAGCAAGTTAATCGAGGAAAATAATTTTACTTCTAAAATACAATTAAAGAATTTCTAATAAAAGCCCAGGTCAATAGTTTACATTCCCCTTATTCTTTATACTGATGTTGAGATTAATCTTAAAAAAATACTAAACTGTATGTTTCTTAGGAAATTTAATAAGCACCTAAAACCCCACATTTCACAAAATCACACAGTTACTGATGAATATGCGACACTTATGCAGAAAATGTGTTGAAAAGCAAATATTCTGGAAGACATGGATGATGTTTCTAGTGATGAGAGGACAGTTTAATGACTCATAACAAACAAAAAACCTTAAAACAACTATAACTAAACAAAAAAACTGTTTTTATTCTTCATGTAAAATCTTACAGAGTAAAAAATCAGGGGACATAAAACTTTGAACTTTTTGATTTTTTTCAAATTTCACTAATTTTTCCAACATTTTCAGAATTGGCTGATAATGAAAAGATATATGTAAACTTTTGACTTCAACTGTATGTATATTCACTAATTTGATCATACAGCACATGTCCTAAAGTTTGTTGTGTCATAATAAATGAAAAACATTAAAATGTAAATGTTTTGTATTTTTCAGTGCTTGGGTACAGCCCCGGAACTGCAGGTAAATATGTAAATTAAAACAGATGCACCCATTTTTGTAACTCTGTTTTGAAACGGTTTCTATTTGTATTTACAGTAAAATTCGGCCCTCTCTGCAGTAACTCTAACACAATTAGAGGATGTGACAGTAAAGGTTGTGGACATTTTGGAGCTTCCCGGTACATTTTTTGAACACCTTACAAACATTTGCTAAAAAATAAAACTTCACTTTCAAGAGTGATATTACAGACTACTGAAACGTAATGTGTTTTTCCGTTCTGCAGAAACGGTGCCAGCAATGCACACAAAGGTCTTGATATTGTGTGCAACGATGAATCTACCGTTTATGCACCATTCGATGTGACTTTAAACGGCAGAGCTGCTCCATATGGAAACAACAATGCTATAGATAATGGCATAAAACTGAATGGAGAAGGTTTGCATTTATCACACAATTAATTTTGATTGCTGTATTTTTAAAGTGCGATCACAATCACAACTCCTGTTTCTTTGCCAGGACTTTGCTTCAAGCTCTTTTATGTTAAGCCGGACAAATATACTGGTAGTCTGAAGAAAGGCCAGAAGATCGGAACTCTCCTCCCAATGCAGAAGGTTTATCCTGGAATCACATCTCATGTTCATGTGCAGATGTGTGACAAATCCGATCCCACCAAATACTTCTGATATGCCAAGGAACACCGTGGCCATATGTAATCCTCATGCATTACTAATATCACTTCATCTTGATTTTATTGTAGCTTTGCATAATTAAAATAGATGAAAAACATTAATGAAAACAATGCACTAGAGTTGCAAAGCTTCAGGTGTTTACTTTGCTTATTACTTTCAATGCTTTCAATTTCAAAATAAAGTTTGCAGATAAAATTCAACTACAGTCTCAAGTGTTTTTGTGAATGAATGCCATCACAATATACTAAAAATGCAAAGAACCAGCCTTGACTAAACAGCTGATGGTGCAGCCTTTGAAATGTCAGTTCTCATTATGGACAACTTAACACACTAACACAAACATAATTTTTACCTACATGCACATCTCTCCAAAGGAGAAGTAACACACACAGTTTCTGCCACTCTTATGTTACTTGAATACCTGTATTGTAGAATCACGTTGTTTATACATCCGAAATGTATTTAGTTTCCAAATGTTTCAGGATAAAGCTGAGCTCCCGCAGCCGTAGCAATGTACACGCTGAGCAGCGTGTCTGCAATGTACACGCTGATGCACGCTGTGCTCCTCCTCGCTCTCTGATAGGTGCTTGGACAGGATTTAATGGCCTAATGGCCAAAACCAACTAGTGAATTCATGACCCCTGCTAGTTAAATATTTCAATAAAACCTCTCGAAGCCTTTGGCTTTATGCGGAAGTGTTTTGAAATACTATGTCATGTCTAACTCTGTTTTTAACAAATGGATGGATTTGAACGTGAAAACTCAACATGTTTAACATTGTAAAACACTTATGATACAGAAAACAGTATCATACCTCTCTTTTGAGAATGAACAGTGGCCATTTATGATTAATTGTGTCACCCCATCACTTCCAGACACAAGATCATAGAATTAATTAAGATCACATTGAAATAACTCAACAGCCCTTCTTGATCTTAAATTGACAAAGTACAACACAGTGAACACCAAATAGAGAACATACACATTTATCCATTGTATTTTAAGATACAGGTTTAGTAAAAACATGGGCCACGGTATCAACTGCTAGACAGTAATGATAAAATAATATAGTATATAATAACAATATGCTTACACATTTAACAACATTCAGGATTTTTTTTATTTAAAACTTCTAATTTATATGACTATAAATGTTTTCATGTTAAATAAAAATAATCAAATGTGTAGACTAACAAAAATGTGCAAAATTGTAAGTGTCTATATTGTTTATGTATAGTAAACTAGCAAACATTGTTACATCTAAATGTCATGAATTCTGTATCATATGTCATACTGTGAATGGCCTAAAGATGTTTAAGCCTTTTTAATGAAACATTTGAACTTGAAATCTACTGCAACCTTTCTCAGGTCTACTTTATAGTAGACATCACCATTATCAATTCTATAAGGAGATACCTTTCAGTTTATATTTATAGGCCTGTACTGTGTCTTAAAATAATCTGTATGGTGTATTTATAAAATTTTGCTGAACGTTCATGTCGAACTTTTTGCAGAGCCCATCATAGAAGATGACACAATATGACTTATTGCATTGGATGTTTAAAATTACCAAAACTACTGGACTTGAAATGTACATCCTTACTATGAAAGAACATTTCGCATAAACAACTGCCTTAACCAGAGCATTTAATTCCTCAATGAATCAGGTTTAATATGTCAATCTACTGTTTCTTGCAGGTTTGATAGATTTCTGGGATTTGTGTGACCAATCTGTCATCAAGGCTTTCATGTAGCAGCATGTGTTAAAGTTAACAGGATTGAATTATTACTATGCATGTACTTTCTTTTTAAAGTGATAGTTTACTCAAAAATGAATTTTCTGTAATATTTCACTCCGCATCTTGGTATATTAAACATGTATGACTTTCTGTCTCCCGTAGAACACAAAAAATATAATTCAAAGAATGTTGGTAACTGGCACCCATTGACTTACATTGGTTGTGTGTCCATACAGAAGAAGTGAATGGGTGCCACTGCTGTTTGGGTACCGAATCTCTCTAGATTATTTTCTTTCATGTCCTTTAGAAGAAAGAAAGACAGGTTTGAAAAGACAAAACTGTAATTAAACAATGACAGATTTTTTATTGTTGCATGTATTATCACTTTAACTTAATTTAGCAAACAAAACTGGCCACAAGCGGATGCCTGAAGCGTACAACTCATGTTGGGAGAAAAGAGGCAAAAATTGGATTTTTAATACGTTACAGTATAGCTATCAAGTTTTACACACCTTTAACAAATATCAGAGATGTATTTTTTATTTTATATCCAATACAATAAACATATTTAAACGAATCAGGAAGAAATATGCCAGTAAAATGTTGTAGTAAGTGTTATCAAAGACACCTAGGACAAGAAAGATATTGACCCACCTATTATATTCACTTTTACACAAAAAATACATTTACCCCATTTTCCTATTTCACTTTTAAAAACATTTCTTTAGTATTTAAATAATTTAAGCTGTTAATGTTATGTTACTTAATGCACAACCAGATTATTAAAACAAGATTGTTTGTGTTAGTCTTATTTGTGGCACATTTTTATTTTAGCTAGCTCAAATGACGAAATGAATAAACGATTTGGTTTCATTTTTGAAATCGTCCTTAACTGCATGTTTTACTTTAATGATGAAAGAAGCAAAAAAACACAAAAACAAGAAGTGAAGTTGACAAAACACTTGACTGTTTAACTGATTTTGTGATTTTCCTGTAATCAGGTTGTATTATTTCAATATGACTTTGTGTTGAAACCAGAGTTTCCACAGATCCCACTGATGATATAAAAACTGATCTCATACAGTCCAAAGAACAAAACGGACAGAAGACAACACAGAAGACAATTCTGAAGAACAAGTCCCTGTTGAACCATGAAGCTTTTCATTCTGTATGGTGTTCTGGTTTTGGCTGGTAAGAGCTTCAGCTTTTTACTAGCAAAAATGGTGGCTCATTTGTAAGATGTCTCTATTTGCAGTAATTTATTACTGTATAATTTATTAACTTTAATTTAAAAGGTGCCTAAACATACATAATAGTGCAATTTTATACCCTGTTATCTACATATTTATATGAAGATGTTCAACCAATTAGAGAAGAAGGGAAGTTCCAGCAGTATATATGCAATGTTTTATGTTATGGGCCTGACATGCAAAATGTAAAAAATATTGTTGTTACCAGTAAACTTTACCAGCTGTTTATATTATACAAAAAACTTTTCATCCATAAAATATAATTTAATGCATAAGGGCACAAGTTTTTTTTATTTAAAAAGGTAAATAAAAAAACTAAAAGGATACATTTTTTGGGAGACAACAAACTTTAAAAAATGGACGCATCTCATAAAACCCAAAACAATTAAAACAACTAAAATGTAGTTTTATTTTCCTGTGTCAATCCTAAAAATGGCACTTACCCTAGAAAAAAAGAATGCTTTAAAATTATAAAGAGACCTCACATGGCCATTTGATCTCCTACATGTTGACATTGTATATATGCTATTAGTACAGTAATCAACTTTGTTAAAAACTTGATATTATTATGGTGAAGTTGACATTTTCACGGAATTGCCCTGCAGATTTTGTTTTTAATTTTGTTGTACATTTAATATACCATTTTATTATTCAACAGAACCTTTTTTTAGACTGATGTTATATGTAAAAATAAAATTATTATTAATGTTAATAAAGTTATTTTGTTCTTTTTGTTCACAATCTAAATTGTGTTAAACTTAATATGATTATTATGATGTATAAAAATATAAACATTGAGTGTAAATATGAATAGTGTTTCTTATGTGACATTATAAAACAAAAGAAAAAAACTTTGATGATTAATGTCTGTCTCTTTATCAGTCATTAAGTACAGTCAAAGTGTGGATGTCACTAAAGGTATGAAGATTTATAAACATTTAAATTAAAACACAAATAAGACAAAATGTTAACATAGGGTATAATCACATACACATATTTATACAGTGAAATTCGGCCCCCTCTGCAGTGGCCAGCCCACCAACGTTATAAGAGGATGTGACAGTAAAGGCTGTGGAAAGTTCGGAGCTCCACGGAAGGGAAAGTGAGTTTTTTACCACCCTTATTTCTCAATTACATATAACATGCATTAAATCCCTTTCACTTCTTTTCTCAATGCCCTAGAAAAAAAATATAATAACATAAAAAAATAAAATAATTTATGATTTGTTAAAGAGTTTTCAAGAGTTAATGTGTGTTTATGTGTCCCACAGAAATGGTGTAGTTCGAAAACACAAGGGTCTTGACATTGTGTGTGATGATGGATCAACCATTTATGCCCCATTCGATGTAAAGTTAAGAGGCAAAGCTGTACCATATGGAAACAATAATGCCATAGATAATGGTATAATGCTTACTGGAGAAGGTTTGTAGTTAGTTTGAAAAACAACATGCATAAAAAGTGCTTTCAAAATCATAATCTCATATTTAGTTACTTGTTCCATACGACAGGACTTTGCTTCAAGCTCTTCTATGTTAAGCCGGACAAATATACTGGTAGTCTGAAGAAAGGCCAGAAGATCGGAACTCTCCTCCCAATGCAGAAGGTTTATCCTGGAATCACATCTCATGTTCATGTGCAGATGTGTAACATATCAGATCCCACCAAATATTTTTAATATGCTAAGAGGGAGGGTGATCCTTTTGTTTGGTCTCTCTGGGGTGTTTTGAAACCTAAATCATGCTTAAAGTACATAAATAAACATGACAAATGCAAACAACTCTGGTGTTTGAAAGTATGTGTAACTTAAACATATAGTTTCACACGCATTAAAAACATTATGTGAAAAATTACTATAAGCAAATTTTTTCAAATCTGTGTTATTTCTTTATGAAGAGTACCCTTGGAAAACCATTTAAAAATATGCTAATTTCAATCAAACTTCAGTTGTAATTACACTTAAATTATAACCAACTAACATAATAAAAACATAATAACATTATAAAAAGATCTGTGCAAAAACCTTATCACAAGTCTTTACGCTTGCACACTTTTTATTTCCAACTTTAGTGACAAAAGGATCCATGAAAAAATTGTAGGCCAGTGAAAAACTTTTCATTATTAATAACTTGTACTCTAAAAGGTCTTGAGACACAAAGGTTTATGCCTTTGCAATTTAGCAACCTTTAGTCTACTGCAAAATAAAACGTAAAATATTTTTTTCGAGATATCAGTAAAATGTGGCATATGTTTACTTTTATGATTGCATCTGGTTTATTTCATTGCCTGAAATTCAAAAGTATGAAGTTCTTAGGGGCTACAAATATTTCTGGGGCATTTATTAATGATATTTCCCGTGTTATTGAACTCCAGTAGGTATCAAAAGCTGTATGTACTGTAGCAGCCTTACCTTGGCAGGCTGGTTATGTGGTTTCAAAAGGATGCATATCCGTCAAAACTCACAATTCAGTGAATAAAACACAGAGGAAAGCACAGCTGAAAAGGATGTTTCTTCAAAGCAGAGAAATAAAAAGTTTACATGCTTTGTGGGGCTTGTATTATTCTTTATTTATTCTGTATTTTTGGTATTTTCTTTATTTGTACTTTCCAGTGCTTGAAAAAGGCCCAGCAGATGCGAGTAAAGGTGTACATTAAGACATACTTTAATATAATGTTTTGTAACTTTTACATTGTACCTGTTAATGCATATATTTATCGTAAAATTTGACCCCCTCTGCCATGGCAAGCCGAATAACAATATAAGACAATATGAGATAATAGTTGAGCCCCCCTTACACTTTTTTAAGTTCTCAACAAACACTCCCTAAAAAAAAAAAACGTGGATTTGCGTAGCCCTAAATGTAATATATTTCTGCAAAAATTGTGTCAGCAATGCACACAAAGGTCTTGACATTGTGTTCAAAGATGGATCCACCATTTATGTAACATTCAATGTAAAGTTAAGCGGCAAAGCTGTTCTATATATGAAAAATAATACTTTTAATGATTGCATTAATTTAAATGGAGAAGATTTGTGTTAATATCATATATTTATCTCTGATTGTTGTTTTGTGAGATGCTCTCAAAATCATGGCTTGTTGTCTTTGAGAGGACTGTTCTTTAAACTCTTCTATGTTAAGCGGGACAAATCCACTTGTAGTCTAAAGAAAGGCCAGAAGACCAACGCAGAAGGTTTATCCTGGAATCACATCTCATGTTTATATGCAGATGTGATACAAATAAGATCCCACCCAATACTTCTAATATGCTTTAGATATAAATGCAAATACATTGTGACATGCTTAAAATGGCAAAAAATTAGTTAATATAACAGTACAATACATACAATTTAATGGCTTCAGGTGCTTACTTTGCTTAGTGATTTTTCATTTCAAAATTAAAGTTTAAAGATCAAGTTAAGCCACAGCCTCAAGTGTTATTGTAAAGTATTGCCATTGCAATATTTACTCAAATGCAAACAAATAAAATTGAGATGTGTAAAATACTGAGCTCTAGTGGAGAGCTGTTACACTTTACATAACCAGCTATGGCTAAACCAGATACATTCTGAATCTATTACAACAATGTCAAATAAAAATACTTAAATTTGAATACAAACATAAAATGTGCCAAAGTTGGCAAACAGTTTAACTTAAAAGCTTATGTAATTTAAGGGTTGGTTTTCTTCCATGTTATTAGAGACATTCTGTGGAAAGTGTGACAATGCCCCACAATACTAAATTTATAAAAATGCAGTAAAATGAGCTCAAAATTTTTTTATTATATAGTAAACTGTAACATTTTGAACATATAATAAAAATGTATAATTCTATGTTAAACAGTTAAAAAAATACTGTTGTTCCATGTCCTCACTCCCTGCCTTTATAATTTGTTAAATAATATTTTGTTTAAAATCCTTCGGAGATCATTTTGTTTTTGCAGTAAAATGCATTTTTATATCAAATCAATAATTTCCTATTTTCAGAAGAAAAAATTTCAAAGCATTCTTTATAAACTACACATTGTATTAACACATTTTCCCCTCTAATTATCTTGTAACATTTAAATTAAAATATTTCAAATATTTTATTCCCATCAAGCCAGCAAAAGCCTCCACGGGAGAGTAATGTATGCATTGTGCATCATACAATGAGCTTATTGTAAGGTGTGCACACCAAGAAGTGAAACAGACTGTGAGTGCATGTCGAATACCTAGGAAGACGTCTCTATGAACTGCATTATGGCATTAGGGATGCCTAGATTCTCTGGTGCATTAAAATATTATTGCAAAACATTTGACCAAGTATTCACTCACTTTTGTGAGTGAAAGGAAATATAAATAATATACCTTTTTTTAAATATCCCTTTGAAAAGAAACTACATTTTTGGCAACAGGAAAAAAATGTATTGTCCTCCTCCTTTGAACCTTTTAGAAAAATAAAATGTAATTGAGACTTCCCAAAAAATATTTTCAAATGCAAATATTACCCATTTGGTGGGATAAGAGATTCATAACGAAAGTTACACATGGGCCACTAAAGCATGCATCTGCATTAAGTCTTATTTATGTTGTAAACTATCTATAATCAATGGATTGCCAAAGCTGTTTTTGTGATACAATTTGACTTAAAAATATACATCATTACTAAATAAGAACATAACTTATAATCAAAAGCCTTCTCCAGAACACTTAATCCCTAATAAATCAGGTGTAATATGACAATGCACTGTTGATTCCTGCAGGTTTGACAGTTTTCTGGGAATCGTGAGAACATGCAGTCAGTCATCAGTGCTTTCATGCAGTGGCATGTTTTAAAGCGACTGAATGGGGAACTCCAGGAAGGGATTCACAGGGAATTGATTAAGAATTATTGCATTCTGATGAGGATGCACTGGGTATGGTAAAAACAGTTATATGGGTGTGGTTAAGTATGACTCTTTTATTGATTTTAAAACCTATATGACCTCTTTATTGGCTGGAATGAAGGGTTGAAAAGTATGTAAAATATGCAGTGCTGTGAAACAGAAGTACATATTGACTAAAACCGACACACTTTTCTAAGACTCTTAACTAATGTGCCACAGGGAGTTAAAATCAGCCCCACCTTGACTGTTTGGGTGTGTGTTTCTAAATTACACAATTGGTTTTAAAGAAGGCTTTCCACTAATCCCAGTGAACATTTAAAACTCACAGCTCCAAACTGAGAAGAACAGACTGAAGACGACTCTGAAGACGAGTAGATTTCTGCAAAACACAAGAACCATGAAACTGTACATTCTTTTCGGCTTTCTGGTTTGGGCTGGTGAGAATATTTATTTATTTATTTAGGTTTGAAAGCAAATAATCTTAGTTTACTTTAATATTAAAGTAAGTGCACTCAAAGTCTTGATTTGCAAATCCAGATAACTCATTTTGTATAGATAATACGATGGCACAAATTTATTCTGGATTGTTAACATTAGTTTTTTCCTACTTTTAAATTGTAAGTTAACAATCATGTAGATAAGAGATTCTATCATGCAGGATGTACAACATGAATAACGTTTTCTTACAAAGTTGATGTATAACGTAAATATTTAAATAATCTATATTGCTTAACAAAAAATAAATAACGTTTATTTTGTTATCATAAATAAAATGTCATGGTAAATGTCTGTATTGTATATTTTCAGTGCTTGATTTCAGCCCTGCAGATGCCACAGGTAAACATATAAATAAGCATGATTTGTAAATCTGTTCAAAATATATATTATAGTATAATACAATATACATATTTTTTTGCCAGTGAAATTCGGCGCCCTTTGCAGTTGCAACCCACAAAACAATAAAAGAGGATGTGACAGTAAAGGCTGTGGAAACTTTGGAGCCACCCGGATACGGTACTTTTTTACGGCCCAAAATATCTTATTCTCAATGACCCAAACATAATCTTCAAACTTTTGACTCTGCATAGTACCTGTAACCTCTTTTTGCTACTTGCAGAAATGGTGTCAAAAAAACACACAAAGGTCTCGACATTGTGTGTGATGATGCATCTACAATTTATGCACCATTTGATGTTAAGTTGAGCGGCAAAGCTGTTCCGTATGGAAACAATAATGCGATAGATAATGGCATAAAACTGAATGGAGAAGGTACACATACCATAGTATATCTTTGATTGCTGTTTTTGTGAGATGCTCTGAAAATCACAGCTTGTTCTCTTTGCCAGGACTTTGCTTCAAGCTCTTCTATGTTAAGCCCGACAAATACACTGGTTGTCTGAAGAAAGGCGAGAAGATCGGAACTCTCCTCCCAATGCAGAAGGTTTATCCTGGAATCACATCTCATGTTCATGTGCAGATGTGTGACTTATCTGATCCCACCAAATACTTCTAATATTCAGAAAAAGCTCATGGTCATCTATAATCACATTTTCACAGTTTATTTTGAATTATTATAATAAATAAAATTAATGAAACATTTCTGTTAGTGCATCACAGTTCTTTCTGTACCAGCATTTTTGATAGTCCATAATCAAAGCAACGTAATTCTAACTTTAATCCTACCCCTTACCTTTACTTGCTCATATTGGTTTCAGGTTTTAAGCCCATTATATGTTTACCCAGACAGCTTCTCAAATTTCCCAATCTACTGCTGAATCTGTATTGTGAGAAACAGCACAGAAGACTGAGGAAAATAATCATATTTCAAAAACAGCCCCAATGGCTTCCCACAAGTGAGAGATGTACAAATGGGGTTTATCATCATAAACAATATCATGTTACCATATTCAGGAAAGATTATATTATAGTTCAGTACTACCAGAGTTTTCCACATGAGGACAGCAGAGTACAAAGAGGAAGACACCAACTGACTTCATCAGAACATGGATTTGAGAAATGATAGATGTAAACATGAAAAAAATGAAAATAAATGTTATAGTCACGGCATGACCTTATGATATGAGTCCTGTTCAAACGTGATAAGGGTCCGGATGTCCTCCCTGTTCAAATATACCATTTTCATACTGTATAATACGTTTAAATAAAATGCACAATGCCCCCCAAAAAACAAAAAAGTTTTCTTACAAATCCCACAATAGACAAACAATGGGAATTGGATTATACTTTGCTTAAAACATGTAATTTTTGATCATAATCTGTGTATTCTTCTTATGTTTAGAATTGGCAGAAATATTTCCCTACAAGTTTGCCTTTGGACGCATGAAAAAGTACCTGTTGGGACAATTTCTAAAACATTCTTTCTTGGTTGCTAAAAAAATTCCAAATAAGGGAACATGAGGGGAACATTCTGTGTTTACTGAGACACAGCATCTTAAGGTCTGACCCTGAGATGTATTTTAAAGAATTTTAGTCTATTCTGCTTTCTTATTGGCTGTTCCTTCCTCTCTATTTAGTCAAAGTCATCAATTCAAAAAATTATTTTTTTTACATAAAAGTAAGTTTTTCATATTCGCTAAATTGTATTTTTCTCTTTTAATCTGATTTCAGACATTTAGAAATACACCTTCAGATCAAAAGGTTTTAAATATAATTGGGATGTATTTCACTCAAGTGTCCTAAAACTTTTGACCAGTGGTGGACATGTGTCACGTTAATTAATCTTCCTTTAGTACGGGAGGACAGCTGAATTCCTTATTTAAATGCAGATAATCGTTGCTTTGTCTATCTTGAATTATTGACATTGGCCTTGCTTAAGCTGACTCTTGTATGTTGGTAATAAAGTAAGAGCTTTAAATGAGGGGCTATGTAGCCGTTTCATACATAGCCACAGTAAATGTAAAGCATAGTTGTCTAGACTAGAGTTAATGCTTTGGATAGAGAGTCGTTTCATCTTCATTAAATCCATTGGCATAGGTTTTAACAGTGTAATGGCAGCTCTTGGAGTTTCGGGATAGTCAACAGAGGTCTCCTGTAGAGCGCAGTAGACTTGCATCTTAACAGATTGCTTTACATTAAATTTTAAAATATTTAAGAGAATGTTTAAAACAATGTATATTACCTTTATGAATGAAAGCAACTTGGGCATAAACTGATATAAGTTGTTATTCATTAGTAACTGTGGAAATTAAGGTAATGTTAGCAAATTGTAAAAAATAATAAACTGTTTTAATAAAATCTTTTGAAAACATTAAATATTTTTTTCTTCTTCTTTTTATATGTATATTTATTTTAAAAATATCTATTTGTAGACCAATATTATTGGTAATTGTGATAGAAGTATTTGAGTTGATCAGGTTAAATTTTTTTCCAAAGCTTTAAAATGTAAACATTTTATGTAAATATTTCACGTAAAACAGTTAAAAAATGTAAATGCAGATGATGGCAACCATCACAACCCACTAACATGCTGTTACTTGTAATATCAAGTATTTTTTCAAAGATGTTTTATCCATTGTTGTGTAGTTAAAATTAAAGGTTCTGAAAGGCTCTCAACCACAATGTACATTTAGACAGAACATATAAATATGGTGTTTTGGGGCATTGTAATGCGGTGCAATATTTTCTAAATTCCTTAAGCATTATTATTTAGAAAGAATTTATACTATAATATATTTGCATATAGGCCTATCATTATAAAGAAAAAATTTGTCTTTATTTTTAATAGTCACACAACTGAAAAAGTATTGAACCATGGGGAATGTACCTTATTGGGCACCTCCCAAATAAGGCCCCTATTATCCATATATGTTTTCAGTACATTGAAGAGAGGTTTTGGTTTTGAACTAGAAGTAATGGAACCTTAAACCTAATATCCAGATCATGTCATGTGGACTGGATCTTACCAGCTGTCTTTTTCGTACTGTTTCTGTCTAATTGCAAAGAAGACCTCTTCTACAGATCAAACCAGAGACAGTAAGAGTTCCTCTGGGCATTGTGAATTCATTTAAATCAACTCGTTCTTATTCATTGGAAATCATGGCCGGCTGTGCAGAGCCGAATCTGCAGTTTTGATTTCACCCTCTATTCATTCTGCAAGCGAATCACAAATGTCCATCTCCAGTGATTATATGCTTAAAATCCAGCGCACAAAGAAAACGATGACTGAGCTGGACAATTTAGCCCCACTTCAGCTGTATTGAAATAAGATAACATTAACTTATTTTCTGACTCGGGAGTATCTTAAAATCAATTTAGAGAATCATTTGGTTTGCCTAAAACGTCTGCAGAACTTCTCATATTCCTTTCTCGTTCCCATCCAGATGGTCCCGACCTCTCACTTCTTCATTGAGATACGGAGGTGTGGATATAATGAACGGAGATAATGACTGAGGCTTTAGCGTGAATCGAGATGAATATAAATATGGGAAAGGAACAGAGAGCAAAAAGTGAAGAAGCAAGAATAGCCCTAAAGGTTTGCTGTTATTCAGTGAATATTCTGTTGAATATTCTGTTGGCAATCAGTTGTTATAAAAGTAATACTATAAAAATAAAAAGTAACAATTTCATACTACTTTCTCAAATGTTTTCTATAATAAAGCCAATAGGCAATGAAGAATTCCAGAAAACCCAATAAAATATGTCAGTGGAAAATAGGAAATGATGTCATGTCTTTGCAAGCTTCATAACATAAACTATTGTATTTGATAGCTTAATGTGCATAGATGACAGCAAATGGTATGGTGTTAAACAAATTAAAAGAAAATTAAAAGTTAGTAAAGGGGAATTGGCTTAAGATCTCTCTGTGCTCTGGATGGAAATATTATAAGTTAAAGAGTTGGCAGATAAGCAACCTCGCTAATGGATTTATGTGCCGCAATAAGAAGCCGTGAATGGCAGTCGGACTCGTGTTTGCCTGCTCTGCAGAAAAGCCATAATCCATCTCCTGCTTTATTACAAGATGGATTTGCCATCCCGGCCCAGTCATTGAATGGAGTTGCCTAATCAGGTATTGCTCCAACAGCCACTGCTTCAATTACAGATTAAAAAGAGAAAGAAAGAGAAAGAGGATGGGGTGAAATCTTGTTTCTATTGGATTGGAGAAATCACATGGGATTCTGACGAGGAGCTGTGCTGTTAATTGTTGGGGCTTGATAGATGAGTCTCTTAAGGCTGTTTAATAGAAGAAAGACGATGTGTTCCCTTTCTGTCGGTCTCTCGACGTTGTGTCGGAGAACGACAGGATGGGGTTCGCTCCTGAGAACCAATCAACTCCGACTATATTAAAAAGGCCAATGGGAATTGGCGAATGAAATTTGCATGCCGGGCCCCGCCCCGGACATCCGGGTATAAAAGGGGAGCCGGCGTGCTCATTCATTACCTTTTTGTTCTTCGGAACCTGCGGATGACTTCCAGTCTGATGCTGAAATCAACTTCTGACGATCTTCCTGCTGGTGTGACGACGCGATTGCAGTGGACTGTCCCTCTTCAAGGCTCCCCTGTGCGTTTCGGCAGAAGGCAGAGAGTGTCTGGAATTCTTCTTTTTTCTAAATAAAAGAGCAATTTCTAAGCAGCGTGTTGCCTCATGGCTCACAGCTGCTCCCTGGGTTGCGGCGGATTCGTCCTAGACGGGGACACCCATAGCGCTTGCATCTCGTGTTTGGGTCTCCAACACGCTGAAGCGGCGTTCATGGGACCGACCTGCCCGCACTGCGAGCAGATGTCGATTAAGACGTTGCGGTCACGGGTGGCTTCTTTCCCAGGAAAGCGAGCCACCACTTCGTCAGCTCCCTTTGGTTCATTGACTGCGGCTACGGCACGGTCAACAGCCTCAGCGAGCGGCGTTAGTGATTATGAGGGTTTTATGGATGTCACCCCGTCAGCCTCCGGCTCGCGGAACTTCCATATCTCTGCACGCTCGTCAACCCCGTCGGCAAGAGGTGGTACACCGTCTCTTGCTTCCCTACGGGATGAGGACGAATTGTCAGTCGCGGCATCGGAGGGCGCCCTGCTGGATTCAGATCCGGATGACACCCTAGAGCTTCCGTCTTTGACGGGTAAGTCTCGGGATGATCCGGATCCGGAGATGGCGGCCATGCTTTCCCGGGCCGCCGCGAGCATTGGGCTTCAGTGCACGGCCCCGCCGTCACCCCAGCACTCGCGGCTGGATGCATGGTACCTGGGGTCCGGACAGGGCTCTAAGCCACGTTCGGCTCCAGTGCCATTCTTCCCGGAAGTGCACGAGGAGATTACGAAGTCGTGGAATGCGCCGTTCTCGGCGCGTACACGGCAGACGGTTTCCTCTGCCCTCACTTCCCTCGATGGGGGAGCAGTCAGGGGCTATGTCGACATACCCCAGGTGGAGCGGGCTGTTGCGGTACATCTGTGCCCTCAGGCCGCGTCCACTTGGAGAGGTCGACCACGGCTCCCATCCAGGGCGTGTAAGTTTTCTTCGACTCTCGGGTCAAGAGCTTACACTGCCGCTGGAGAAGCTGCTTCTTCGCTCCATGCCATGGCTATCCTGCAGGTCCACCAGGCCAAGGCACTCAAGGAGCTGGACGAGGGAAGTTCCGACCCCGCAGTTCTGCAGGAGCTGCGCACTGCGACTGACCTGGCCCTTCGGGCCACTAAGGTTACGGCGCGTGCCCTGGGTCGGACGATGTCCACTTTGGTGGTCCAGGAGAGACATCTCTGGCTCAACCTTGCGCAAATGCGGGAGGCCGAGAAGGTTCGCTTTCTCGATGCCCCCATTGCGCAAGGTGGGCTGTTTGGAGACACGGTGGAGGACTTCTCGCAGCAGTTCTCCGCCGTGCAGAGGCAGACGGAGGCTATCAGGCATATCCTCCCACGTCGTAGCCGGGCAGCCTCCGGGCCGCCCAGGCTCCGTGCTCAGTCTGCCCCCAGACAGCCCCGCCCCTCCCAACCGACCCCTCCGGTTGTATCTCTCCCTCAGGCGGCGACCCGGAGAACGGCGAATCGGAGGAGAGCGACGCCCCCCCGTCAGCACCCACCTCGTAGGAAGCGTGGGAGGCGATCGTGACGGGAGGCACCCAGCGGAGGAAACACCATCACGCCCGGTCCTGGGGATACCATCTCCAAAGTGGCCGGAGCGGGACGTTCCTGCCACGTCCCAACTCGTGCCGGGCCCCTTTCAGGGCCTGGTGCCCACCCTCTCACAAAGGAGCAGTTTCCTCCCCTGGGTTTATAACACAACCGTTGAAAAGCACTCTCTAAGCGACGGTGCACGGTTACAAGACGTTGCGTCAGTCCGACTCGACGTTGCGTCAATCTGACTCGACGTTGTGTTGAGACTCGACGTTGCGTGACAGCAGCGGCGCCGCAACTAGACACACTCTCGGTCGGACGGTGTGCTATTCGGCAGCCCCCAAGAGCAGGTAAGTACTCGGGACAGCAAGCTTCCAGGGCTTCCGCCCTGAGACGAAGCAGCCGTCCTGAGAGCCACAGAACCCCCCTCCAGGGGAATGGTGAGGGAGATCGTTCCTCTCGTTTCGTTTTCCCGACTACCGTATGCATGAATTATGCTCGGACCGGGGCGGTAACCAGACAGAACGATCCATCTCGGCTATGCGATCCAGTTCGCACAACAACCTCCCAAGTTTCGGGGAATCCTATTCACCTCGCTACGAGGGAAAGATTCCACCGTCCTTCGGTAGAGGTCGCGGCTCTTTTGGCAAAAGAAGCGATCGGCCCCGTACCCATAGCCGAGATGTCGTCGGGCTCCCACAGCCCGCACTTCATCATCCCCGTGAGAGGTGGAGGGCGGCGCCTAATTCTGGACTTGCATTACTGAACCAGTGTCTTCAAAGACTGCCGGTCAGAATGCTAACACAGAAGCGCATCCTCGAAGCTGTCAGATACGAGGAATGGTTCGTGGCAACCGACCTAAAGGACACGTACTCCCACGTCTCGCTACTTCCTCGGCACAGACCGTTCTTACGGTGAGCCCTCGGAGAGCGGGCGTACCAGTATGGGGTCCTGCCCTTCGGACTGTCCCTACATTCCCGCGTCTTCACGGAAGTCGCGGAAGCCGCACTTGCCCTCCTGAGAGGATGGAGCGTGCATGTACTGAACTATCTCAGCGGTTGGCCTAACTAGGCTCACTAGCGAGATCTAGTGTGTACACACAGGGACCTGGTGCCTCAGCACCCAAGCCGATTGGGTTTAAGGGTCAACCGAGAAAAGAGCATCTCTCTTCTTGGGATGGGACGAGACTCTGTCACCAGGTTTGCACGACTCACGGTAGAACGTGCCCAAGCCTTACTGCTATGTCTGAGTAACTCAGGCGTCCAGTGGTCGCCCTGGGGAACTCCCAGAGGCTCCTGGGGCATACGGCATCCCCAACCAGGGTCCGCCCGCTTGGGTTGATGCACACGCGACCACGCAGGCAGTGGCTTCAGAGTTGCGTCCCGAGGAGTGCGTGGCACACGGACACCAGGCGGATTGCCATTACGCCTCAGTGTTGGAGCACCCTAGCCCCATGGTCTTTCAGGACCCTTTTACGAGTGGTAAGATCCCTCGGCCAGGTTCCGAGGCGCGTTGTGGTGACAACCGACGCCTCCCTGTTGGGTTAGGGAGCAGTGTGCAACGGGCATACAGTTTCGGGTCGATGGACGGGTCCCCGATTGTACCGACACGTCAGTGGTCTGGAGTTGGTAGCGGTCATGCTCACCCTCAGGAGGTCTCTACCTCTAATGGGAGGCAAGCATGTGGAAATCCGCTTAGACAACACGGCAGCTGTAGCATATACTTACCGCCTAGGGGCGGTATGCTCGCGCCGAATGTCCCAACTTGCCCGACGCCCCCTCCTGTGGAGTTAGCAGTGAGTAGGACCCTGCGCGCCATATTTATCCAGGGCTATCTGACCCAGAGAGCCAACGTGCTCTCTTATCAGATGCTGCCCCAAGAGGAATGGCGACTCCACCCCGGGATGATCCGGCTGGTGTGGGAACAGTCCGACCAGGCACAGGTGGTCCTGGTTGCTTCGTCGGACAACACCCGTCGCCGTCTGAGATACCCCTTGACCGAGGGTTTCCTCGACAGGGATGCTCCGGCGCACAGCCGGCCCCGGGACAAGTGGAAGTTCCACTTCCCCCCAGTGAGCTTTCTTGCACCGGTCCCGTGCAAGGGCAGGGATGAGGAACACCAGGTCCTACTGGCCCAGCCAGGCTTGGTTTGCAGAGCTAGTTCTCTAGCAATAGCTCCCCCCTAGCCCATTCCCCTAGGGAAGATCCGTCTGTCTCAGGGGAAGGGTACGGTGTGGCACCCGCGACCTGACCTCTGCAGGTCTGGTCCCTGGACGGGACGAGGAGATCCTGAACGAGTAACCCCGACGGTGGCGGGGACGATCGTTCAGGCGAGAACATCTGCCACGAGGCGTCTGTACGCCGCAAAGTGGTGTGTCTTCTCGTCCTGGTGCTCCTCACATGGTGAAGAGCCTGGAGGATGTTTGACCAGTGTAGTGCTGCCACACACCACGAGTTGGTGAAAGGTAAGTATTCTTGAGCAGCATAGCATGGTCACCAGGTCAAGGATGCAAGATGGGTTAATCCATCGCGTCCACGCTCCATACCCTCTTGGGATCTCGACGGGGTCCTAACGGGCCTTTCCGAGACCACTGTTGAGCCCCTAGCAGAGTCTGTTCTGGGAAGACAGGACTCCTAGTAGAGCTCACCCCAAGAGGGTAGGGGACCTACAAATATCCTTCGCATCCAAAGAGTGCCTACAGTTCGGACCGAATTAATCTCACGTCATCCTGAGACCCCGGTTCGACTACGTACCCAAAGTTCCTACCATACCTTTTCGGGACCAGGTAGTGAACCTGCAGGCGCTCCCCACAGGGGAGGAAGACCCAACCCCGTCCGTGTTGTGTCTGGTACGAGCATTAGACTCTACCTAAACCGCACGCAGAGCTTCAGCTGCTCTGAGCAGCTGTTTGTTTGTTATGGAGGTCAGCAAAGAGGAGGGCTGTCTCCAAACAGAGACTGGCACACTGGATCGTAGATGCCATTTCCATGGCTTACCGATGCCAGAACCTACCCTGCCCACTTGCAGTGAGAACTCACTCTACCAGAGGCGTTGCCTCCTCGTGGGCAGTGGCTCAGGGAGCCTCTCTGGCAGACATCTGCACAGCTGCGGGTTGGGCTACGCCCAACACCTTTGCGAGGTTCTACAACCTCAGGGTGGAACCGGTATTAGCTCGGGTCCTACGCAGATAGAGCTAACGGCCAACCGGGCGTACGCCTGCGAAAGGCCTTCTTACCTTTTTTAGGTAAGTGCCGTGCCTATTCGGCCTCTCTGCTTCCCTGGCAGGAAGTACAGGTCACCTATCCATCATTTAGCACCTTACGGTCACGGGCTGGGCGGAGCGGCCCTGTTGACTAGGCTGGAACATCGGTGCTGTTGTCCCTCTAGGTAAACCCCTTTTTCCAGCTGTGCTCCGTACGTAGTGGCTCCCCCATCAGGGGTGGCCCCGGCCGACGTAATTCCTTCACCAAAATTCTCCTACTCAGGCGAATGCGTGACCTCCTCTCACGTGGTGCTACCCACAAGGGTAAGCAATGCACACTATACCTCCATGAGTCATCTTCCCTTTTCAGGTGAGACCATTGGCATATTTCCACATATTAACCTCCCTACGGCAGGATGTGGCCTCCGTAACGCACTCCCTCCTTGAAGGGGCCGCGTTTCCCGGTGCAGTTAGCGGTCGGGCGGCTATCTCGCTGCGGTGATAGAAGGCCAGCGCCCCAAAGAGACCGGTGGTAAAGTACCTCTTATCTTTTCTCAAAGCTCTGGACGTCTTACCATTTCTCCACTGGTAGGTTACGCTCTCGTGTAGAAGCTCACACCTATGACACACTAGAGTCAGTCAAGGTAGCTCCGCTGGAGATCGTGACACGGCACGGCGATGTGGCGTGTTACATTGGAACCCCATCCTGTCGTTCTCCGACACAACGTCGAGAGACCGACAGAAAGGGAACGTCTAGGTTACTATTGTAACCCCGGTTCCCTGATGGAGGGAACGAGACGTTGTGTCCTTCATGCCACACCGCTGTGCCGCCCGCTGCAACGGTCGTGGGTCATCCTCACGTTCCTCAGCACAAAAGGTAATGAATGAGCACGCCGGCTCCCCTTTTATACCCGGATGTCCGGGGCGGGGCCCGGCATGCAAATTTCATTCGCCAATTCCCATTGGCCTTTTTAATATAGTCGGAGTTGATTGGTTCTCAGGAGCGAACCCCATCCTGTCGTTCTCCGACACAACGTCTCGTTCCCTCCATCAGGGAACCGGGGTTACAATAGTAACCTAGACGTTTTCTGGAGTGTTGATAGTGCACATGCGGGATAGGGTTAAACACCTGGGGTGGGATCCACAAAACAAGAAGAAAGTCATTTACTAAGTTTTTAGCATTTGAATTTAGGCCAACAATTACTTTTATTTTGAACTTTGTATTCTTTGTATTTTTTTCAGAATAATGATTTACAAAACTAATTAAGTATAACAATGATCAATTATAACTGCTCTACATTGTCAGTATTTGTTTTTTATATCCTATAAAATTCATTCTAGGAAAAAGTGAATAAAAACATTGTAGGGGCTCACAAAATTTTAAAAGCCCCTTTGGTCCTTCTCATCATTTTTATTTCCTTTGGTGTGCATGAGTGTTAATATAAGTAAACAAACGGTTAAGTTGCAAATCCCAAAGTTAAAAAAAAAGCGGGTTCGCATCTCTAACAGAGTTGGGATTGTATGCATCTAGTTACTTTTGTAATGATTCAGTGGCGACATTACACATTTGCAATTGGGCTAAACACAGTCGACCAGGAACCGTAGACTAGGACATATGACCTATCCAGTACACTATTTATAGTTGAGAACTCAATAAAGAAATATTATTTTATTAAAAGAGGTTCATTATGCCATATGAAGAATACTAGCCATTTAAAGCAGGCTTATTATGATTAAATTGATGAGAATAATGAGATCATTAATATTGTAAATATTAAAAAAATATTTTGTCAGCTGGATATATTTGGAGGTAAATCTGATATACATTTCTGAATTTGGCAGACACATATATACAAAGTGACTTTTCTAGATTTTTACACATTTCATTATACTATACATTTGGTTCGGATATTAGTATTAGTACTAGTATTACCATAAATGTTTAATTATAACACATAGACATTTCTAAAGAAATTATTTCTTACATTGCCTACATGGGTATTGATGACACAGTTGTATTTCAACTACTTCCGTTGACACTCGAGGTGCATCATCGTGTACACTGTCACCTCTTTACATGTCCTCTCAAGCGGAAAATTAATTTGCAAAAGCGAAAAATGTGTTATTATCATTAGGATTTCATGAATTAAAGGGTTCATGTTCAACAAAGTCTCACATGGATTTCGTGATATCGTCAGCAACTGTAATCTATTGTTTCATGTCCCTCAACACATTTTCCCCTTTTTAAGTTTTAATTTTTTTCTGTCTTAAGGGCATCCTTGGGTTTCTGACATTTCAATCATTCCAAAGTATCAACATTTTCATGTATAGAAATGCTCTGTTTGTACACAAAAAATTGCTTTGAGTTCAGTTTCATTGTGAAGCCTGCACTTAACTATTAAATGATGTTTCCAAAGAGATAAAATGTCCTTTCTCTTTCTCTTTGTGTTTCTCTCTGTCTTACTCTTTAAGAAACTGTATCTCATACATCTTAGCCCCTTTTCCCAGCTGTCTCTCTCTGACCTCTCGACGGGGCTCTTTCCAGCAGTCATCAATTACACATTTAGCTGAAGTCCATTAGTTGCCATCTCGTTTACCAACTCCGTAAAAGAAATAGAAAAGAGAGAGAGAGAGAGAGAGAGAGAGAGAGAGAGAGAGAGAGAGAGAGAGAGAGAGAGAGAGAGAGAGAGAGAGACAGAGAGAGAGAGAGAGAGAAAGAGAGAGAGAGAGAAGCGAGTGCAAGATAGACATGGCAGACCGACAGAATGTCTGGGCTGGGGAAGAGTTCAGTAAATATTACTCAGAGGGAGTAGGTGGCTTCGGGCACTGCTTCCTGGCTGCAAATATGACTTTCCTTCAGTGATGTGCTATGTTGGCACCACAGCCCTTACGTTATTAACAGAAATGTAAAAGCTATACAATCCACTTTACTCAAACATATACATATACACAAAACATAGATTAAAGATAGAAACTATAGATTGTTGGTATTTCAAGAGCGGTAGATGGCTGTTGGGATTAATCTTAAATGTAGTTTTTGGTAACATAAAGAACTTTTTTTGACAAAGGGTTAATTCAGTAAGTGGATAATTGTATAATATAATTTATTGATATTTATTATTAAACCCAAAAATAAAATAATTCACATAAAAACTAAACATATAAAGAGTCTATGCAGATACCTAAAATGACAGTTCTCCTTCAAAAAAATATCCTTTCAACATTTACTCATGTCAATTAAAATGTATATGAACAATTTCTTCTGCAGAACACAAAAGAAGATATTTTGAAAAATGCTGAGAAAGAAATAATCTCGGCTCACTTTTGACCAAATGTGATCCTGCATGTGTAAACCAAGCTAAAGTAAGAAAATCAATTTTTAGGCCTTTAGCATTCTGAGAAAACAATTATTAAAGTTTGATTTTACCTGATTTGAGATTTTTTTTGTTTCACTACTAATTTTTTTATTTTAACTGGTGTGACTCAGTCAAATACATTTATCAATGTCATATTCTCACAGCATGTTCCTTACATTGTTTAGAACGATATTGTGTAAAAAAAGTTAATCACAAAGAATCACTATTTAATAGCATTTCTTTAGCTTAACAAAAAAGTTATTTCGAAGAAAGTTGGTGACAAAAGAGCAGTGGGATCCATTCTCTTCTATTATATGGAAACAAAACCAATGCAAGTGAATAGATGCCATTGGCTAAAATTATTCAAAATATCTCTGCAGAAGTATCAAAGTCATTGAAGTTTGAAATGAAAAGATGATTGCAGAATTTTAACTTCTAGTAGAACTATTACTTTATGTTAAGAGTGTAAAGTCATGTAAAGTTATTGGACCTAACTTTATCCGCATCAAAAGAAAAGATATAACAGCTGTCCAGAGGGGTCGTGTTATAAGGTCTGCGAGTATTCATTAATCTAATAAGATTTTTGACATTCAGGCTTCAGGCCTTTCTCCCTGATGTACATTAGAGCTGAATAACCGAACACAGTGGATTATTCCTCTTTGGGGTGGCAGTGCCTGTTTCTCTCCCCCTTTAATTAAGTTTTCAGGACCCCATTAATGAGCATGTTTATTAGCTGCAGGATACAGAGTGATTGCAGGGGAGTGCTGGATACAGAGGACTCCCAATTTGAGGCGAAACTCCCAAACAGAACTCTTGAAACTCATTTCTGGTGAGTGAGGAGTCCCATAGACCTACTTGTTTTGTAAGCACACTTGCCCAAAGGTCCTTAAAACGGTCTTGATGAACAGCTGCAGAAACAGAAGAAACTTTCTGTACAAAAAGGGATGTAAACAAGGTTGTTTTAAACCTCTTTTCTGTTATTTAAAGTTGCAACCTGTCATTTTTGCACTGGCGGCTTCAGAAAACTGACTCAGGCTGAAAAAAAAGATTCTCTTTTGGCATTCTGCCTGACTTCCATTGGTTGGAGAAACATGTCATCTGATATGCCAATATTAAGAAAATGTATTGTGTTTTTTTTCAATTTCCAAACATTAGAATAAATTTTATCATATTCATATTAATATATCTTGGTAGAAGTGTGCAAGTGCAAACTTCTTGTTGCTTACTTTTTTATTTCATGAATGACATTTGCGGTTCGGCTCTATTTGTTTTAGGGCTGTTTTATTCTCTCTGCGTTAAGTGGCTTTAGTATGTCTGATGTTTACACTGCTGGTATTGATTTGATTCTGAGGTCTAGTCCACAGACTCAATTGCAAGGCCCGTGGCTATCGAACCACGCAGTCGGTGTCAGAGCGCCTGTGTGGCATGGTAATACTGGCCCTGGGTTACCAACACAGGAATGGAAGTGTTAAAGTTAGGTGAGCAAGGTTAAATCTATAGTCTTAGTCAGTCTGCACAAACATGGCGCACGCAGGGGAATGTGGGACTCAAGGCTATAAAGCAAGATGCCATCGGGAGAATAAACTCATTAACACATGCATACACATGCACAAAAAGATAAGCTCTGGCCTTTCATTCAAATACATTTGTGAGTATTCACCCAAGTGTTTAAAATATTAACTTGGGTAAAATCTTTTGTAAGCTGTATAAATGTGTGTCCACTGAATGTGTTTGCTACCGGAGGTACATGAAAGAATCAGCGCTCACCTGATTCAGTTGGGTCTGAAGCTGAAGAATTGCAGTGGGAAGTCATGGTTAAATTTGAACCTTGTTAATTTACTTATTGACTTAGGAAATCTTTGAATATTGACAAATATAGAATATGCTTTCATAATTTATATGCTTCATTTTTATTTTTAATATCATAAATTGTAAATGAAACAATTCAAACTCTAGGGGTCAAGCTCAATTTAAAGCTTTACATTAATAAAAAATATTAAGCTAAATTACTTTCAACCCAGCATGGAGTCAGATGTGGGGACACTATTTAAGTTAAACAACCCTGTGTGAAAAAAACCCAGCATTTTAAGAGTGTATATAAAATAATGCCTTTTTTATTCAGGTAATAAACCCATAATAGTGAAGAGTTAAAATGATGAATTTGTATGCAAATGTAGTGAGTGGGTTATGGTTGCTCCTAAAAGTGCAACTGTCCTTGGCCATTTTGATATTTGGATATTTTTAAGAAAAAGTGTGTCTGAAGGGTGTCGTGTGGGGCGGCTGTGTTTGTGTTTGTCTTTGGAGATCTCTGATGTACAGACACAGAAAATCAAAGAGAAGAGATGAAAACAGCTGAGGAACAGGTAACCGTGGGCGGTTCAGCTGCTACTTGGAGGTCTCATCTTTTATATGCCTCTTGCTCTTCATTCTCTCCATCTCGCGCACACATTCACTTTCACAGATGCTGGGAAATTCTACAGTGAGCATACTAGAAAATGAACATATAGCAGGTTAAAGGCATACTTGAATATACTTTATATATGCATTCAAGGTGTATACATGCATTTTGCATATATTAAAGCTGTTTCGCGACAGATGTTACCTTAGATTTGACCTGAAACCTGCTTGAAATACACACCCATTAGTCTATGAAAGGTCAGCAAGCAAGTCATCACCGCTATATGGTAATTTGGACTAACTTGTTGCATTTAAAAGTAACTTCATTTAAAGAAAAATCAAGTTTATCTAATTTTGATTGATTTTAGAATGGACATTTTGATGGTCATGGTTTTATCTCAGTCTCAACCGTCTTTGGTCTTGGTCCAGTATTTTATTTCAAGACCAGTCAAGACCAAGGGAATTACACTAAATTGCAGGTACATTGTCTTCTTCATGTGTTTACATCACCCCTGAAATAATTTTTTTTTATATTATAAATATATTTATTCTAGACCTGCCCTGTCATGGTCTTTAAAATCCCCTGGTCTCTGTACTACCTTGGACTAGGTTGAAGTGGTCTTGACTACATCCCATATCAAATCACATCAACTATATAAAAAATATAGATTAACAGTTGAGCAGCATCTATCAAATGTGATAGATGGGAGGTGGGGCTAATTTGCATATTCATGTAGAAGTGTATACTTAATAAGCCTAATATGTGGAGTAACATTCAAGCAATTTATTACAATGTATTGTAATAAATGGGGATTTCAAAAACTTGTTTAAATACTTGTCTTGTTATTATTGTGAAACTTGGCAAAACCTTTGTGTAAGTACACTTGAATACAAATGGCTCCATTCCTTAAAGCAACAAAACTCCTCGGATTAGATGAGGTCTTCTGCATTTCTGTTCTTCACACCACACATATCACCAAAATGTATGTTTGCTGTGATGACTAACCAGTCCGCATGTCTTGCATCTCTCAACCATTCAGAACGATGCTTTTGAATAATGTGTTTAAAATTAAGAGTCATGGCACGCAAACAGCTCCGAGTGTTAGTGAAGTGAGAGCTGTGGGTAAAGAGTGGAGAGGAACAGAAAGCTATAGGTCTTCCGAGCTATATTAAAACACCCAGTGAGACCTTCCACCTTTTGGCATTCTGTTCTCCATATCTCTCTGCTGGCGTGTTATTAAAATAACAGAGCTTGGAACGGACTCCATCGAGTGTGGATGTGGAGACTCACTGAACCCATTAGACAGGTTAATTAGTACAAAGGGCCGGGGCTCAGCATTGAATGCACTCTCAGATGGCCACACACACACACACACACAAAATCCTCAGTTGCTGTGCTTCGTTCCACTTTAGCCGGCTGTAAAACACTTGTGCATTTATTCCGTCCCAGGCTATTTCTTTACTGCTAAATGCCAGCTGTCAATCAAAGGCAGGCATTGTATTAGTAACCTGTGACATGAGCATGGTTTTAATCATTGTCCTTGTGTTCATTTAGGGGACTTTTATGAATATGATTTAATTCATGATTGAATGATTTGATGCTGTAATTGAGGGTAAAGGGTCTAAATGAATCAGAAGTCATTTAACCTTCTTTGGTTTAAAATCCCCAAAGAAGCTATTTGCTTTCTTTATGCTCATGATATAAAACTAAAACGCAGGCGATCTTAAAGGAATAGGTTAACAAAGAATGAAAATCTTTCTTTTATTCAGCCTCTGATCATTTTAAATTTGTCAGACACAAAAGGGATAATTTATGAAAGTACAACAGCGGACAGTGAAGTATTGGTTTTGGGTGTATGCAATACAAGTCTGGGTTACAGACAATCTTAAAAATATCTTGTTTTGTGATTGCAAAAAGTGTTTAATTTAGAGTTGTTTAATTTATCAGAAAAACTAATATTATTAACTATATTTGCTGTATGTATTGTAAAAAAAATATTATAATAGAATTCATAAGTATATTTATTTTAAGTGGAATTAAATAAAAATTATATTATTTTACTAAAATCTAATATTTATATTTATTAATCTATGCAATGAAAATAAGGATTTATTAAAAATGTATATTTGTTAGGTACACCAAATTTTTTTGTTTATTCTAATAGAAATGTTTGAGGTAAATATTTTAAGAATAGATAATTAATTGAAATTTACTTTTTTTAGTGTAAAAAGTTTTATTAAAAAAAATCTGTTAGCTGAAGTCACATAAATACAGAGAATTTAAGAATTCATGTCTTATCAATATACCATGCTTCAGTCACACAGAACTGTAATGATAGCTTTAATATCTTCCATCTGCCAGTGGTGAGGGACTTCTTTGACTTAAGCAGTATTTGATGAGGCGTGGGCTTTGGGGGATAAGTTACCTGAGGGCTCACTGCTATTTCAGACACTGTTTAATGCACCAGGGATGTTTATGCTCCTGGGTGTATACAACATACCAGCATCCTTCCGCTGATTCCTTTGACACACACTTATACGGTACAAGAGCAGAATACAGTGTTTAAATCAGACACATGTACAGACCGAGACTGAAACCTTAAGGTCAACTTTTCAAAGAGCTTCAAGATTCATTGTGTATTAAAAATGAAAGGACAAATAATCTAAAAAATGATGTCTAGGTATGAATATGTTGGCTGCTTCAACAAGGACACATTTCACTTTTGAAGACCGATCTCCAGGTGTGTAGTTGAAGTACTTGAGTCATTTTTGATGATGTCTCTTTCTAGTGTACTTTTTAGCAATCCATAATGTTGAAATATTTCACTGATTGACAGTTTGTTTAAGATGACAGCCACCAAGTGGCACACAGCCAGAACGATCAAAATTCTGCATATGGTGTTAAGAACCATCTGTGGTGTGAAGCCTCATGAGAAACTCACTGAAACAACTTCTCTCTGGGCGCATGTCTTGTCCTCGGTGGCCCTCATAGAGATTGGCTCTGTTAATTGACCCAGGCTGGTCCTGTCTGTAAGAAATGGTTATAAATAGTTGTTCCCACAAGAAACATCACCAGCAGGGAAGGTGTGGAAAGGCTAGCACCAATACTGTGAAGCCAACAGTGGTCATGGTGAGTAGCAAAGCAATTAGTGACTTCCAAACTCCCCTGATACTGAAGTGAAGTAGATCTTCTGTTGAGATGAACCAGGGTGATATATCATGCCTCTCGAAATCTTATGAGATGTAATTATAAACTTCATGTCAACTTTAGAACTGTGCATCATAAAAACCGATATGAAAGTTAATATGAATCAATTATTAGTTATTTTAGAATTTAGTTGTATTGCATATCATTTTTTTCTCCTTTCAATGGTATCAGATTGGTATAGACTGACTCTAGAAATATGTAAGATTTCTGAAAAATTGTAAATTGATTTTTGAGAAGGTGCTTCATACCATAGTTGAGCCATTTTAACTGAAAGAACCTTTAACATGCGAATAAATAAATGTTCACAAGAAGTTTTTGGTGGGGGAAGATTAAACGATTAGACTATAAAATGAACACACTCAAAAACTATAATTTATACTATCCCAACATTGGGTCAAACAATGGACGAACCCATACATTGGGTTTAATAAATTCAGCAAATTCTTTATATTAGATGCAATAATGGGTTGAAACAACAAAGCACGGCTTATTATTAAATTCAAATTCAATTACATTATGTTCATTTTTGACTCAACATTCTGTTGAAGTAATCTAGTTTTAATCCAGAGTGTAGTTAATAACATGGTTAATAACATGGCTATTAACATGGTTATAACATGTGAGTAAATTGTTTCTTGGGGGTATCAAATAAATAATTTTTTTGGCATTAGAATGAAGAACTTATGTTGCATATTTTTTAAGAATGTTATTGCCAACTGTTGTTAAACATAGTAATGCAGCTTTAGGGTGATAGTTCACTTGCTTACTCACCCTTTTCTTGACATTCACAAATAAGAATATATTTTGAAGAATGTTGGTTAAAGGAAAAGGTGGCTCTCCATTAAACTCGGTTTTGAGTCCACACAAAAAAATCAGTGAGGACTGATGCTTTTTGGTAACAAACTATTTTCAAAATACCTTCTTTATATGAACCGTGTTATTGTTAGTAACCAAATTATACCACATACCAATTTTTTTGTGAAAAACCTTGAAAAGTGAGGTCATCAATCTGCAATTCTATCTTTGACCAACAGGGGTCACTTTAAACACACTCTTCAAACCTCTCTAAAGTACCAAAACCACATGATTTATTCAAAGGATTGCTTGTGTACAGCTGGTAGGGCCATTTATACATGCTGAATATATACCAAGAGCTCTCCATTTCATATGTTTGTGATTCTCAGAAGAAGTAATAAAGTCACAGGGAAGAAACGTGTAAAAAACAACACCGTTTTGTATTTGACCAAGCGGTAAAGATCGCAGACAGCAGGTAGCAAACAGGAAAAACAAAAATGTAAAATCTCGGACTGTGATGCTTTCAGTGACCTTTAAAAACGTGATTGCAAAACACTTTTCCATCCAGTCGGTTTATTGGCTTTGCCACATGGGTTAAAAGCAAAAGCACAGAGAAAAGTAGCGCGAGCTAACCTCCGTGTTGAGCTGAAAAACAAACAACCATTAAAGTGCAATGCAAAAGTAACTGCCAATATAATCCTGAGTGTCTTGAGGAAAACAATGTTTCCTGCTGTTTGTGTAGGATGTTTTGAAGAACATCTTTCAGCAAGAAGAGTGGTAGTCAAGGTTGTTCTGGGGCGTTGAGAACAGCATGTGTTCGTGAATCTCAGTAAACTTATCATTGGGATTTCTGTCTTTATATCCATGACTCCCCATGATTATTAACAATCAGTCTTATTTAGTTTTGCCATCTTCAAAGTCGTAATATGCAATAAACAATTGAGACAAAGTAATGTATATACTAAGAAATGTTTAGTGTAATGTAAAGTTGTAAAAAATTCAATGTGATTTAGTGTGATTGATCTGAAAATTAATCAATTAAGTTGTTTCATATCTCTGGGCTTATTTTTTTTATATATTCTGATCATTTTGACACACCCATCATGACTCACTGTCACATATGAAAGTGTTTTTTGACATAAGCTCAACTGTGAAAGTCTCAAGTCTTGTTGAAGTAGTTCCTTGCAACATGTTCTACCACAAATCATGTTTATGTAAAGGCCTGTGCTGTTCTTTAAGGGATAGTCCATCCAAAAATGAATCAACCAACCCTTGAGATATTCCAAATCTGTTTAACAAAGAAAGATATTTTGAAGAATGTGTGTAGATGAACACCATCGACCACAATAGGACATGTTGAAATGGAAAGAATTGTGTGCTTTTTAACATCTTCCTAACATTTGAGTTCAACAGAGCAAAAACATATACATTAACTGTTCTACTTTAATAGTCACTGGCAACTTGTAATCTTAGTTGATGACACTTCTCCCTTTTTGTTCAACCAAACATAAAAACGTACACTAGTTCGAAACATGTGTAGTTTAAGTAAATCATGCCAGTTATTAAGCTTTTAAGTTCACAACCTTGTTCTTTTAGCGTAAAATGGGTTGTGGGTCCACAGGCCGCCGTATGTTCCAGACTAAACCAAGTGATAAATTGGAGCTTCTTATTTCAAATGGGCCGGCCTTCAAGCCTCAAGTTGTCTTTGACTTTATATCAAATCTATATTTGAAAACAATCGAATATCAAAACGGAATAGGAATTGGGACACCGGAATGCAATGAGATCTAAAACCACAACAGGCGGTTCTGGGGCTTTGTGAAACCAACAAACTATTTTTAAGAGAAGAAACAGCAGGCAGCATGCCAATTAACACTTTTCCACAAGTGCTGAATCTCTGCGTGAGCCCTGGAGAACAGTCGAACGTTTCTAAGAGAGCCAGTCAGATATAAATGGCCAACATTGCTCTAGTTTTCACCAAACTCTGAGTCCCACAGACGAGCCTTTTATTCTATGTCATGCCCACACATAAAAGTGGATGGATTTTCTTTCTTTCCATGCCCATTTATAAGCCATTGTCTCAGACGCACTGTTTTCTTTCCCTCGCCCCTAACATTTCCTTAAAGGATTTGCAGGGACCCTGTTTGAGGTCTGACCTCGCCCCTTTAATGTTCAACTCAGCAGAGTCACATTCAATCTCTCCCCGTGCCTCTGCTTCGCGGCACGGCAATGACAAAGAGCAGAAAGACTGCACCTTTTTGATTCAAGGTTTAAATCAATACCCTTGTCACAAACAAGGCCAAGCGATCTCATTCAGGAGCGAAAGGTCTTTATTGTGTGCACACACACAATAATCGCAGTCCGTCAGCTCACAGATGTGAAAATGGCAGCTCAATCAGAGGTCATCAATGTTTTAGCTGCGGGACTGGCGTGTAGCCAAGTCAAAATATGAATAGCAAAACACTTCACGAAAAGAGCGACGAGCGCCGCACATGTGGAGCTCGCGATTATGTATTATGGGAAAATGAATGCGTGCAATTTTCTCCCGCTGCAACTTTTCAAATCAACCTTTCAAGATACCGTAAACCAATTTTTCCTGTTTGAAAAACAAAGCCAACACCGTAGCGGGCTTTCCCTAGACGGCAACAATTAGTCTGCAGCTTTTTGTCTAGTGAGCTTTAAAGGAAAGACTTCAGCACAATACGGGCTTTAAATGAAAGTACCAGAGTTGGAAGTTAGTACAATACTTGTACTTCACCTCGGTATCTTTATGGTTTCCACCGGAGATCCATGAAACTACTCTGTACTTACAGTTGTCAAAAGAAATCTTTTAATACCACCCTACTGTGATGAATTGCCTTCATACTATGGGTTGGTCATCCTCGGTGGACCGGTCGCAAGATGTGTTACTGAAAGTTTGTAAGAGAATTGCAGTGGCAAGCCTCATTGAGTGCCTTAATGCTCATCTGAATGTGACCAAGAAAGTATTAAAGGGCAAGACCGATGTCTCCCGTGGGATGCTGGATATGAATCCGACTGATGGATTGGTGATTGCTTGAGCATTATTGCTTAAAGCTGCAGTGTGTAATGAAACAGAATCGAAAAAGCTGGTTTTACTTCTATGCATCCCTCTTAAAATATTAAAAGGCATAACTTCATCATTGGTTGCTCTACAAAACTTTATGATGTTTCATTCTGTGTTCAGTGGACGTGAAAAGTCGTCATTTTTAGTGCAACACATACCAGTGGACTGTAATAGAGGTTCTCTGTGGTGTGACTGTTCTCTACATGCCACTACAACAGATTTATAAGCTTGGATTCTTGTGAAATAACTGGTTCTGCCAGAAGTCGCTCTCGCTGGTCCGTGGCACTTAAATCGCTTCTTTCTGATTGGAATAGTGACGTTGTTATACAGAAATATAGAAGAAAGAAGCAAGGTGTTTTCAAGTTATACTTTGGCAAGCTTGGATCTGAATGGGTGGTTGATTAAATTTCTGTTCGTAAGTGATTGAAAGTTGCTGAAAAACCCCCTACTTTTTTGCAGTAGTGGCTTAATATATGCCTCTGACTCATTCTAAAAGCACTGCAGCCGGTTCAGGCTCTTAATTCATGAGATGCACGGGTTCACGCACCCATGGAGCTCAACTAAATGAGCAGGTGCCCCAAAGCTCCACCATTATTTGGTAGAATTCTGACATTGAGATGAAACTAGTAAACATGTCATTCTGCTCTGCTTCTATCTACCAATCAAAAACAGCCTCGTCCTAGAGATGTTATTTCGAGTAATGGGTTGCCATCAGATGCAGGGCATCACAATGTCCTTCATTGTTGTGCACACCAAAATATAGTTTTATATCATAATGAGGTCCTATAAATAATAATAATAACAATAACACTAAAACACTTCATGACACCAAGTGTCCTTCTATTGTGATACGTATCAGTCATAAAGACAACACGAGACTCTCATCACATTAAGTCTGATATGGCTGTTAGTTTATTATGAGCTTTAAGGATTAAATGAGTGTATAAATAAATTCAATGGACACAGAGTCTTTAGACCAGCCAGCACTCTTTTCTCTTAAGAGCTTGTGCATTGAAACGCAAAATGGGTAATAGGTTAGTTTCTAATAGAAAAACTATATAATCTTGCATATAAGAGAGAAAAGGGTAAATACATTTGCGAAAAGGACAGAAAGCAGAAAAATGCTTTCTTAATCATTTGTTGTCTTGGAAAACTGTATGTCTTATTCAATTTGGCATTTGGTATTTTGGCTTTTATTTCCCTTTTAGCAAGTAGCCAAAAAAGACACTGGGCATGCGCATGTAGCATCAATACCAAAATGTTTTACATATTTATATAAAATACACCAATTTCATTCTAAGTATAGTTTAAAGGTATTATCATCACTGACATAAAAATATAATATACTCTTTTCGGGAGTACTATATTTACAGAATGCACATTTTTAAATATTACATTTTATTAAAATAATCACATATAGCAAATACAATTATTTTATCAATTAAAGAGATTAAAAAGTGTATCTAAAGTATACTCACAATAGTTTGATTTGCACATATATCTTTAGTAAGAATTTAGCTCTATTTATGCACAATTTAAGTATATTAAGTATTATATGTTATATAATATTTTTTCCACTTTACACCAATTCAATTTACCCAAAAACAAAATGGCACTGTATTATTATTCAGTACAAAAAGTATGTTTGGCATAAAATATATGTATATCATATACATTTAAGGATATTTATTTTTCAAAAGGGTGGACATTTCTGTCTACATCGATACAACTATTTTCAAACTGTGTTGCGTCAATATGCAATGTAATATCTGAGTCCCGAAGCCAGATTCACTGCTCTGAACCGCTCTTTTGCCAGTCAGCCCATGATCCTCCGAGTGATAATGTCAAATCAAACAGGCATAAATTAAAGCTGCTCTCTGTTTGCCCCAAGGCGCTCAAGTGAAAAGCCTTCAGTAATAAATACAAGAGGACTGATATTTCAGCGTGAACGCCTGAGCCCCCATCAGCTGGGAGATGCCTGCGAGTGACATTTTTTGGCAAGGCATTATGTGCATCAAACGTGGCCCTATAATAAAAACCATTTATTCATGAAATAGGATTATTCATGAGAGAAATAGCGTGTCCCCACATGAGGTTCATTCAATTCTGTCTAAACGGCATCAACATTTTTACAGAAAACACAGACAGAGGGTAATTTAACGCCGTGAAGAATTTCCGTTGTCTCTTCGGACACAGGTTTGACAGACAGCTGTTGAACCGTTTGAGTGACATCTAAACTCCCTAAAGTCGAAACTGTATTTTGGAAAATGTGTTCGTATAAAACTGGTAAATGACAATAGGAGAACTTTAAAAGATTAATTTGATCTGTGAAAAAAAACAATGCACTTGAACTTGTTTTTTAGTTAACAAAACTCTTCTATGATTATTTTACCAAAAACATTTCATAAAACTTTCAGCAGATTTTAGAGGGCAGTTAGCATCACTTCTAGACCACCGGCCCAAAAAAGTAGTCTTCAAAAGCTGATTCCAAAGTTTATCTTGGACAAAAATAGATGGATGGGCAAAGTGTCCCTAATTCAACGTGTCTGCACTTTTAAAAGCAGGACGGTTAAGAACAGTAGCCATTTTTAGATGGTATTGATCTGTGTAATGCTTGAAAGAGCCATTTATTACAAAGCTTATATTTTTATAAAATGGAGCACTTAACAGAGAATGCACATAAATCATAAATTCTTGGCATTTTTCATCTCCCCGGCACAATCACATAAATGGATGTGACTAGTTAAATCATTTTATTTTAAGTTGACCTGTAATGAAGACATTAGCTGAATGCAGATTAGGGTGATGCATCGCTTTTTCTTTTGTTTGCAAATCCAGTTCGCTTACTCGATAAAAATTCACAAACTGTACAGAATGTATATTTTTGTGTTTGTATTAAGATCTCTACGATTGCGTAAATAAATAATGAGTGCGAAATGAAGGAAGGAAAGATAAGAGAAATCAAAAGTACAGTAAAACTTTCTAATCCGACTAATGCTTTTAATGATAGAGAATGTCATCTCAATAGCAGCTGGTTTAATTATGAGAAAGCCAGGCAGAGCATGCAGTGCTCCTACACATAGCATTAATTATTGAAGTGCATGAAAATAAATAATGAAGTCAATTGCACCATTTGGGTGTGGGTGGTAGGTTAAATTATTCATGAATTCAATATTTGTAAGTGTAATAAGAAGTGGAGACGTCTTGGATAGAATGAAAAAGTCCCACCACTATTAAACAATTTACCTTGTATTAAGTCTTCATCTGTCTTAATGTTAAAACATGAAGATGGGATTTTAAAAGGATTTTAAACCAGTTTATATACAGATCAAACATTAAATGAACTTTGCGTCATTTATTCAATGATAGATTTTCGTAAGGCAATTGGATTATGTTAGTATGTGTTGAGATATGGGTTGGTCCTGTATCTTACAGCCCTCTTGACAACTTTATGAGAAAGATAATTAAAAAAGGATGATGTGTATATTTTTTTAAATGATAGTGACTGAGTTCAAAGTCCGAAGTATAAAATATAACTAGATTCTGTTCATCACAATTATGATTATAGAAGACTGTATTAATGACTATATATTATATTATTTTAACTCGGCTAAATAAAAACACTACTTGTCGCATTCCAGTTTTCCATATACGTAAACATGTGATCAAATGAAATGAAATTGGAACACTTGAATCGTAATACTTGATGCAATGTAATAGTTTACACAAAAACATATAATGTTTTGTATAACTATGCCTGCAATGCAAACTTAAAGTCAGCTTGCAAATGTTTACAGATCATCTTGGCAGTGTTGCCAGACCAGCATAACAAAATAAAAGTGTTACTCCAAAAAAAGTGTTACTCCAAAGTGTTAGTCCAAAATGTAGAAACTTAACTTTCACAAAAATTTGATTAGTTGTTAAATAACACTGGAAAACCCTTGGAAAACCGAAGACTTCACAAAACAGTCACCATAACAATATGGTGGGCAAGTTATGCAGCGGCCCTTAGGTTCCATCTATGGTTACAGCTGTATGAACATTAAATAATGTTAAACTTTAATATAATCATGTATTTTTATGCTCTGTTTTGACAGAATAATGTTTGAAACAGACAGCCGGGTCACCATAGAAACTGAGCCTTACTGTACCTGGACTGGTGACTGAGTCGAAAGTGTCCTTTACTAATTAGTGTCATGCAGACAATATTGTCTTTTTTTCTCATCAAAGTCCCCCATTCCCAGATGACTGTAACATCTGGATGCTTTAGTCATTCCAAAGTTACAGTTATTACAACTCAAAACTTTACTGGAAAATTGCTTGAATGTGGAGTCACAACCGTGAGATTACCCACGACCAAAGTATCAGCGGTGTTCTTCAAACTATATCTAAAAGTATAAACTTCTCATTACTGGTAAAATGCACTTTCTCCATCTCTCTTTCTGTTCTTGCTTCAACACATCCATAAATAGAGTCAAAGTCGAAGATGAAACGAAAGGTAAAATGAGACACGGAGTGCTTTGAAATAGATAAACCAAGCATAAAGGCTATTGTATTCGTCAGTATTGCTGGTACACACAAAACGTGTAAAAATATTGTTGAGGTTACAATTATTTATGCTTAAAATTATTGATTTATTAGAAAGTAAATTTACCTTTGTTGTGATTTTGCTAGACACTACGGGTCGAAAGTTTACGCAATTATGCATTCATTTTTCTCCAAATTTAGAATAATAATAATTTTACAATATGTAATGCGAAAAAATGAAAAGACAAAATATGTTATATTTCATCTTTTTTTACTTTAGGCACCATTTGAATAGAATTTGCAGAAATAATTCGAAAGTTTCTTTATCAAGCAGCTTTTTGAGGTCTCACCCTGAGATGCATTTTAAAGATTTTTGAGTCCCTGTTTATTCTGCACTCTTATTTGCTATTCTTTATCCAATATTAAGTCAAGTCATCCATTTAAAAATCATTTGCAATAAATAAATAAAAATCATGTATGTTATATTTTTGACTACATTTCAAACATTTAGGCATACAAGTCATACTTCTTAAGTGTCCCAAAACTTGTTTTCTCACTATGATTGATCACTTTGGATATACGCATCTGCCAAATGCAATGATATAAATATAGTTACAACTTCAGTTATGTTGCTCGATTTTTGCATTTATTCTAACTATCTTTAAGGACAAAATTTACGCTGCTGCAGGGAAATATACTTAGCTAGTTCACTTGTGTGTACGTTGTTTTTCATTAGAAGTGTGCTATAGAGAAAGTAGGACAACAGGAATAGAATCAAATATAAAAAATTAATAGAGCTAATACAATCTATAAGTCATGCAATGTTAGTGAGTCTGTAAGGCCCACCAAGAGAGATAAGATTATCCAAATATAGCACACAAACCAAGCACTTTACATTTACCAACTGTCTTTGTGTTTGAGATGGATGGATGTAAGATTTAAGATGAAGACTTCAGATAAACATCTGTCTTCTGCATTAAATATGTTTTGTTCAGAATTAAATGAGGGTTAGCCTGCATATTGAGAACTGTACATCTGTGAATCGACTACTCGGAAATGATCTATAAAGGCTTTGTGATGTTGACATTGAGCACATGAAAGATGCTTTACTGTTGGGGCTACAATTTTGAAAGTTTCTGGGAAGATGCTTTTTTGTCAGACGCTTTCATCCAAAATTTCGACGATTTCTTTAGATGTCCTTGTGTGTAAAGACACATCTTTCTGTTAAAAGAATGATAAAAAATTGTTTGTATTCATAAACAAGTCATTCAAAGTAATGTGGCTTTCTTTCATGCAATACGTGAAGGGGACATTTAGCAGAATGAAACTGCTGCAGTATATTCTCAGTCAAGGATTGTGTTTTTTAAGGAATATGTAAATATTATTGAAAATATTATTTTTTATATCATTTTAATACAATTAGATGTGTTTGGAAATGGTTTTAGCGTTTATGAAACGTGTTTTAAGTGAATGTAATTTTATTTTACACACATTTATTGTTTTCGGTGAATGTATATAAACTGTGCAAGTGAATTAGGTTTAACACTTGTGAAACTGACTACGTATGTGAACATTATGTTTTAAACATGAATTATTAATAGGACTAGTTTGGTTTGCAGATGGGTGCCAGTTACCCACATTCTTTAAATGATCTTCTTTTGTGCTCTTTAGAAGAAAGAAACTCATTCAGATTTTCAATGATGAGTAAATGAAGACACACTTTTAATTTTTTGGTAAACTATAACTTTAAGTGTTGCTAAAAATTAAGGAACAATTTAAATGCATTTTCTCAGTCTTGAAATTAAACCAGTACTGGACAATACATATAAGATTCTGTTAAAATGTAACACTGATCCTAGTTCACCTCTGATTGAAATAATGGCAATCTGTTAAATACAAATTCGTACAGGAACTGCTGTCAGGAGGGGAGAAAGTGAAGGTTTGTTTCTTGCATGGCCAGGTACAGAGTTTACAGTTCTGACGAGTGCAAAGAGCAGATTATGTGTGTGCTTTCTTAGTTTCAATGTGCATATACTGTAGGGCTTGAGGTTCATATCTCAGAAAGTATATGGAAGATGCAGGGGCTGAAAGGTCAGTCTCTCGCCTGAAGCTGTTCATAACCCTTGTTGAAAAGGTCACCGAGCGTTCCTGTTAGCTCTACTGAACGAATGCACCACCTCTCACCTCCAGAGGAGAGAAGCCCGTAGAAAACCCCAGCCAAGCGCGTACACCCCCTCCTCTTCCCTTTGAGAGAAACAGACCAACACAGTGAACTTGCTTCGCCCCCAGCTCTCTTACCCTTCACCGTGTTTAAAAGTCAAGTGGTTTCCACCCACTTTCACAGTATAACATTATGGCAATGATCCTCACCTTAATAATGTCAGCCAAGAGCTCAGAAAACTTTTACTTCTTACCTATTTGCGAATAAGCATTAATACTTTTACATCAACCTCTGCTCCGGATAAAGAAGTTACACAAGATGCTCTCGGAAAAAAGGTTAATGCATATACTGTACTGTGTGCATTTGATCCTGGGGACATTCATGTAAACTGTCTTAACTTTTAAGCTAGTGATAAAGACAACATTGTTACTTTATCAAGAAGATCTTAAACTAGTTTGTTTAGCCTGACACTCTAAAAGAAACAGTTTATCCATAATTAAAATTCTTTCATAATCTGTCGTCTCAAACGTGTTTGACTTGTTGTGTACTCAAAAACACAAAGGAATATTTTGATTAATTGTAAAACGCTGTAAAATATTACACAATAAAAAAAATTGTCAAATATAAAGTAAAAGTTAAAAAGTAAAAAACAAAAGTGAAATATACTTAAAATATAAAGTTTAAAGTTAAATTAATACAATTTGGTCAAAACATGATTTTTAAAATGTTTAGTCCCGTAAGTTAAAACATTCATGTTGAGAAGACAGAAATTATATGTGTTAACATACAACTGTTAAAGTGGACAGAGGATATTTAGATATGGGAATTATTCCCACCATGCCCTATGTGAGACAACTATTAGATGTTGTGTTTTTTAGTTAAAAAACGCTCTATTTATCTTTTAGAACTTTTTTACACTTCTTAAATTTGGGTTGACCATTATTCAGTAAGCATTTATATGCTTTAGAAGTAGCAGATAAGATTTTAAAATTGAATCTAGATTAAAATAAATGAAAGTTGTTTGTCATTTTTCCTTCCATTATAACTTAAAGTTTTTCGTTTTTTAAGTTAAATCAAATATCCAAAACATTTAAAAACAAATCTAGTTGCATTTCATATAACCTATAAAATTAAGTTGGATGAAAATTTATTTTATAAACTTTTAACAACACTAATTATTAAAAATATATATATTCTGCTTTGCCCCACATTTTATTAATCTGCGTCCCCCTAAAAGTAAAGAGTAGTGATGGAAATATTACATAATTTAATAAATTTTTTTATATAACAAAAGCATAATAATATAAATGTTTTTACATAAGTTATTGAAGGCACATTTCAAGTGTCTACTATTTCTTAAAATGGGAAAAATAGTTTCTGGGCACATGTTGTTACCAGCTTGTAAAAGTGCTTAATCAGATGCTATGTTCTGTTGAAGAATCCAGGTGTCGTCACAGCTTCACCCTGCATCTCACAAACCACGACCTAGTACGAAACATGAAAGTACCTCAGGCCCTCACATTGTCATATCACATTACATGCTGGTAGTGCAACTCAGGTTTGGCTTGCCCATATGGTGGCTTCTGGTTCATGTCAAAATGAGGGAATGTGAGAAGTCTTCAGACGTGAACTTGCAAGCAAATGAAAAGGTGACTGATTACACCTGCGCACCTCCTCCCTCTCCCCATCCAGGTGTTGTGTAGGCAAAAACCTTGTTGTGTAGGCGGTTTGTGTATTTTTAACATGTGGGTCAGAGGCCCTATGCTGCATTCAATTAATTCCATGACGAGTGAAGCTGCTCTCAGCAGCCGGTCCTGTGATTTAGTGGGAGGGTGGGGTAATGCCATGCGCTACTTAATCATAATTATTTCTCAAGCCTTGACTTCTTCTTTTTGCAGAGTCAGCTGCTTGTTTGTTCCCTGATGCAAGAGGTGCCTGCGTACAGCAAAATATTTCGACCACTAAGGCTACTGTACTGTGCCACAGCAGCAGAATTTGGTTGTCCATCTTGTTGAGTGCAACGTTGATGGAGGGAAAATAAGCATACAACAACGTTTTAAAGGTCCCGTTCTTTGTGGTTTTTTGAAGCTTTGATTGTGTTAACAGTGTGCAATATAACATGTGTTAAGGTTTCCCATGTAAAAAAAAAAAACTGTATTTTTACACAATTTACTTATCTTTATCTCGTTTTTTCTCAATGTCCTAAAAAAGGCTGATCCCTTCCTTGTTCTGATGAAGTCCCTCCTTCAGAAGTACGTAAGGATTTTTAATTAGGTCAGCGGTTCCTGTGTTGTGATTCGACAGCATTTTAGCACACTTTGCAGACGTCTCTTACCATAACGTGGAGATGCATGTGCTCAGTGTCATTGTAAACATGTCTTTAATGTTATCAATTTGAGCCGGAATCAGAACCGGAGAACATAGATGAAGAGAATCGAGTAGAACCTTGTGTTTCAACAGTTAACAATAGACATGATAAACAAATCATTTGAACTGATTATCACAACCACAAACAATCGATGGTGACTAGTTAAATTTCTACACTTTTTTATCGGATTAGTTTCAATTACCACCTAGTTAACAAAGCTAAACAGCGTTGCCCTGTGTGTAGCAAGTTTGTGTAGTAAGCTTCAGTAACTTAAACAATAAAATACACTTACGGGTTATGGAGCATTAATAACGCCTTCTTCTGACAAAGAGGTGACTGCTCCATCTTTTAAGAATAATCTTTGTGTAAATCCAACATTATACACTAAGTAAAGTTTGTAACATGCAATCACGAAGAGCCGGACCTTTAAATGAAGACATGTTCATATTGTACCTTAAAAACATTTTCAGTTCAATTTTCCTTTTGATATTTACTCCTTCACTGTCGCCATGGTAACAAGCATCTCTCCCGGCTCCGTGGTCAGACCAGCTTGACTTATCCGCTCATACAAAAAGCGAGTCACACCTGTTGTTAACACAAATGAAAACCAAACACTGACTGCATGAACGCAGATTAAACATTTACAGGATCACAGAACAATGTGAAGTGGTGTGGCAAACCTCTAGTTGCATCTCTTTGATGTACCTATTTTCTGCATATTTTGATTGACAAGTAGAAATTTTGCCACGCCATAATTACAAATTAGTTGGGTGAGAAGATGTGACAATGTGCGTCCTGGTGGCGATAAAAACTACACAGCACACTTATGTTACTGTCAGGCCTCACAATTATGTTGCAAACAGAACGGTGTTGTGATTCTAACCATAAACGAGGACTGTGATATGGCGTTGTGGTGTGTGTCTCTCGGGGTGTTGATAGAATTACTTACCACACTGCAGGTTATCTGAACAGAATGAGCACAATCTACAATTTACCAAGACATATGGAACTACAGCCTAAAAGCTGAATCCATTTATTGATTCTGTTTGGGTTTAATTGGGACAAAAAGAGTAACATGAGAATATCAACTGTGTTAAAACGAAGTATGCAATGTGTGTATAAATATAAGATTATATATACATATACATTAATAATAAACACATTTTTCAACAATTGATGGAGAAAGAACATGACAATTTGGCAAGCTGCTTCATTGTACAATAATATATGTTGCTGATGTGGCTTAGTAAATGTCACAAAAATAAAGAGTTATAATATTAATTCAAAAAAATCTTTTAAAACCATTACATAGATTTTTTCAGTGGAAAATATTTAGATATTTGAGTAAAAATCCTAAAAGTTACTTTTACAAATATTTTTTTACGTTTTTGAAATGGATCAAGTTTATGTCTGTAATACACACCAATATTAGAGTAAATAAGATTTAATTAATTAGTTTTTACATAGACACAACATTTAAACAGCATATTTACTTAATTCCAAAGCTTTAAAATATAAACTTTTTTGTGTAAATAGTTTCACATTGTTTCAGGATTTTTGCGGTGTACCTAACACCATCAACTGGCCAGCAAGACTTCAAGGCATCAAACGTTAATTTTAACAATCAGTTGAAAGCAGTTTTTACATTTTCCTTTTATGTACAGCTTATAGTTTCTTCTTATTGCAGGAGGTGATGTCATAAAAACCCCCCAGGGTGCTTGTATTGAAGTTTACCATTCTATCATCCCACGCTTCAGAACAGCCGTGATACTCAGAGAGCAAAGCAGTTAGCCGGCCTTTGTAGTGCTTACTGGTATTAAGTGAGAAATAATTTCCATCTCGCCTTTCGCTAATAGTTAGAGGGGATTTGTTTCTTTTCATCCCTTGTGAAAACGAACCAACACGTCTCAGAATTTTCTCATCTACCCCCTCATAAGAAAAAAACCCATCAGGAAGCAAAGCATGTGAGGCCAAAAGTGAAAGCGGCAGAATTTACAGTATGTTAAAGAGAAAAGTTTCTAAAGCTTTGAGAGGTCTTCTGGTAAAAATAAATAGATTTTCGACTCCCAACTCATTGTTTTTCTCTGTTTCTGCCCACCTCTCTCTGTGGCGAGGATTAATTGGTCATGTGTTACTGCGCGGAGCCCTTTTTACCAATTAGAGACCTCCAAATCCATTGCTCTTCTGGGTTAAGTAGGCCACGTTAGTCCCGTCCAATTAGAGGAAGCCATAAACAAAGAGAGAGATATATATCAGGTCAACAAAAGCTCAACGCATTCCTCTCTTTCTCCTTTTTGCCCTGCAAAGGCATCAGCTATTCAAGTGCGAGTGCTGGCTGAAATATATGCTGAGGTCGTGAACGAGGACATGCCATCATGTGAGACTCACATGAAAATATAGGAGATCCCAGAGGCTATGTGTGTACTACAAGAGCAGAATAAAGAGTAGAGTATATCTTGAAATATACATATTTATAAATGCATTCTACACCTTAGCTGTCTGTCATCTCTCAAGAAAGGAAAATAAAGTCGGGCTTTAGTTCAGCCGTTGCTTAAAGCCATATGGCATTATGAGACCCTTCTGGGTCCCTTTGTGTGCTGTACCTATGGGTGACTTGTGACCCTTTGTGGAAGATTTGAAGAATTCATGAAGTGTTCATTGCACATTTCTGTACTTTACATGCAGTGTGCAACCATGACTGGAAACCAACCTGAATACAACTCATGTGTGTTGGAAACTCGCATTGAATATGGAACTGGATCTGCAAATTACACTACTCCAAAGCACATTTTGGTATTTTTTGGACAGAAACATGCTTGGGACGTTTGTTTATAAAACAAAACATCCACAAAAGGATGTTTCACTAGGTTATGTGGCATATTTTATGCTGTGTTCACACCAAACGTGAATTAAGCAAATTGCACAAGTAAATGACATGCAAAGTCAATGCAAAGATGCATATAGACGCAAACTCATGGCAGGCGATGCGAATGACGTGAATCGAGCTGAAATATTTCAACTAAAGCAAAAAAAAACAGCATGAAAAGCTTATTGAAACCAACCCCACTATGTAGTGTTTTTGTGTGCCACAAAATAACAAACTTTTCCAGCGAGTAAAGAAAGAGTGTTTAATGCAATCGTTTGTGTTTGGTGAGAACACAGCAAAAGATTTTAAACGTGTGATATTAAAGAGGACCTTTGGACAGAAATGCACCAGCCTGCTCTTGTTTCATGAATATTCTATATCTCATTCAGCAAATAAGCATTAACATGAAAACATCTTTGTTAAGTATCACTCGGATCAATGCTAAGAAAAGAATCATGGGCGTTGGACTGAGCCTTTGGTTGCAATGCATAACCTCAATACTCGATACCGCTAAATTTCAAAACCTCGACTACTCAAGAGACAAAAAGATCAAAATATCTAGAACTCCAACATAGAATTTTAAAATGTTTAACCATACAAAATGAACTGCCATTTATTTGTGCTTTTTCAAATTACAATATGCTTTATTAAACTCATCTGTTCTTCACAACACTAATACAGATCAGCAGGAAGAGATTTTAGAATAACCATCATCAAATTAAATCCTCAGTAGTAATTTACAGCAGCTTTAAATGGGTTCAGACTGGCATGAGCAGTCCAAGGTGTAAATTAAGTGATTGCCCCTGGTATTTGTGCTGATGAGTATCCCATCCAGCCATCGGCACACTGCCCCAACGGGGAACGGCAACAGTGTCAACGGCGAACATTATTGTGAGTTTGCTGTGACTCAGGTGATTACAGCTGTTTTCTCACCCTTCTGTGTGTGTTCCCTGCTCCGTATCTCCAGCTAATGAAGGAGCAGATTAATTGAATTAGCTTTCCCCGTTCTTCCGCTAAGACAGAAACGGAGTTAGAGGTTTTCTCCTGTTCTCATCTAGTCAAGCTGTTTACTATTAACAGCGAATTAATTTCCAGGGTTGTTCCAGAATAACTTGCCTAATCGGAGCAGATACACAATTGTGCATGCAGATCCTTTTATTTGTGTTTTTCAGTTATCTTTCTTTTGTGAAAGCAAATATATTATTGGAACAGTACTTAATATGCCTATATACGTTTGTTGTTTAAAATTGGATTAAATCTTTCCTAATAGCAGGATGAATACAATGATCTTACTCTAAGCATACATCGGTGATCAATACAAAGTGATGAAAGTTCTGTCATGAATTACTCACTCTTTAGTAGTGGGCAAAAGTGCACCAGAACTTTTTAGTGTCCTACATTCTTCAAAATATCTCATTTAGTTATGGGAGTCCATGGAGGTCAATAACCGTTTGTTTAAAAAAATATTCCTTATTTTTTGGGGGTGAACTTTCACTTTACACAGTTTGCATGTATAGTAAAATTTTTACAAAATCTTTTGACTTTCTCAATATTCTATATTTCTATATAACAGGCATCCCATTCTGCCGGTTTTATAGGACACGGGACATGAGAGAGGATTTTTACATTATTTTTAAATAATATGACTTCCAACCCTCAAACACACAATTATTTCTATTTGCAGAAAACGTCAGCTGGAAAACATCAACAGTCAAGAACAGATGCTCTGTATTTTTTTAAGTCTCAAACACTGTTTATATGCACTTTTAAGCAATACAAGAGTAAAATTTGCTGTTGTTTTTAAGAAAAGTTCAAAAATTATTTTAATGTCATGACCTATGTCACAGTTTTCATGTGCATTACTGTTGGAAGACTTTGAATTCAAGTTGTTGAAATGTAAAAAATCATGACTGTTTTTTTATTCTTTTGCTGAGTCATAATTTATTACTAATCACTACGGTGAACTATTGTTTAAACTTGTCTGTCTTGATCTGTTCCTGTACCTATAAAAGATATGGCCTCCTATTTATTTTTCTCATAAAGCCTGTCCTCTCCTTCTGTACTGTGTCTGAAATGTCTGAAAATACTACAAAGTCACCGGTTCAGATATTGGAAAGATTTTGGGTAGTGTCTGCATACATGGTCTTAATATTTTAAAGTTAAAGCATGATTGGTGCCGAAATATGGCGTATGCATTTATACTAGCGTAACCGATCTTGTGAAACTCGGGCCACTGTGAAGATTTCATGTGTGTAGTCCACTAATCACTTCATCACTAATCACACAACTCCTCCCTCTCTGATAGTGAGGTCAAGCTGAGAGTCAAACCTCAGTCTGGGGTAAGACTGGGATTTCCTTTTGCTTCCTTTGTTATTACCCTTGGTGTAATTAGTGCCACTGAAATCCCTTTTGTCTGAAGAGAGAAGACGGATAAAAGCTTTCGAGCTTGGGCATGTGGTCTCTTTTCTTCAGTGCACACCTTTTATTTCCTCTTAACAAGCTTATAAAGTGCGTCGACGGGCTTCAAACCGGGATTGCGTTCTGAAGTTCTGATAACCAAAGGCCCTCTACTTCAGCTCACCGCCGGGTCTTTTTAAAGGTCCTCAGCGTGGTTTATCTGCCAGGACGTAATTAACTGTGTTATCACATATCTGCCGATGTTGAAGTTTGGGAGAGTATCCCTAACAATGCTTTTGTTGCATGTTTGAAACGTTAAGCTCGGGAGCTTTGCTTAAACCTTTATGAGTAATTGTCAGAGGGATATGTTGATCATTCAAGAGATGTATCACAGAAGAGGTTTTTAAGTGCAACTTTCTTGCTTTAATAAAGTTTTACCGAAGTAAATTGCTTTGTGGGACTTTGAAAACGATAATCAATTGACCCAATGCATTATTTTGTAAAGCTTTTTTATTTGATGATTGAAAGTTTTGATAGACGCTATAGCTTTGAAACCTTTCAGAAGGTGTAAAATCAGTTTCTTCACTATCTGGTTGAGTCTGACCAATAAATGTAAATTGATATAAATCACGTTTTAATGCTGATTTTAATACACATTTTCATGCCATACAGTATATTACCAAAATACTTTCATTTGTAATATTAAGACCTGTGGTCTCACCAATGGTTGCACCGTTACATGCAATGGCAACCCAAAAGCGCAGGGTTCAGCCATGCAACGCGCACACGGGCACTTCAGGACACTTATTAGCATTGTTCTCTCATATGTGCCTTGAATTGCCTTTTTGTTGTCCTGTATACCCTGCATTTCCCTTTTTTCCTCCTCTTTGTTGCTAAGGGGCAAGTTCTCCAGACGGCATGAGACCGCTTTGCGGCTGAGGCATCTGCTGCTATGAACCACCCAAGGCCAATCTTTTGAATCGCAAGCTATCCAAACCCTTCTTTTTTTCTTGTTTTTTCCCCTCTCTCTCTCTCTCTCTCTCTCTCTCTCTCTCTCTCTCTCTCTCTCTCTCTCTCTCTCTCTCTCTCTCTCTCTCTCTCTCTCATTTCTTTCCTCTTTCTGATGGAAAAAAGCTTAGTGCATTCAGGGGAGGGTGAGTTGAACCCCCTCCCAGCCTATAGTAATCCAGGCTCAGGTCTCAGTTTGCAGACACAATGGGGCTTGGAGAATTGGACTTGAGATAATTGTGTTGCTATCCCATTTCTCCTGTAATGGAATCTCTCATGAGTGGCGAGAGCGGCTTAGCAGATTCTGAATGGCGTCTGTGCCGATAGCGCCTAGACGAATCCTTATGTGCTGCGCCATTTTAGAGATAGTCATAGCTGTGCTTTTTTGATTACTTTGTGTGGAAAAACTCAAAATCTTCCCCCTTCTGCGTTTTTCTTTTCTCTTTGCGGAAAAACGGTCTTGTCTCTTTTAACTCTGTGCTTGGAACGTGCTAAAAGACAGGTGCTTTGGAAAGGGCTGATATTTGTTCAGAACATGTTAGGGCTGCTTAACAGAACACTAGAGGTTTCATGTCACATAATGGGTTTTTGAGAACTGTAAGTTAAAGCATAAACTTAAAAGCATAAAAATAACTCAGAATAAAATGTAAAAATATAATTCAATGTAAATCACTGTTGGATAAAAGCATGAATGCATGATAAAAGTCTGCCAAATGCATGAATCATAATGTTAATATAAAGGACAATAAAAGTAAACATTAAAGAGGTAGTTCACTCCATTTATTCATGCTTTTGAAATCTGTATGACTTTCTTCGTTCTGCAGAACACAGAGAAGACATTTTTTAGAAAGTTTGCAACCAAACAGCAATGAGACCCATTCACTTCTTGTGTATGGACACAAAGCCAGAGCAAGTGAATGACTACCAGTCACCAACACTCTTCTAAATATCCTCCTTTTTGCACCGTAGAGAGAAGGAAAGTGACACAGGTTTGAGATTGCTAGATGTTGTAAATGATTACATCAGATTAGTGATTGACCTATCACTATTATTTATTATTGTAGTTGCATTAGAAAAAGCCCTTTTTGAATCATACATTTAATGATTCACATACATACAAAATCTGCTTTGCAGTGTATGTATTTAATTATTATTAATAAATTATGAAAACATGTATATTTAAAGTTGAGATAGTGTACAACACATATACATGTTGTCTTTAAAGATAAGATCCAAAGTTTATCACTCAAACGTTTAATATTCTAGAAACAAAGCTAAAAAGGAAGCACATATGGTTGGTTGCCAAATAATGAGGGGACTTTAATCGGCATTAACACTGTTTTATTTTCATAGATTGACATTTAAATTACATTTATATGTCTCATGCTGCGTAGGAGTGCTGCAGTTTTGAAAATGTTGACTATCATCATATTGATTATTCAAGACAATAAGCCACTTATGTCTTAAAGTCATGCCATGTATAAAAATAAAAATACATAACTCTGAACAGCTTTTAATTTGCTTTTGAAATAGCACATATAGCATTACTGTAGTATTAATGTAATACATTTAATGCAGTTTAGATTACACCAATTCTTATTTCACAACATTGAAAGACTGAATATTGGATCTTCTCTTTGAACGTTTTATTACAGAAGTGATGGAAATAAAAGAAAATAACACCTTTATTGATCCCAGAGGGGAAATCGAGGAGCCAGACGGCGATCTGTGAAAATTATTGTAATACAGCAGAAAAAGTAAAGACTAAAATGTTGGAGGTGATTTTTCAGAAGCCAGCATGTTGCAGATCAGACCTTGTGATGAAATTATACTTGTTTAAACCTGATAAACAGATGTATTGGCTAAAGACCGAGCTCAGGTAGTGCACTGGCATGGCAGCAGGCGGATACAGTGTGTTTTTGTTTTTGCAAACAAAAGAATAATACAAATGAAAAGTTGCATTCAAACAGAATACATGTCAGCTTGTCTTGGCACGGTTTTTAACACAGCACATCCACTGCCAGTATAAATCACCTTGGAGCTCAATGGCACAGCTGGATTCACATTCTTAAAGATTGATATGTTTCTCACAGAATGCCCCTGTAATACAGTATATCATTATTATCTTTTGATTCTGGCCATCCTGTCATATATGCATTATGATTTCTGTATGTGGTCCCAGATTGAGATGTTTGTCTCTACCCAGAAGGGGGCACTATGGTTGTTCTTGAAAAGGTGGCTGGTGAGTTGAAAGTCTCCACAGGCTCTGGCAGAATTATTTTCACGGCCTATGAATAAAAATGATTTCTTGGAAACTCTCAGGCTCGCTTCCCATATGCTGAAATTATACATCTGCCCTGTGCATTTCATCTTTAATGGAATCGCAAACTACAGCCTATGGATTTACAAACACACGGAGACCCACACATACAAAGCATAGTGATATTCTTAGATATTGTGTGTGTAAAAATACATGTATTATGGGTTTAAACTGAGCTAACCATAGAGGTGCATATAACAACATATAGATACGCTTATAGATATGCTGTCTTTAAAATTCCTAATTTGCATGTATAATAATGACCCAGCAGCTCAACTTTTCAGGGAACGCATGGCCTACTAGAAGAATACTTCAAATGCACCGTAAATAACTTTGAATAAAAGCATCTGCCAATCTAGACAGCTAACCATTTTTTAAATCAAAGCAAAGACGCATGAACGAGAATTCAGGTTTTAGATTATTGTGTTTATTACCATTATAATACAGATCAAACTGTGCACACAAAAGAGAATTTCATTGTCGCTGTGTATTCTCTCATCCTGTCTTCTCCATCTTGCAGCATGGTGTTCTCTCACCCTGCTTTAACAGCTGGAGAGAGGTTGACATTTAAATAAGTGGGATTTTGAAACCAGAATCAGCATTTCTTCACTCTCATTCACTCAGCAATCCATTCACCTGACAAAACACTCTCAATCATGGACCACTGCAATCTAAGCTGTGCTCTTTATTTAGATCTGCTGAGACTAGTCAGGAAAAGACCACTGCACGTGCATACGAGAGAACCCATATGTTTAGGAAAGATAGATGAAAGACTTGTAAATGAAAAAAACAAAAGAGTAGAAAGTAATACAGAGAATGGGATGTACAACGGTGATTCAAAAGTGCACTGATGAAAATGGTTGTATCGTGTCATGGAAACTCACAGGTTTGTGTAAATGCTATTAATTCGAACAGTGATTTAAGAATAGTACGAGAGGATTTTGTATGCTTTGGTGGAAGCAAACAAATCTGATTTGTTTGTCAATGGGACAGGTAAGATAAAATGAAAATACCTTCATCAATAATTCAATTATGTGTAATTTCAAACCTGTGTGCCTTTCTTTTGCAGCACACAAAAGAAGATATTTTGAAAAATGATTTACAAATAATAAAATGTTAAAAGAAAAGAAAGTGAAAAAAAAGTAATATACAGGAATGGATTTTTTTCTGTGCATAGCAAAGAAATGTATTTAGAAAAATGTTGGTGATCACACAATTTATGTCCCTGATGTATGAATATGTAACACCATAGGCCTAACATTCCATGAGATTTAAAGTATTTTTTTTGAAGAAAGAATAATATACAGGTTGGAATGACACTTTTTTCTGTGCAACACAAAATAAATTTGGTTTTCAAAAATGTATGTCTCAATTTTATGGATACGAAACAAAAAGTAAGTATAATGAACTATAATGAACACCAATGGTCTTTGCCTACTGATGTCCATAAAAATTGTCATTTAATGGTACGGAAAAAACAAAAGCAACATGTAAGTGATTCACCAAAATGTACTTAAAAAGCTCACAAACTTGTTATACAACCAAAAGTGAAAACCAAAAGTGAAAAGCTGAAAGACAGTGTGATGGAGTTAAGATGTAGAAAGTGAAGACAGACATAATTGAGTTGAGCAGAGTTTGAAGTCAAAGGTGAAAGTGGAAGATATAACAGTCGATAGGTATGTTTGGACATCATTAGCTTGAGTCCAGGATAGTAGAAAGCATGGCGTACGGCGAGGTTGCCGAGGTGGCAGGAACCTCCACTGAACGCTGTGCCCCGTTCAGCCTTAGGGCTCTACTGACAGCTCCAGACTTCTCAGTGTTAAACCCTCCTCTCCCCTCTGCACTCCATCTGTATTGGAGTGTACAGGACAGAATAGATGAAACACTACGTTCAATAAAGAGGAAACAGAGATGACTAAACAGGGCAGAGGGAGAAGAGTTGCACATCCATGGGGAACAGCACACTACAGTTCTCATAAAAACAAGATAAAGTAGGTATTTCAGCTTGACCGCCACCACATGTGTTACACACACACAAACTCTCGGTTCATTCCTCAAAACGTATGTTTGTGTTGCAGCAAGTCTCCACCACATGCTAAAGCTAATTAGTAGCAAGGCTTTTGCTTGTTAATTGGTGCCCTCAACAATGCGGAGGCGAGTTGCCTTCAGAATCCAGCACTGCTTTTACAAAAGGAAAGCATTTATGTTAATTCCCCCCATGAGCCTTTTTGTGTCGCCTTTGTTTCCCTCTTCAAACCTGTTTCTACACGTTCTGTCTTGAAAAGACTTGTGGACTGTGCTATTTTCTTGTTCCTAATGAACATTTTCTCCCTCATTTGTGAGAGCAAGTGTGAGGGTCTGGATTTTGACAGGTGGTGGCCTAAGGGGGGCACTCACAGCCTATTCATATTTTTATTATTTTTAATATTCTTAAATTTATTATTTTCCTTATTTTTAATGTATGCATAGGGAATTGATGTTGTTTAAGTTTATAAAAGATCTATGCAATAGCATAAGACATTAAACCCAATGTGCTTAAAGGGATAGTTGACCCTCAAATATAGCCTCAAATATAAAGCCTCCAGGCTCAAATATAAACACCCGCAAAACTGTAAGGGAGGAACAGCCTTAGTTAGATGCAAACAAAGATTTTTATTTGTTTTAAGGGTTAACATTTATTAAAATATAAATTATTACATATTTTTAAACTTTTATATTAAGTTATGGGCTATGGAGTTAAGTTCTCTTTAAAAGTTATTAAATGCAATATTTAAAGATTGATAAATGATTCATGATCTGTTTGTTAATTCATGCATTATAAATCATGCCTCTAAAATGATTCTAATTCTTCTAATTGGACAGCACCTAATACTCCTAAAAGCCTGTTAAAGTTGTGTATTTTAGAAAACCAATAACCCTCAATATTCATCTAAAAAAGTTATGCAATGTTTATGTTACTTTATACATATGTTACATTACTGAAGTTTATATAATAAAGATAATATATTTTCTATATTTGTAGGCTTTGGAGCTTGTTATGTTTAAAAGAGTGAAAGAGATTTCCTCAAATGGAGTGCATTATTAGTTTACACTGTCTAAGCTTTAAATACCAGGAAGGAAAGAAGGAAAGAACAGAAGTTCTGCATATGTCCTGAATGTTTCTCAAGTTAAGACTTTTTTGTCAGCTTTGTTTGTCTTACAGTATGTACTCTATGCATTGGTTTGTCCGCCAATGGGCGAACAAGAATACCATTAGAATAGAATTAGCATTCAAAATGTTAGAAAAAGCTTTGAAGAAATATACAGATACAGAATGATCTCCATGTAAATATCTTTATATTTAAGAAACTAGTCAACCATTAAAAAAAAAATTTTTTCAAAACCTTGAGGGACCTGCAGCACACGCATCCTCCTGTATATAGAACATGATATTATTCATTGAATGCATCACAAATAACACCGTATTGATCATAAAGACTACATCGAGGTGGAAAACGCAAGGTGCAGATGAAAAACTAATTCTAAGGTACCAAACAGGAAACTGTATTTAATATTGGAATAAAAGTAGACAGTCTGAGAACAAAACAAATCAATAAAGAATTTCAATACAGTCTTTGAAATGGTGGATTTTCCTTTGAACTGCCCTCACATGCCTCAACACACACTCCCACATATCGGAATGACCTCATTCCCCTCATATACGTATTCTGTAACCTTGCTTACATCGCTCAACCCAGTTCCACTGGACGTGGGAGTGAAAACCAAAAGTCATAAATATTAATTGGTCTCGGGGAACAAGTTCATGTTATCCTGCCATCAGCCAAGTCATATTCACATATGAAACTGCACTTCTGATGTATATTTACCTCACCCTAAACCTTAAGAATTTATACAAATGTCTTTTTAAGCCATTTAACTTGTCGACAGAATGACTTTGGGCTCTTATACAATAGGTCAGTGAAAAGGGGAATGTATTCCAGTATCAAAGATAGCAGTTAATTCTGTATACAGAGTCCTCAGACACAGATCTTCATCCAAACGCTGCTTGCCGTTTTGCGTTTTTATCACATACTAACAACCGACACTCTTTAGAGAAATAAATTAGCACATTGTTAGACAAAGCTTTGTCACTGGCAACTTAATTAGCGCTAATGCATCAGCAAGCCTGCCTAGTAGACTTGATTTAGTTAGGGGTTTTCAAATGGGCCTGACAGCCCAAATGTAATTTTACCTTAAAGATGAATTATCAGCTCTGCAATGGAGCTTCCACTGAATGACAGACCATAAATACTCAATAGTATATTGCCAAGTAAATAGTTTTAAGGACCTTGAGCAAGTCGTTTGCTCTCATTTAAAACCGTGCAGGTGCCTTTAGGATCTTAAGCGTAAAGCCTATCAATCCTGTAAGTCCATTCTTCTCCATCGGGTTCCTTAGCAACTGGTCACTTGTTAAACAGATCACCTTAAAACAAAAATTGGTTCCAAATTTATTTACCTTTCAGTTGTTCCAACTCTGTACTCGTTTCTTTGTTCTGATGAACACAGGGAAAGTTATTTGCACAAATGCTTGTAAGCAAACCGTTTTTGGCTTCAATTGACTACCATAGTAGAGAAAAATATAATTATTAATATATTTATAGTATATACATATATACATATACAAATACTTGCACATGCACATACACAGGCACATGCAATGCACATGCACACATGCATAAAACGCTCACGCACGCATGCATACAATTCTGAAGATCTAATTATGAGAAAACGAGCGTTAGAATGTGATTTTAAATATTAATTTCATTATGATTTCAGTACCTCGTCTTAGTCAATAATATTGATTTCAATGATATATACTTAAAGCATTTTCTTTCATTGTGGAAAATGGTTTTATGTATAAAAAAAGTAAATCACAAAAGTTTTAACAGGGAGATCAAAATCAGATTTTCAAAAAAAAATGTACAGTAGGACATTCTGGAGTACTTTTTAATACCATTATTATGTTGCCTACTGGAAGTCAATGGGGTCCAACAACAGTTTGGTTACAATAATTCTTCTTAATCTATCTCTGTCTGTGTTCAACCAAACAAAAAATGTTTACAGATTTGAAACTACTAGAGAGTGAACAATTCAAGATAGAATTTTTCATTTTTGGGTGAATTACCCCTTTAAAAGTTTAAACCACAGACAAACTGAGTTGTGTAAGATGTTTTCATTTTGGTTGTCCCGCAGACACTGTCATTTCTGGTTCTAGGTGCTGGGTAGCAATGTTCGCAACGGCTTGATGCGTCAACCCACGTCCACCAGAGATGGAAAAAATCTGATGTGAGTGTCCCCCGGGCAAAGGCCTGTCTTTCTGAATGTGTGAAACCTGTCACTTTAGAACGAGCCAAGTGACTCTTCTCAGCTCCTGTGGTGTTGCAATGGGCTCCCACCGCTTCTGGAAATTGCTCCTCAGACGCAGAACAAAGTCAAACACAAAGAAAATGGCTCTGTTAAACAACCTCGCTCTCAGTGTCAGAGAAGCTCTCTAGGCTGCCATTGAACATGGTTGTGCCTTCACAGTCGGAGGGAATATGACCGGCGAGTGATAATTGGAATGTGACCAGAACTGGAGTTCATTAGATTACAGGCATGAGTTTGATGTTTCTTGAAGATGCTGTTTGTTGGATATGATAAAAAATGTCTTGCCATGCCATTATTGACTACCCCGTGGAGTTTGTGCCACTGCATTGAGGTGATTATTGGATTTTAAGGGAAGAAAATGGAAATTTGATTCAGATTGCATTTTTGTAATACCATGAGAGCTTTTTCATATATTAGTATTAGATCATCCATGTGTGTAATGTTACACTTAATCACTGATGAGATTACACAAGCAGCAATTTATCAGAAATTCATTTATTTGTTTTTACAGGTTCTGGCACTGTGAAGATTGGAAAGTTCTCACCATAACAGCTGGGTTATTTATTTATTTGACTTATTTTCCGTCATGCACTAGATATGTTTGTCTGCTTGTAATGTCAGATCTAAAGGAAAATTCAGGTAACTACAGATACACAAGCGTATTCCATAAGTCTTTTACGTGACTGTACAGCTTTGTTGAAACAGTGCCTATTCACTTATATCGAGGGAACCAAATTGAAGACGACCAACCTTTATTCACCAACCTTTTTCAAAATATCTTCTTTGTATGTTCTCGAGAATAAACAGTCATGGAAGTTTATAATGATTAAAACTGTGCTTAAGATGATGGAATCTTATTTTTGCATGAACTTTTACTTTAATCCCAAAGTCTATGAGCGCTTTACATACATTAAAGTGTATTTAGTGTATTTTTTACCTGTGTAAATAAACAGATTTCCTAATACAGCTTCAGCTGTTTTCCTGAATTGAAAATGCAGCCTAGTTCTCTTTGCCCATAGAAATTGAGCATGAGTTTTTGCCAAAAGCAGGAAACCAGTGTGTTGCCTTCTCTTTTGGACAGGCATGTTGAGGTAATAAAAAAGCAAATAATCCTGCAGGGCACAAATAAGAAAAAGGAAATGCACCGGTGACAGGAGCCATCTGATTGTCTGTGCTTCAGTGGATAGTGGTCCAGGTTGGTTTGGTGATTAATAGCTCAGGACTGATGTAGGGAACATGTGCTAATGGATAAATTACACCCCAGCCAACCCGAGGTAACATGGCTTGCAGGCGAAAACCTGCTTCTGATAATGTAATTTAGCATCCAGCTAATTCTCCTGTGCTCAATGCACCATACTTTCATTCAAGCTGAGGGCCACGAAAGTAGAGGAGGAGAAGAGATTACAGACAAACAGAAGGTAAAGTGCAAATGTAGAAAACATTGAAGCGCATATGGATGCGGTTTGAGACTCAGTGGAAAAACATTTCTCTTAAATCTCAGAAGAGAACAGAAGAGGAACAAAACAGCTCTTTGACATGTACATTTTTAAAAGTATACTGTAAAACATATTTAATGCGGCTTAGTTAATGTCACAAAAATAAACAGTTATATTTACTTAATAAAACCTTTAAAAAAGAGCATGGATTTTTTTCCCCAGAGTAAAATATTATAAATAATTTATTAATAAATAATAATTGAATTCAATAGTTAATTTCTCAAAATGTACTCTCATAATATACAAAATTAAGTATTTATCTTACAATACATTCATGCACCCAAAATTTGGCTGATTCTAATTTAGATATTTGAGTTAATTCAATCCTTAAATGTACTCAAGATTTAAATTAAATTATATATATTAAGGATATTTACTTAATATCAAAGCTTTTAAATCAGACGTGGACTTTCCACGGTTTTCTTACTTGAATGAAAAAAATCAATGTTTGATAATTATAAAGGATAGTTAAACCACAAAAATAAAATGTGATTTATTTAACCACATGTTGTCTCACCCTATGACATTTTCTAGTGTGGATCAGAGAAGCAGATATTATCATAAATGTCTTAGTGGCTTTTTGTCCGTACGTAGTCATTAGAAGCAAATATTGTTGGATTACCAACATTCTTTAAAATATTTTCCTTTGTGCACTGCAGAAGACAGAAAGACAGGTTTGTTATGATAAGATGTTGAGGAAAAGATGAAAGCAGTTTCATATCTATAAACATTTTGTGCTAAAATGAAACACATTTGTAAAATTGAAGGAAGACTTCGAAGATGAAATAACCCTGTATCAACATGAGCTCATACTGAGGATTTAATTATAACCAGCACTGTGTTTGTGCAGGTGTGAATGTATATGCATGCGTAAATAAAAGGTCAATTACATTTATTACACAAGCACATTTACCAACAGCCCTCAAGATAATATTGTAAATAATAATGATCGTGATGACTAATTTGTTAGATGACAAATACAAACATCCACTTATTTATAACAATGTATAATATGCAGGTATTGGTTTGTACAGTAGGGGAAATTTTTAAGTTTTTTTGTATAATTACACAAGCTTTACCTATAAAAGCATTTTTTAAACCAATACAATGTTTTTCTTCTTAATGGATAAGATATAAAGTAAAACATCAAAGAAATGATGGGTCTCCTCTTATGAACAGCTCTTTTGTCATGCAATTTTTTGTGAACTGCTTTAATAATAAAGATGCTCAGCCGTGTTTGAAGTCTTTCTGGAAATATTTCAAAACGGGGACCAGTACCTGAACATAGTGTTTACCCTTTTAAGTATACTCCATTGGTTCATGAGAATTGTACATAAAGCATCTAAGACTTTACATACACCAGAATGTGTCTATATGTAAGCAATCTCATATTGTACACTACAAGTACATTATGAGTTTTCGGACGCTAACTCATTTATGCACTATTTATTCTGCGCTCTTCTTTGCTGTTATTTAATCTTAAAATTTTCAGTCTTCTATTTAAAAAAACACAAAAAATGTGTCATCAAGAAACCAACAATTGTCTATTAAACTAATTTTAGGCCTTTAGGCAAACACTGAAAAACATTTCACTCAAGTAGCCCAATGCCTTTATATACTGGTGCCTTACCAAAGTACATACTAATATTCCAAAAGAGTTCTAAAAGAATATGTTATGCTTGAACAGAGAAGACCAAACTACAATGTTTGATAAAGTAAAACGCCTTTGTGTTCACAAAAAGCAAAATAAAGCCTTCAAAGAAAATAACACATTCCTTATGGTTTAAATTGAAGAGTTTCGTGATGTTCTGAGGCTGTTTTCTTGCCTCTGGCACTGAGAGCTTTAACATGTGCAGTTCTGTTCTGAAATTAGACGAGCATCAGAAGAATACAAAGGCATTTCGGAGCATCAGAAAGCGGGATCTGTGGGTTTTCCAGAAGGACAATTACCCTAAAACCACTACAAAAATCACCAGTGTTAAGTGGCCAGCAATAAGCCAGATCTAAATCTTATTGAAAACCTGTGAAGTGATCTCCAAACAGCAATTGGGGTAAAGTACTCTTAAGTCGGGACGAACTAAAGGAGTTTACAATATATTTGCTACAAAACCATAGAGGCGTAGAGTCAGTTTTTTTTTACTTAAAGTGATTTAAGTACACAAAAGACTACCAACAGAAAACCTTTTTTATTGTAAACTTTATGGTGCAAAATGTGTAAATAGCATTTCATGGTGAACAAAGTGAACAACCTCTAGCTATTCAGCATGCAAACCCAATGAGAGCGATTCTGAAGATTGAAACAAGCTGTTGTGGGATTCAACACATAAATGAACAGATTATCGATTCCCTCAGAAAGACCTTTTCCTGTTTTCCAGCTCTGTAATTCTGTATGATATCTGTCCTGATGGATAACGCCTGTCTGTAGGCTTACGGTTTTCAGATTACTGTCATCAAGGCCAAGTGATGGCTAGATTTATAAGCCGCTGGTATTTTTTTCATATTTTTTTTATGTCTGTCTTTCTATTTGGGCAGATTTAGACTGCCCTGTTTGATTTTCAGAATAGCAGCTAAACATCTAAACCGTCTCGCTTGACCTTAAAGTCCTCATTAAATGTTTGAAATTCCCATTACCAGCAAAGACCTGCATGCGGGCCAACTGCATTTAACCCTAAGTTCAGGAGGGTAAGAAACACTGAAAGCAAAGGAAAAAAGACAGATTTTCATTTTTCTCTCTTACTAATCTACAGGTTTCAAGGCATATGATTCTAAGCAGTAGGAATCCTTAAGAAAAAACATCTTTACAACTATGAAGTAAAGACATAGACATGGATGGGTTTGAATTGAAGAGGGAAAAAATCATCTTGCTTTCCTGAGTGACTGGTGAGAGAAAGAGAAAGGGAGTGAAAACATGAAAGAAGTGTAAAGGTGCAAGACTGACACCTCGTGTGAAACATGAGGGTCTTTTGGGGGCGCAGAAAAGAGAATGACAGGAGACGTGGCGCATTTCTAATCGGTATTCATGCCTTGAATTCTATAGGCTCAATATATTTTCTGTTCCTTATAGACAGTTCAATTAGATCTTTAAGTAAAAGAATAACCTGTGATCCTTAGTTTGTTTACAACCCCATGTCTAGTACCAGCATCATATCTGACCTGCTGGTACTCCCGTTATATCGGCCTTATTTGCTCCAAGGATGTCAATATTTAATATTTATTACATGTATATTATTGACATGACTGTAACCAAACGGAACATTTGTACACCAATTCGTACAATATAAATCAAGTTTAGTAATACAGCATTAAATAGAGATGTTCTAAACCATTCCCTCTGTGTTCAATAATAAGGTCCTGTTTTGAACCGTGTGTTCCTTTGAGATTAAAAATGGTTTGTTGTTGGTAATGTTACGGTTATCTCCCTTCCTCCAGAAACACATAATCTAATATTAAACATCAACAGATGTTCCCCAGCATATCGTCCATGCCATCTGGGCCGGTAAGTGGACACGAGACTGTGTAAGGATGGGTGTTTCATGTCTTGTGTGTTTACCGCCGACAAAAACCTTTTCCTATGGGTTCTGAATGTGTTTTTGGACTCTACTGTTTCCATGGAAACTGAGGTCTACTTATTACCCATTGGAATAGAAAAGCATAGGTCTTGTCTGTATGTGTGGCCACTTGAAACCATAATTACCAGGCTGGGTGGAGAGAGCAAGAGAGTATCTGAGGGAGATGGAGGCCACGTGTGAAATCACTTGCATTTTAATTTCACCCGGTGTTGTGATCATAGCATTGGGAAATACACACAGCTCTGTTAATGATGTTCAAGAGATGAGGGGTTTAAAGAGATGGTGGCAGATAGATAAGTGATGGCACCAGAGTATATACATTAATTTAACCTATAGCAAACATATCTAATATATGATAAAACAAACCAAATTTGTTTTCATTAATGAGCATAATTAGACATTCTTTATGTTTGTCGCTGGGTTTTACAAAAATGTAACTAATAAAAAGTATTTAATTATTTAAAAAGCACATTGTTTCCATTTACTCAATTAAAGAAACGTTTTCCATTTCGTGAAAAAACACACATTTGGACAAAGGTCGCAGAAGCAACAAGTAAAAATTTAATTCTCAAGACTTCTTAAAACCTCTGTTAATAATTACAGTAACTTACAGCAACACAATCACACACAAACATGTAACTATTTGAATCCGTACACAGGAATTTGTTCTATCTTGTGATACATTTTGGTACAATATGTACACAACCTGGAGAATACATTTATAGGAATTAGCTGCCTAGTAAAATATATTTTATATTACTATTACTAACCCAGCCCAATAACTTACCGTAATATTTGTGACACGAAAGCAAATCGTATTAAAATGTCACTGTGGATCTGAGTTCCTATGAGATCAGATTGTAACTTGCTGTAAGTACACAATTTGGCAAAACGAGTATTTTGGTGCAAGTGTGTTAAATCTGTGTTTTCGATATAAAATATTTATAAGATTCCAGCGATGGTCCTGTTCTGTGATAAATTAGCAATTGTAACACCATGCGCTGTAATTAAATATTAAGTGAAAACATTAAACCTGACTTAAGCGTTTCTGTTGATTAAACATCAGAGTGGCGCTGTAACATCAGTCATGACATTTGCACACATTTTGACATTTAATGAAAACTAATTTGTTAGAGTTATATGCCTTATGTCTTAAATGAATAAGAAACCACATGCTGTGTGAGGTTTACCTGTTAGCTCTGAAGAGTCTGGCATGCTTGTTGTGTTCTGTATTGTTAGATTCATTATAAATACAGTCATCGAGTAATCTGGAAGAGCATTTGGATATCCCCACAGCAAAGAGAGGATGGTGACTGAACAACTTTGAAGGTAATCGACACCATTATGTTTCTTAATTATTTTGCCTCCTCATTATGCTCTGATTGCACAATTTCCAATCCCCCCTATAGGAACCAAGTTAAATAGTAAGCAAAACAAAAAAACAGACATTGAAATTCAAGCAACGAAAAGCGCATTTGTGTATGGTACTGTGAAAGTGTTTAGAGTTTTGTATAGAGTTTTGGCTCGCCAAAAAATCCTTTAACTCTCATTCAACATCGCAGAGAAGCAGCAAAGTTTGGAATCTGCACAGAGAAGATAGCTTTGACTATGCCACGTAAATCCTGTACTGTCCGCCACAGCTCTCTTCCTTTATCTGACGGTGACTGCCTTGTCTCCTTGCTCTCCTTGAGGTTAAGACCCCAGGATGTGTCTGGGAAAAGAGCAAAAAATAGATAAAAGAGAGTGAACAATGCGCTTGCCATTTTTGAAAAGAAATCGAACATGCCTCATGAGCGCATGTGCCAGGTGCACATTGTTCTCTCACGTCCCGCTAACAACTACAGCTGGCTACACAGGTCCTCATGCTTTGAAGCCGGGCTATGCGGAAGAATAAAAACTGGTGTGTTTAAAATGCAATAGGGTAGATTTGAAGTTAGAAGTGAAAGGAGCAGGAGAGATAGACAAAGAATAGAAAAAGAAGAACAGGGCTTTTCAAATAAATCTGGTGGTGTATTTAAGAAGTAAGGAACACTTTAACGTCTCACAGGTGTTGATGTGTCCTTGCATTTTGACGGTTATTGAGATGCAAATGAATAAAGATGTGGTACGTTCTTCACAGTCAAAAAAGTAATTCATTTTCTTGGTGAATATAACAAATATTAAAAAGAATTATGAACATAAACTCTTTTCACTTAACTTACTTTTTTTATGATTTATGATTGAGTGGGATATTTATAAAAACTGATAAAAAATCCAACAGGGAATAACACATAAATTTATTTTACTTAATACAAAGAAATACGACTCGAATTAAAACATTTATTTTAAATATTTTTACATAAAAATATATAGTTTATAATTAAAAAGTTGTATTATTTTATCAGTAAAAATCACCGTTAAACTTTGTACAGTTTAAAACTAATTCTGCACTTAAGTTGTGTAAAGTCTTTTGAACAAACAATTATTTAAGACAGATAAACACAAAACACTAGATTTAAAGGAAAAACTCATACTCCGGTGGACATGTGTTCTACTATGAACTACCTGAAAATGACCCACAAAGAAATTCCAGGTCCCCCGAGCTGTAGGAAACATTCTACTCATATATAAAATGGAAAAACCTTTTGTTCAAGAAAACCTGAGTTAATCCTCTGAATTGCACATCTGACGAAAACAGAGTTGTCAGATTGTATGGAAAATGTATATGTTTGTTCCAAAACACTGAGCTGATTTCGTTCAGTTCATCCTCTATCCCACATACTTTGACTGTTGGGCCTGGTTATGAGTGTATAGTTTAGCAACTCAATATAATAATACATTTATTCTTGTATGAATTATTGCCTGAAGTCTTATCAAAATTTCACATATACTGGCGGCACACTTTATGTTCCAAAACATTTCAATTAAATCAACACATATTACCTCCTGTACCCGAAATGGGGATTTGAGCGAATCTCTCACCATAATATACACATTGGAAAATACTCTAAAAGTAAAGGGTAGACTTTTAAAAGGCAACACCAACTTTGAAATGGTCACAGGAGAACATCCACTAAGAGAATTCATTATCAAAAACCTGGCCAAAATAAACGCTCAGATTGAATTGAGAGACAGACCAACAGAAAGAGAGAGACCTTGTAAACTGTGTTAAGTATACGCACAGTCATCTCTTTTCACAATGCAACTTTATCTATGCCACAAGAGCAAAACAAAAATGTGGCCTTGACCAACTAAAAGGAATTCCACTTGGTGGTGAGAAACCGTGCTCCACAATTGAAACGTATAGTAATTTGTGACTGTGAAGATTAATCAAAGCCTCAGATGGATTCTTAACACTATGATAAAGGAGCTAAGATGAATGGCTGGGAAATGATGCCATTAACTTGGTTGCTGTTTTCATACATTTGCGTTTAAAGTTCATGTGAACTGTGACAAAACAGTATTTGATTAATTCCTTTGCATTACTAACTCTCCCGCTTTTGTGTCTTCTCTAAATTCGATTACTTTTTGGTGCCGGCGCCTTAAAGTCTGAAAAGTTATACTTTTGTGAAGTTAAACCAAAGATGAGACTTGTAATCATCCTGCTCAACACAATATTTCAAGTATTGAAAGTGGGAATTCAAAGTCCACATGATGGCTGTTTTTTTCCCTTCACTGTTGCCCTCCATTCTCAGTCTCCTTCCCTTGAAGCATCAAACGCCTCACTTCAAAGTGCCTCATTTGTGGTTGCCTCTTTCCCAGGTGCCAATCCTAACCCTCATACATCTACTGCAATCGACCTTCTCCATAAAATTTGATGCAACCAGGGGAGATTGGAGGGAGATATTAGAATGGCCAGATCACAGGGCCATGCGGTCTATTGATTCTTGAGCATCATTTTTTAGCGCTGGGTTATTTGTGAGGAACGCTCAGAAACTTTAAATAAAAAAAGTTATATCTTTCAAAAGTGCTAAGATAGGACACACACACAATATATTCTGACCTCTGAAAAATCTCAAAATTCCCATTTATATGCCAGAGATGACATTCGTGACCGAATGCACATTCCATTGCATTGTTTCACAAGTTTGCATGCACATCCATCTACCAAACCAGCTTGTTGCATGCATGGTCACGAGATGGCCTGAGACTATCCCAGCATCTCCGGTCCCAGGTGCAATAAACCCTGGATAGATGTTTCTTGTGATGTACTTTGACGAATATTCTTAATTTCACCTTGCATTTGGCTGGTCTTTTACGCCCCTTTAACAAACACACATCTGGTCATTTGAAGCATGCCACAGTTTCAGAAATTTGCCACAAGTGTACCTGTGTCATCCACTCAGCACGACCGTGTGTGAACGGGACTCTTTCAGGGTGCTAAAAACATAGTCAGCATAAACCTCATACTGCTAACAAAGCCAGATGCTTGGCTCAACAAACTCTTAGATAAAGTGCAATTTCGTATGAAATATGTGATGACAGAGCACGTAAAAAAACATGCACACATACCATGTGGCTTGATGCTCACAAAGTGCTCGCGGATGCAGTAATGCACTGTGAAAAAGTAGGACGTTTTAATTGAAAAAATATTTTATAATGACTAGAAAATATGTAAGGTTAACAAAATCTATTGTTGGTAAAACAAGATAAAATACAATTAAAAAGAGAAAATATATCATAATTCTTACAATTATTGTATTATAAATAATAAATTCAACAACACATCTTTGTCATTAAATTGAGATATGTTTTCTTATAACAATTACTAATCATGAAGTGTTGATGATATTTTGTGTAAATGACACTTTTTTACGAGTTTCACGGGTCTCTGTAACCTGACAGGGCAAACAGATACCTCCAGAGGTGCAGAGGAATGATAAGGGTTAGTCTTCACAAAGGCCTCACAACAGGCAGCGCAGAGTTTTCTGTAAGGGGTCTCTTTGATAATGCAGAAACCTGCAGATGAAATGCAACAAGTGCAATTGTCTCTAATCCCATCCGTCAAGCTTTGTGAAAGCACGCGGCTCCACTGACACAAATCTCTACTTAGCAGAATCACAAAGGCTGTGGATTTGCTTTTAACACAAGTACAGTGAGTTTAAAGGAATAATAAATGCCAGGAGTCCAGGAGATGGAGCGAATTTTCATTCGTGTGCATGTTTAGTGGGGTAAGAGCAGGTGCGAAAACAGCCTAATGTGGGAAAACCTCAGACTTGACTGAATAAACAGTACGATAATGTGTAGCTTTGTTCGCTTTTTTCTTTATGTGTGCTAATCTCTTAATCCACTAGAAAGAGAAGATGGCAGAGGATGAACTTTAATAGTGGCTAAAGCGGCAGAGGACATTATTATTTATCACTAACACAATGTTTTGTGTATCATTGATGCCGCGTATGCGTTCACAAAAGAGAAGCAGCTTTCAATAAAACAAGTCAATTAGGGGCCTGCGCTGCATTTATCAAATATTCCTTAAAGATTATGCCATTTCATTTGGCGCACGTTTTTTATTTCTCGAGGATATGTGATAAACTGAAGTCAATCAAAACCCAACGGACTGGAAAACAGCTTCTGCCCTCAGGCAGTGAGGCTGTTAAGTAGACAAGATGTGCTTCCCCGTCTTTGACTAATGGTCAGGTTGGGTGGATGTAGTTTTATTTTATTTAAAGCCGATGTGTGAAATGGGGATGCTAAAACATTTATTATGATTGCATATTAGGGATGGGATAGGAGATGGGATAGGCATTCAGTACAATGTTGGTATTCGGAGGATGATTTCCTTAAAAAGTTTAAGTATCCCTTCACTCTATCAAAAAACAAAAAACTTTTAAACGTTTTCTACCTACAAGTTTTTATCTCGCTTTGTGTAACTTGGTAACATTGTGAACCACCAATGTGGTAACATTGTTGTACCACTTGTACCCCTATTGCTGTATCGCCTATTTACCGCTTCATCGTCTCCTCGACTATTTGTAAGTCGCTTTAGATAAAAGCGTCTGCTTAATGCCTAAATGTAAATGTAAATGTAAACATATTTAAAGTTTAAAGTACCGTCTCTTTCGCTGGGGTGGTACACTTTAAGGTTTCTTTTGTGTCTACTACACAATAAATGTTGTACCTTTGGGTGCATAATTGTATCATAAGGACGTATTGTGTACTTTTAGGGCCTGTTGGGTAGCTGTTAAGTCATAGGGGTATGACAAAAAAATAAAGATGCTTAACGTGTTTGGTTCCATTAAGGCAAAGGCTCTTTAAATAACTACCTGATCTCGTTTTTATAATCCAAAGAAGCTTTTTCACACTTTTGTGAAACAGATATGTGTCTTAAGTTAAACATTCTTTTTGGAACCATATAGACAAAGAGTATTTTAAGGTTCTCAGTCTCATACTTAAGGTACAATTATGTACCCAAAGAGTACATTATATTATGTTTTACTCTTGTAAAGGCATAAAAGGAACCTCAGCTATGGAAAGATATGATTGTAATTTTTTTTCTAACAGTGTAATGCTGCGTTCACACCAGACGCGAATAGCGCGGCAGGCGCGAGTGATTTACATGTTAAGTCAATGCAGAGACGCGAATAGGCGCGAGGAGATTTCCTGCGGCGCGAATGACGCGAAAGGCGCGGCGCGAATGACGCGAATGGCGCGTTTCGCGCGAATGGCGCGTTGGACGCGAATTCGCGTGAGTTAAAAAATTGAACTTTGGCGAAATTTCGCGCCACGTTAACCAATCAGAAGCTTTCTTTATCTCAAACAAACATGGAGGAGAAAGTCATCAGGGCTTTATGTGGAAACAGAGCTTTATAAATACACATTATACTTTTATTATACTTTAACATAGACAGGAATAAAAGTGATATTTCCTGGAAGAAATTTAGTGAAGAAAAATATATTTTTTTACTCAATTTGAGCTTTATACACATACTGAGACTATAAATAAAGCCTTCATATGAAGTTTAATCACTTTATATTACAATAAAAGGACTTTTCCTCTGATAAATGGATGAGTTCCCCTGACAGAAGCCCCTCCCCCCTGCGTAAATGGCGCGTTAGACGCGAATGTTGCAAAGTGTACACGCGAATGATTTTAAATGTACACGCGGCAAACCACACGCGTTGGGCGCGGCAACACGCGAAAATTCGCGTCTGGTGTGAACGCAGCATAAGTCAGCTTCTCCAGTGGCAAGGTTTTGGCCTTCTAGTTTGACCGAAGGAGTCAATTTTTTTTTTAAAATATTTGTTACTACCATTATTTCTGTGCCTTCATCTACTTTTTTCCCTTTCAAACCTTTCCAGGTTCCCTTCAGGGAGCGTGCACTTTACAACCCGTCTCATATATTTTCTTATATTTATCACTTCAGGCAGTTGCGATCCAAATGCAACAAAAGCCACCCCTTAGAGAGGTTTTGAGTATGAGATAAAAATTAAAAATTCTGCCAAGACACCCTATCCTGCGAAAAAGAATTATGGTCAACACGCTTTCACGTGCCCTCTGGAGTCTCAACAATAAGATTAGCATGCAAAGTTACGGCAACATCCAGCCATAACTCCTCAAATCATACAACCATAACATCCCAACCGGTATGTTTCTCTATTACAACACGCACTGCTGGCCATCCGATGACCCTTAAAGAAGGAACTGTGTCATAATAGAGATAAGAAAAGAAAAAGAAATGATTTTTTGTGTGAGATACGGATCCTGTCCCAACCAATCAGGGACTTAATTACAGCAGGGAGGAGAGGGGAAAGGCCCGAGTCGTCCTAAGGGATGCTGTGCACGCAGAGTCCCTCTTGACAAGCCACTGTGGTGTTTGAATATTAATGGAAATTATAGCAAGCTTCGGTTTGGGAATGTGTTCAAGTGGGGAGCCAACAAATGCATGCAAAAACAAGAGCTGGGAAATGGTTTTCGAGGGCCATTTAATATTTAATTGTGTGTGTGCGAGTACTTGAAAATGCACGTGGGTGTGATGCAAGCATTAAATTTCTCCCATTGTTTTGTTCGCGGATGTATATGTGCGAACGCGTTTCATACATTTTTGAGAGGAGGCCTGGGAAAAAGCTCAGGGAAGAGATGCCACATGCAATCCTTATCTCTGCCTTTCAGTCTTGGGGGAGAGCATTAAATCCTGTTGTGAAAAACCGAGGCCACTCCAGTCGCCAGGCAAAGGTCCGGTGGGACAGAATTAGCAGCGATGCCAGGAGATGTTGAGGGAAAGAGAATGCGAGAGAAATGGTTAGATATGTGGTTGTCAGGTATCAAGCATTCTGCAATTGTGAGCTATGACACAGATGCTGTGGGTGTAGCTTTAGCTGCTGTCACCGGGACAACAACATACTGTTATTAACACATCACACACCTCCTCTGTGTCACCCCGCTTTGCTGTCAGACTGACACTCACACCATCCAACTCAAATCCAACTTACCTGAGCCTTCGCCACCGTATGTCACTACATTCTTGATATTCCTCCTCTAAATTCATTAGACTCCTTATCCTCAATATCCATCGCCTTCTTGCATCTTTATGTTCAGGCTCAGAGCGGAGAGCAGGTGCAGACCGATTTTTGCTGACGTATGCTTTGTGTTCCCACACCTGCTTGTGTTGAGCTTGTTGACTATCACCGCGGCTGCAGAATTCAGGCCAGACTCTTGACAGGCTGTTGAGCTGCTGATCTTTTGCCCTCCGCTCACAGTTTTATGATGTGTGTGGAATGCATGATTTAGTGTTTGCTGTCTGGCAGCTAGCAAACAAAGATGTAGAGGGAAAACACCTATATTATTTCAGATAACAGAGAAGATGGTGTTTTTGTTGTTAGGTTTTAAAGGGATTGTTCAACCCCCAAAAAAATGTGTCATCAATTGCTTGCTTTGAGTAATCTTTATGAATTTCTTTGTTCTGATGAATACAGAGAAAGATATCCTTGAAAGTAATAGTTCTAGAATCGCATTACTCACCATAGTTGGATATTTTATCTTTTGCTCTGTTAAACAAAATATAAGATACTTTAAAAATGTAGGACAGCAATTTTATCCCTGTAATTCTTCCCACTGTGTTGGTCAATGGGGTCCAAGAATTATTTGGTTACATGCGTTTTTTGGAAATATTTCTCTGTGTTCAACCAAACAAAGAAATGTTTACAGGTTTGGAAAAACTAGAAAGTAATTCGTAATAGAATTCTTAAGTTAAAGGTGAATTATCCCCTGAAGAGTTTACATGTCATTTATTTTTGCATTGATACACAAATACTAGGACAACTATCTTTGCCTGTAGCCATTTTCATCTCTAATTTTATTAGGAATATTTTGGATGTATGTTATTCTATGTGTGTGATGGCATTAATTCCAAATGAGTGTCTGGTGATTTAAGTGACAGGTCACCATTTACCTGCCCTCTTGTCATTTTAAAATTGTATGATTTTTTTCTCAAGAACATAAAATAAGATTTTGAAGAAAGTCAGTAACCGAAAAGCGGCAGCAGTCATTCCTTCTTATTGTATAGACACAAAACCAATGCAAGTTAATGGGTACCATCAACATTACAAATGTTTGCCTACCAACATTCTTCCAATTATGTTTTGCTAGAAAACCTAAGTCATACAGGTTGAGAGAGTAGTTTAATGATGACAACATTTTCATTTTTGGGTAAAATTTTATGTTTAACATTACAAAACATATTACTTTTTATAAAAAATTTATTAAAATGTATTGGGCCAAAAAGGGATGAACCCAACTTGTTGGTTTAAAACACTTACATTAACTGTTGTTTCAACCCAAAAGGTTTAACCCATTCTTGGTCAAATATAAACATTTGCTAGGTTATAGGTTACATTCATTCATCTTTCCCCATAGCTTAATTGAAATAAAGCATATTCACATTATTTATAGTGACCATAATGTATTTACTTTGCAGAATTTGAAATTAAGTTATTTTGATGTGGTCTCAGACTTTTGCACCCTTCTTTATAAATAACAGCATGTTACAACAGCATGTCCTATTTCTGGCATCTCTTATTCTCAACTTTTCCCTCGTATGAATGGGTGTTTTAAACAAATAATTGTTCCCTGCTCTCTGCATTCTAACCTGACATTCTATTCTCTCTCTTCATATATCTCTCTAGCTCCCTCAACTCCATTTCTATCACATGCAACCCTCTCTCACACCTTCTCTTTTTCTCTTCCTTCATGTTCAATTCTGTCATTCCATACCTTATTTATTTAAATTATTTTGATTTTACCCGCATGCCTGGCATGTGTACTCTTGGAATAGCTGATAGCTGACACTCATTCGTCAAGCTTGCTGTGCTACCTGCCAATTACAAAAGAATACTGAAACTTTGGCACCAGGCTATTAGAAGCCAGTCTATGCTCTAACAAGCAAGCATTAACAAGGCCGAAGTTGTTGCCCCCTTCTCTCTCTCTCTCTCTCTCTCTCTCTCTCTCTCTCTCTCTCTCTCTCTCTCATTCCAAGGAGAAATAATAAGACGTGGAAGCACAGAGAGCTTGGGGGTGAAAAGGAGCCGCATTGTGTCGTTATAACTTTGCCGCTCAGTGTGAAGCCTGGTTGACACTTGATTCCCTGATCTGGGATCTGCGGCACAACGCTGGCAGGCCCTTAAATGGCACTGCGGGGGCCCTTGGGTTGATACGTGGCCCTCAGACCTGTGACACATGCTGCCCATGCCAACAGCGTTGTATGAGCTAAGCAGAACATGGATGTTAGTCATTACAGAAACCTATTTATTACAACTCTGTATGGCCTGTTCTTCGCACACCCACACCCACGGAGGCATAAGACTGTCTGGAATGGGCTTACAGAGCTGTTATAGTGGACCAGCTCTGCAAGGCTATTTAAACAAAGGCGATGACATACCTGCAGACCACACTGACATCATTAGAAAGTAATGAGTATGTTTCTCCTGCTTGGTTAGAGAGACCCTATTTCAGCAAAACGGAATGATGTCTGAACCAAATGTTAAACACGAACATACAGTAATGTACAGAGAAACACACTTTAAATGTCAAAAGTGTTAGAAGGACAACATAGTGTACGGAGAGAGACAATAATAAAGATAAGTGACAATAGTGTTTGCACTGTGCTCTCCCGTCTCAAACGGCAATTGGTTAAACCAATTCAGTTTACAACAAGAAGAATGATTGAAAAGAATGACAACCAAATTGAGTGAATAAATGATGCACTGTTATATCTGAGAGAACACAAAGAAGAGGAGACGAGATATTGATCTCCTTATAAATAAGTTTAGAGATGCTGATAAAAAATCTCATCTCTGATCTCTAACTCCATGTCTTTGAATCAAATTGGAGTTGAAGTAAACCTCATAAAAAACTTAATGTTAAAATGTAATTTTTTTTAAATATATACATTGTTATCCTAAATCAAAATTGAAATGAATTATACTATATAGACTCATAAAATCTAGTTTTATTTAATATAACGAACGCTTAATTTCATATAACTCATATGAGTAAACATGTAACTTATAAATTCTATTTGATTTAACTTGAAAATGTAAAGTGATGGTTGACTGCAAAATGAGAATTTTGTCATTTACTCTTCATAGTAATTTTCAGACCTATATAACTACTCTCTTTAGCAAACCACAAAAGAAGATATTTTGAAGACAGCTGTTGCATCCATTCACACAAAAAAAAAACAATTGCAATGGGTGTCATCCCCCAAAAATCTTCATAATTTCATCCTTTGTGTTCAGCAGAAGTATAAAAGTCATATAAGTTTCAAATAACAAGAGGTTGAGTAAATGAGGAAAATGTTCATTTTTGGGTGAACTATCACTTAAAGGGGTTAAAATTGTTACGTTAATTTTTTTACTTTTATATCTGGCTGTTACAATCTTTATTTTAGCTGAAGAGGTTTAAATATATAACAAAAAACTATACACTCTGACTATACTGACTATACACTCAAAAAAAAAAACTTTTCCCCAAAAGTTATTACATTAAAAAAGATTTAAATTAATTTCTCTTCAAATTTTGTGTATTTATAAGTAAAAAAAGTAAATCTCATTAACTTAGTATTTCTTATTACATAAACGCAAAAATATATTTACATTTTAGACAATTCAAATGTTTAATTTTCAAGTATATTATTCTAGAATTTTCATAATTAAATCTATCTTATTTCATCCTTAGAGACGTATTCAAATTCTAGGTCCATAAAGAGCGATAACACTGTAAAACTGAATAACTCCAGTATACATAAGCCTTCATGCCTACCAGACCCAGAACTTCCATCTTCATGTATGCAGTCAAAAGACAATGACTTGCAGTGCATTAAAGGTTGTGCGTTCCTCGTGATGGGAGGCTGAAAATCTGATTTGATAAGCTGACCAATCCAACCATATTTCTTTCTATGTTTGCTCAGACAGTACAAGGTTGTGTGCACTTTACACGGGGTTATACTAAAAGCATTACCCTTGGATACAAGCTGTTTCTGAACATATCCCAGCTTTCAGAACCTTGCAATATAGTTATATTTGGTATATTGGTTTAGACTGAATTCTGCAGTGTTTCTGTACTTTTGCAACCAGGCTGTGAAAATTCCATAAAACTTTGATTTATAGTGTGGTGAAGAAATCATCCAAATCCTTTCTGACAAAAATAAAAATAACAACAAAAATAGTTTCTACTTAATGTATGCCATGTGTGGCCACACTTTGGGACACAGATGTTATCTTTTACAGACTGGGAGTAAAGGAGAAAGTCATTTGTGAACCTAACCAACGTTAGTTTGATTCATTTGTTGTATTTGAATTCCAGGGAAACTGTAGAAGAGCATTTACCATCAACCCCAGGAGTGTGGACAGGACTCATTAATTACAACTGCTGAATGCCACCGGGATTATAAAAGCAAAGCAGTGATGGCGGTGTGATTGGACGCAGCATTTAAACACCTGCAGTGATCAGTGAACACTTTACTCTCTTTTTTGCTCTATTTTTCCATCTTCCCCGCAGTGCGTGGCATGATAAGGTGTTTTATCCAGCAAAAACGTCAAGAAGGTTGAAGCAGAATAACAAGTTGTTTCCTTTGTGCAAGGCGCAAAAAGAGGTGGCTTTTCCTTTTGTCTATTTCTCTCCATCAGCATATTTTTAAAGGCATAAAGAAAGGAAAGATTGAAAGAGGAATAAATTGGAGGTTTTGTGCAACAAGACAATGCCGACTCAAGCAGGTCTCTGTTGACCAAATGTTGCCAGATTTAGGCAAAAGGGATAAGATTGCTCTCCTGGTAAAACTAAAACTACACAGCGATCCGTTTTCACATTGCCGCCACCTTCCTGTTTTTCCCCAATGTTGGCAGGACAGACTGTCTGCATATAAGATAAATCTTTCAAAAAATACATTTCTCGAAATAACCTAGCACATTAATTTATCTTTTGAATAATTCTTTTGAAAGAGGGCACAGTGATAATTCACAATCACAACTAATAATGCAATCCACTAGATTCTTGAAGCTAAGTGTACACCGACTAAACATGTGATGGAAACTACACAATCCAACACCATCCCATGTTTCATTTTTCTCTTTCGTTCTGTTCACTGAAGGGCAAAAGCATTTACACTGGACCAACATACAATATATTATTTCAACTGGCTGTTTTTTTCCGATTTTCTCAAGCCAAGGCGAGCTGCACTCCACCATGAGAGTGCATTCTCTGTTAAGGTTGGTTCACACTGCCCCAACAAACGCCAACTGCTAACAAGTTGTTGTTTTGCTGGACCAGTGTGTTAACCCCTCTGGTGTTTGTTGTGATAGTGTGAATATAACAGTATTTTTTATTTAAAGGCATTGAATGTCGGCCATCTGAAAGATTATTTGTATTCCCACACAAGCAGACAAGTATGTCCTTAAAGTCTCTCTGTGTTTGTTTATGTGTTCCCTTAAAACAAGTCATTGACCATCAAAATCACATATTGAAATGCTTCCTGTGCCTTAAAATATCTTAACTGTATTCTTCGCATACATGTTAGGTATACAGAGTTACAGGAATATTCTAAGTAGCCTCTCTCCCGCTCAATTAATTTAGCTGCTTCTTAAACTGAAAATGAGACTGAAAGCTGACACAGTTAAGCAACAGTTTAATTTGTCATTAACCTTTATTAAACTTCTATAATTTTGCATTGCGACCAAGCACTTATAGCTTCAAAGTTAAACAATAGTTAGTAGTGGTTTAGAATTTAAATGGCTTTTTTGCACAATAAGAGTATAGACAGTACATGGTTTAATGAACAATACATGCTTCGCTACAATTATATTACCACTTTGATACCTCCTAACAATATTAATTTTAAATGTGTCAAATATTTAATTATTAAACTCAAACTGTAAATGAAAAGCAATGAATACACTTAAGCTAGATCACATCAGGCTATAAGCTATTTCTATTATTTAAAAAGTACCCATGGTAACGCTTTAAAATAATGTGCTATTAGTTAACATGGTAGAAGGAGCCAATGACTTGGAATATACATTTAAACATTAACAAGGAACAACCACATAAACATGATACACACAACAAAGATTAGACTGGACCAAGAATAACAGAACACAGAAGCTGTGTCTAAAACCGCTCCCTATTCACTATATAGAGCCCAATTTTGGGCGTAAGTTGTTTTGTAGTGTTGTCCGAATTCTGAGTTAATGACTTCATTCCCTACATTCGTTCACTAATTTGTACCTAAAATGCATTTCTGATTTTGAATGTACACACTCGATGAAGGACTATTTTCCACAATCTAACATGAGATGGCTGGCAATGTAAAATGTAAAATAAAAATGTTCACATAACGGCATAAATAAAAGAATTAGGTTGATATATTATTTTAAATGATTATTTTTTTATGTTATTATGAAAAACAAATTGTGTGACAATTGTTTTTGTTTTCTAGATGATAAAAAATAAACATGACAAGTGTTTATTTTTATTTTTCCCCCTTATGTAAAAAAAAAAAAAACATCAAGCGTACAGTTAACAGTGCAATTGATAAAGCAAAATAATCTAATATACCAGATGGGTGGGCGTATGTAAATGATGAAATTGTCTTTGGACAGATGAGTCATGGAAGAACATGGTAAATGAGGTCCATGGGGGAAAAAAGTCACAAAGGGAAATGCTTGGGGAAGCATTTAATATTATGCCACAAAATCTGTGGTTCCCTGAATCCAACTTGTGAGGCCAGGCGATTTGTGTTAACCATTAATTTATGAATTAGCTAAGATGAACTGACAATAAGAACAGTCATGTTAATGCAGAATTTATTAATACTAGTTTATAGTGATTTCAGCTTTCTCTTTTAAATTATTAAAAAAAAATTATCCCTGTTAACATTAATTAATGCTTTATGAACTAACATGAATAACTATATTAATGCATATAAATATTTGGTGTCCCATACTAAAAATTTTTGCTCTGCATTTAACCCATCCAAGTGCAGACACACAGTAAGTGAACAAACACAAACACACACTGTGAACACACACCTGGAACTGTGGTCAGAAATGCTGTGGCTCCCGTGGAGCAGTTAGGAGGAACGGTGCCGTGCTCACGGGAATCACCTCTGTAGTGTAATTGAAAAGAGAACTAATGTTAGCTAATGCAATAACTAATGTTAACAATCACGTTTTATTGCAGTGTTACCCTATTCATTATTTATAATTCTCATGAAATCAGCATCATGATATTGAAAAACCGTACTGGTTAGCAAGTACTAGCATTTTGTCAATAATAAGTTTGCTGTAAGACACAAAAGTCAATAAACCTGCAGGCAATTTTGTCATGCTAAAAAAGACATTCGTATATATTTGGGAAATTCCGGTGGAATGTATCTGTGTTGGAAACAATGCGTATCTGACGTTTATCGAAATGCAAAGCTTTGTGTACTCCTTGATCGACTGCTTATGATTCATTGCATGAGTGAGGCATACTGGGAAGGGTGTCTCCTCAGGATTGATCCGTCTCCAGTGGCGACAGGGCGCTTGATTGATTTATCGGCCAGAGCTCCTCCACTGCTTAGCTTTTAATGAGACAGTAATAGCCCCCGGACAACTGCGAGATAAATGCAAGCCAAACCCACGCTGCCCATGTGTCTATGTGCATGTGTGTGGAATATATAACTATGAATGCAATCTATTTCACATATACTGACCAAAGGCACAGTATGAGATGAAGAGAGAGAATTGGAGGACATATAAAATGAAAAGTTCAAGACTGAAGAGTCATAAAGTCAAAAAGTGTACATGGTCTACAACAGGGGTGTAGCTTTCATTTAAACATGCGTTGCTCTCCCGTCACACACTAGTAAAAATAGAGATGTTTTTTTGTGGATTATTTTGAAACAAAAGGGTTCTTCTGTAGCCATAGTGTGAAGAACCTCATAAACAATTTATTTTTAGGAGTGAAGGCCCGAGGAAAGTGCTTATAAAATCTATTTCTATTAAGATATTTCCAAAGCCAGATAACGCTGATTTTACATAAAAAAAAGATGATTTTAATTTAACTTTGTTTATTTTTCAAACAAACCAACTGCAGTTTGGTTTATACTGTTTGGAATGCACAATAAATGCATAATAAAAACTTGAAGTTTAACTTTCCCTTGGATGCTTCTCCAGAAAATACATAAAGAAGATATAAAAAAGACATTTCATGTAGACCTAACCTTTATGTTAGCAAATCTTTACTACACAAAGTACTAATATTAATAAATATAAAAAGTTAAATGATGTTTAATCATTCAATCATTTTTAATTAGTTAATGATAATTAGATTACAATAAAAAAAAATTTGTGAAGTAAAAGTAGGCTATAATTTTCTCCATGTATAAGCTGTGTTGCAACAATTTTGTACATCTTGTTTTTGAACCTCTCCATCAAGTCCTCTGCACACGTCTCCATTCTCTCTAAATCTATTCTCCATGATTTCAAAAAAAATTTACATTACATTGACATTTACATTTATTCATTTGGCAGACGCTTTTTTCCGAAGTGACTTACAAGTATTATGAAGTTGCCAATTATCACTGTAGAGCAAAGATGTTAGAACTCTCTAACCACCCTATTACGACAGACTCTAAACTGTTTCTCAACCAATTGAAAAACAGTTGAGATTCCCTAAAATCAACAACAAGCCTTAAGAGAGATTTCCGGAGCAATAAAAATGTAAAACAAACAAACCGAGAGGACGAAAAATAGCGAGCGAGAGAAACGGAGAGAAACAAGAGAGACATAAAGCAGCAGGAGAAACAAGAGACGGCTGATTGCCAGTGCTCTGTCAGTCTGGGTGCTAATTAAAGGCTCTCTCTCTGTGCACTCAGCAGTCAGCCGCCAATTTCCACAAGCATTAGCTGGCATGGCCGCTGGCATCCCCTTGCCCCTTCCTTCATTGCCTGTCATTTTGCGGGGAAAGGGCGCACACATCACAACGCCAACCTGTGATTTGAACAGGAGATAATGGAACAAAAAGAAGAGCATCTATTTCACACGTATATATTGCTTGGCGCAAAGGTGCGGCGTGGTCACTGGACCTTCATTTTTACACAAATGCACACACACAAGTGGTGCAGACGCACACAGGGGGCCGCATGTTCCATACTGATATGTCACTCTGCTCTTGAATTTAAATGCACACAAGACATGTAATCTTTGATGAATACTGTAATTATTGTTCAACATATTAATTGCGGTGATAAGGTGATACCCTGATGGGAATAGTCTAAATTCAAAAGTATTTGCCACCTTAGGCAATAAGTCACAAAAATCCCTCCAAAAAGAAGTAATGGTATTGTCTGAGGGCAAGCGATGGGCTTACGGTCCTGATAAAATTGAATGCCTGCAAGGCCAGACGATTGTGTTTTGCGTCCACTGATTTGGATGAACAGGGTTGTATTGAGTGATCTGCTCTGGTTTTGAAAGAAAACAAGAGAAGGGATAAAAGAGTGTGAGAATTGGATAGCCTGGCCGTAAAGGTAAAGTAAAGGCTGTCATTCGAAATCAACAAAATAAACACTCTCCTACACAAATCGTGACCCTCTTGGCTACTGTTCATCCCCACATCAAGAAAAGATTTAAACCTGACAAACTGATTGGCTGCACGATTGTCATAGACCCTGATTGTCATAGACTACAATCATAGACCCTGTCTTTAGATATTAAAAGTTCCTTACTTTTAATTCGTGTTTTCCAAAACCTTCTTAGTAAAGTTAACCTTCTGTAAGTCATACATTTGGAAGGTTGGATTGGTGCGCTCTTAGCCATCATTGTGGAAAACTATTGGCCACCACTACGCAAAAACTTTTAAATTACAGTTTAATTTTGGATAAAAGCGTCAGCTACATGACTAAATGTAATTTTACATGGAACAATTTAAAATAAACATTTGAAATACAATTTTATTAAGTTTTACCTATTCACTTTAACGTTATTTCACAAATAAAAAACTTTCATGTATAAGGTGTTTTTATAATTACAGTGTTCTTTTCCAACTCTCTTTTCCAACAAGTCCAACTCTCTAACCACCGGACCATGACTGGAGCACGACTATTTCATTGAGGCCCAATGAATGGCATTTATAATATTAATAAAACACTTTTTTTAACATATAATACAGGGAAGGATAGCCTGAAAAATGTATCAATGAGGCAGCGATATCTACCCATACATTGTCACCAACATCGGCAGCATGTGATAACGTGGCACTTTAAAATGTTTACTGTAAGAAGCATCTAAAGCTATTGCTTGGAGATCACACCTGGGAAAGGTATACTTGTAGATAATCTGTATCTTTTGAGTCTTGGTAGCCTTATAGAAACCTTATCGAAAAACGCTGCCCAGCTCTCTCTCTGTTCTTTTTATTGGCTTGTCATTGGCTCCCTATTATAAATGGACCTTTCTCCCTCTGTCCTTACCTTGTTTCTCACTAAATGAGCTTTGTATTCCCTAAGCGCATTAATGCACTATAGACATAGTATATTAACCATTTAGCTTTGACGTACACAGTACACAGCATGCATCGTAATGGCCATGTACAGAATTATTTATGTGTCAGTTACTCTTATGTTTAATTCAAAGACCCTTTTGTGTGTGACCCTTGCCATTCACCTTAATGAAAACCTCCGTAAACTCCAAAATTTGATGTTGTAACATGAAACAGTTCAGACCCCCAAAAAGAGTAAATTTTAAAGCTTTGAAATTAAGTACTGTTTAGTTTTTTTTAAATGTCATTAAAAAATAAATACATCTCATTCATTAAAATATATCTAATAGAATCCGTCAAAAATATAGGAATGTAAAACATATTGGTCCATTAAAAAATTAAGTTCATGTTTTCATATTTACTTATTTATTTCAGTGTATTTTTATTAAAATATTAAGATATATGAACATGTACATGATTCTCAGCTGTAGTGTGCTATTAAATTATTACTGTGACATTTCATGAAAAATATATATGTGTGTGTGTGTGTGTGTGTGTGTGTGTGTGTGTGTGTGTGTGTGTGTGTGTGTGTGTGTGTGTGTGTGTGTGTGTGTGTGTGTGTGTGGTGTGTGTGTTAAATAAATACTTTTCATTGCATAATTTCCTTTGCCAGTTTACTGGATATTTTTATCAATATTTTAATATTTTCCACTGAAGATTTCTACTTACCATTTTTAAAGATTTTATTAAGTTAATATATTTATTTTTGTGTTGTTTCCTAAGCTACAGAAATATTTTTTTACAGTGTATGTGCTTACAGTTAGTAAGGGCGTATGTTTCCTGAACACTCTCTCTCTCTCTTTCGCTCCCTCGCTCACACATCTACCCACACACTGTTCATAAGGGCCACATGGCTTTGTCCTGGGTCACTATGCTCGAACCCACGCTTAACATTGTGTTAGCATTCTGTTGGTGTTCTATTAGCAACCCTTTAGGCCATTTCGCACATTATGCTGCCGATGAGCCCGACAGTCTCAGAGCAATGTGGGCATCTCCCTGCTTATCAGCTCACAATTCCATCACACTGGAGAAAAGCCTGAAAATGTTAAAAGCGAGCTTTGAATATATCATCCGAGTCCTGCATTTCAGTGTGAGGGTGAAGGTGAAAAGGTCGATGATGTAATACTCCTGGGTGACCTCGTATGCAAAGTAAGTAGGTGGGATAGTAGGTGTGTGATATTGTCTTCTTTCATCAGGTATAGGAGCGTTGGAGAGATAGACAGACAGATGGCAAAAAAGAGAGATACTACTCTTACGGCTTGGATATTACAGTGGGAAAGAGAGCACAACACAATATTGCAAACACTTTATGACTGTGTTTAACAAAACTAGTATATTTATACAGCATGTCTTGTAAGACTCATAACACATTTGTGAAGTTATGAAGGGCATTGCTTTTTAAATCTTTACATTTTAATGAGGCAGTTTCCTATTAAATGCCAGATATTTGACTTGCTTGAAATACCAAGCACAAGATTACAAGCACTAACTGAGGACATTTAGCAATTGAAAGTAGTTAAGTGACGGATAAAGACCACGAAAGAGAGAGATACGGCTTGTATGGTGTTTTTACAGTTCATTTGTGACCATCATTAAGAGTCTTAGCTTTAAAACATTGAAATTATGTTTTACTCGAAACTATTACTGAGATATAATTATTTAAATCTTCAAAACGACTTTCCTATTTACATATAATGTCCTATTTACATAATATTACATTAAGTGTTTCAAATCATATGATTTCATACTGCACATCAGGCAAATATATATGTGCATTATTTACACATAATCCTAGCGTGTCCTTCAGAGCATCTGCTTCAACCTAAAACAGCAACTCCTCAGCAATTCCCTGCTCAAATGAACCTAAATTATCTCAACAAATATGTTTCTGTGCAGTCAAGCTGACAAATTTATTGACAACATTAGGTAGTTTATGAATTTCTCAATGTTTTGAGTTAAGGTTAGAAGTTTCAGAACTGTTGCCCTGGGTGGCACACAGATGAGCCCGATGGAATAATCAATAATCCTGCTAAACACTGGAAGCTCATTACACATAACAGTTTTCGGTAACACTTGAGTATCACAGATTAGAGGTTATGTGTATGAAGACCTAAACATATGTTTATATTCACTACCATTCAAAAATGTGTGGCATTCTTTTGGATTACAGTGTATACCTCTACCAAAATGAGTATTATGTATGCAATTCTAGTATGACCTACTATCAACTCTTAAAATATTAAATAATTTAACCTATATTTGAAAATATATTGAAATATCAAATTATACTTAAAATACCTAAAGAATAATTGAAATGGATTATATCAATATTGAGTTGATATGTAGGTCCTACTAGAATTGCAGGTTCATCTCACGTCCATCAAATGCATTTTAATGTAAATCATAAGGTATTGTTTTTAAAGTAATCTTTTCCTCTTAAACACATTATTACATTATTACAAAATAAGCCATTTGTCCAAAACAAAGTTTATTTTTACGCAAAATGGTCAAGATGCTTATTCTACGCTACTCAAGCATAAAATAACCTCAAAATTAAATTTCATCTATGTTCATATCTGCTCTGTAACTCAGTAAGATAAAAATATAACGTAAAGTTAAAAAATCCCAAACCATGTAATGCTGAGATTTTTTAAGAGAATAAATGGTTGAGTATTAGTTTTCTACTAGTTGTTTAAGAATTTTCATTTTAAACATGTCATATCCAATATTCAGCAATTATAGAATGTACCATATATACAATTCTTTAAGGTAATAGCATTCATCCCTGGTCAAGCCATCTATCTACTCCCTTTCTTCAATCCATTAATGAATATTTGCAGCATAGCCCTACATTATAATATATAATTTCTATAGGGCTAACCTGTTTTGGTTATATCGCATGCAGTATAGAATTCCATACCTCCAAACAATACCATAAAATGAATGTGATAGTCTCTCTCTCTCTCTCTCTCTCTCTCTCTCTCTCTCTCTCTCTCTCTCTCTCTCTCTCTCTCTCTCTCTCTCTCTCTCTCTCTCTCTCTCTCTCTCTCTCTCTCTCTCTCTCTCTCTCTCTCTCTCTCTCTCTCTCTCTCTCTCTCTCTCTCTCTCTCTCTTATTGCAAACTCAAATACAAAGTCTCACTGGCACTGCGCACATTCTAAAACCCAATAATCCTCTTCACATCCGTATTGTGATGGCAAAGGCAGACAAGGCGGTTAATTGGCTCCCCACTCGAGTGACAGGTACAGAGGAAATTTAAACTGCGACAGAAAAAGGGTGATATTAAGTACTGAAAGCAGTGCATTAAATTATAAACCTCCCATCAGTCACACCCATACCCAACCACACGCACAGCGCACGCTCTCACACTGAGCAGATGAGTTGTCTGCTGTCAATTCCTCTTTCTTAAATGCATGCAGGGCTGGAATCATTAGCTGTTCTTGGCCCCGGAGCGAGAGAGAGGCTGACAGAGAGATCTTTAACTGTAATAGATGTCAGACTTAGCAAGACTCTCTTCATAAGTGCCAATCTGGAGGCGCGCAGGTAGCAGCTGGGGAGGAGAGCCGAGGAAGAATAATGATGAAGAGAGAACGACAGGAAAGGAGAGTGAGATGGGGAGACTTTGACTTTTAAAGCCAAAGTATCCAAAGACTAACATCATTTGGGGAAAAATTAATGTAAATAAGACGATTTTGATGTTAAATCTGATGAAAATGGCACTGCTGTTTTGTTGTAGCTTTAAAAGTTTCATCCGAATAGTTTTGTCTTGTTTTGAGTTGTTTTGCATATTTCTATAATGTACCACTGAAATTTTAACCTTTCATGAACTTTGCTGTAATCTCTCCAGAATGTTGAATGTGATAAATATTTAGCCAGTTGGTGTCGGCCCTTGTGTCACCTTGGCTGATCTTATTATTCTTTCAGAAAGTGTGAGTGTGCCCTAAGGAGAATGCTTCCTAAGTGTTAATCCATCAATTTACACTTTTCATTTTTAGCATGCACACTAGTAAGGGAATGTCAGAATCAGAATCAGAATCAGAATCAGAATGAGCTTTATTGCAGGGTGTGCTTACACACACAAAAAAATGTGTCTTGGTTACAGAAGCTTCCAGTGTATATACAATGTAAAGTGATCAGGGACATAGTGGCTCAGGGTGGAAAGAGACAGAATGAGACGCGTTATAATATGCAAGTTATTAGGTACTACATTCAAATAATATGCTTGCAAAGGTTTGCACACGTTAAGTGCACTGTAGGGGAATATTTAACTGTTTATGAGGTAGATAGCTTGAGAAAAGTGTGTGGCATTTTGGAAAAAATAAATTGTTTATTGATAAAACTATTAATGAATGCATAGTTTGAGTCGTAAAATATATGTGAATAGATTTAAAATCTAAAAGAACGCATTGTGTGTTTTACGATCATCTTGCTTCATGTCTTTCCTTGTTTCTGGAAAGGCTCCATGTTAGTTCTTAACTCTCTAAGGCCCGTCTCCCAGGGTACTCTGATCGGTCATTAGGTCTAGTCTACTTTCTACTCTGCTTTTAGTTCCTGAATCCCAACCAGTGACGAGACAACATCATGTCAATCCAGTTACTTCTCTAACAGGTCTCTGACCACATGTCACGGATGCCTGGATGCCTACAATCCTAAACTTTCTGTATTCCAAGACATCTGCTTTCTGTTAAAGATGATAACACGTTTTCATGAACATTGAGATTTTTAACTTCACAGATCATTTACAGGTACTATCACCACACAAACACACAAAGGAAATCTTAATGTGGTTTAGAATCCGAAGGGCTCTAATATAAACTAAAAACTTCACGTCTGATGCGAAGATTCAGGTAGGACTGTGCCAGAAGTTTTATTAGGAAAGCAGATGTTCAGTAAAAAAATGGAGGATGCACATTTAGTCCTCAGTACAGTAAATGTGACCTGGCTTCACCTCATGAAAAGTGCTAGTACAGCAAAAGAGAAAAGAGTTGCAACACCTGAAGTAACATTCGTCTCATTGCCACAATGACTTTTCTAGCACAGACCCGGGTCCACCTAAAAAAGTTTTTGCAAAAACGTTTGGTTTTTCAAAGTTAAGCATTTACTCTTTTCTGAGTTTCCCATTACCATTAAAAGAGATGCCGCCCGTAAGATCTCCAACTGCAAGAGAGAAATGAGACAGAGAAACAATCAAAGGGAAAGAAAAAAATGTGAGCCGTATTGATTGTTTGTTTTTCTCTCCCTTGTTAGCCTCTTTTTACGGCCTTTTTGCCTTCTCTGACAGCTATTGTTTTTTAGGACAGAACTGTGTGTGAGGCACTAACTCTTTGTAGTTGCTTATATTTTGGACCACATATCTCAGGACTTCTCTTAAGCATTTAACATCTTTCTCTTTGGTTTCATCTAGGAGTGGATTAATTTGCTCAGAGAAGCTCTTCTTAGCATATCAGACAAATGTGACCAGTGTTTATTGTCTCTAATTCCCTTATCAGTACACCGAGAAAGCTAATCTAGCTCTTTCTTTGACCCAGCTGCCTGTAGCACATCGGTTTCTAACCATTTCAGGCTGGTTTTTGTGGAGTTATCCCTACTAAAACTAAATTTAGGAAGAGAAAGAGACATTGAGACAAAGAAATAGACATCACAGCATAATGCATTTACACATTTTACATTGAGAATCTCATTGGAATAAAGTTCAATTAATTTTGCTATATAAATTTGTTCCTTTTGCAATGAATTCAAAATTTTGACACAAGCTGAGCAAGGTCATTAATTAATGATACCTCCTATGTTCTCTAAAGATTTTCACAATTTGGTCTAATCCATATTGTATTCTTAATTTTCGTGCAATTAGACTCTTAAACATTCTTCAGAACTCTTGAGACTGACCTTAATTATTCACAATCCCTATATGTTATTTTAAAGGTCCAGTTGTTGAAGTTTAGTGCTACCCAGTGGTGAGGTTTCGAAATGCAACCAATTGCTCGGGCCACACCTCAGTTTAGGAACATGGTTGCAGACATAGGACAAAAACTTTTTAATTTTTGTTGAATGAGATAACATATTCATAAAGGGGGCTCTGTAGTCCAGTTTGTCAGTCTAGGGCTACTGTAGAAACATGCCTGTGATTTCCAGGCAAGATAACCAGCGCTGTTTATAGACAAAAAAGCTTATTCTTAGGTATAAAAACATCACAGTTCGTTGTGTAAAGTCTTTATACACATCTGAAGACAGTTTTGCATGTCATATGATATTTCAAATTATTACATGTAAAATAAAAGTGCAACACTTTTAATAATGCTTCACTCAAAGGTGAAAAATCGACTGTCAACTTAATCATTTATTCTTAAAATGTGAATGTTTGTTTGGGGCATGTTACAAAAAATTAATTTATTTAAAAATTGAGAAAATTGACAATAAAAATCCTGGCAAATCCCACATCTGCTTCTCTAAGCTAGCGATTAAGGCCACATTACTCTCTTCCTCATCTTTATTCATACTTTTATCTGCTCCAGTGATGGCTTCCACTTCCCTGGTTTCCATTACAGAAGGTTAATTTTGTCTGTAGGCTAACTCTTTACAAAGGTATTCATATGAAACAGATATACATAACACGTCAAGCTCCACATGAACCACAAAAGACTAACTTCACACATGAACCTAGCATGGACCTCAAAACCCTCTGTTCTTGTCGCTCGGAGGTATGGCATTGACCTCCCGTCTGTTCATAGCAAATAATTCTTTTCACTTACTAACATATTTGTTGTATTTAAAAATGTTATATAAGATGTCAAAATGGCTTGAGGTATAAAGTGTACAGGTTGGAAGTGAAAAGAGAGTGAGTAACTGATGACAGTTTGTTAATTTTTTATTTTTACCAATGTAAAATACTATAAAATGTACAGCAAATATCTGACCTCTGCATGAAGTCATCTTTGATGCTTAGGTTTCAATTCCACTGCCAAATCTAAACAGCACATCTCTCACTGTCACACACTGTTTCAGCACACACCTGACTCTACGGTAAAGAAAAAGAGATGACACGAGCTCACCTGCGAGTGATGCATTCAACCGTTGACAGTAACTAAACACTCGCTATTTATCAACCAAACAACACCCTGCCAAATGCAATATTAGCATTTGCAGAGTCAGCAAAAAAAAACAGTGTAAGAAATTAGATTCAAACTTTTCTCACCAGTATAAACTTCCTCTAGGATAAAAGAAAAAGCCAGAGAGAGAGTGAGAAAGAGAGCGATACTGACAAAGCGGCATGCTTATCAGCACCACCAGCCTCTCTAAATGTGTGCAGACCATTAAAGTGTGTTTACTGTAGAGATTTCATGAAAAGGCCTGTAAGTTTATATGCTTGCATACTTACTGTACCCAATGGTGAATTCTTGCTCTTGCCTGTTTTCTCTGTGTTTACAGGTGGGTATTTAAAAGAGAAAAAGTATGTGACTTGAATACATACCAATCAGTCTTTACTCTTTTATTCCAGCTCTATTTTATATTAATAAATGATAGATATATCTCAATTTGTTGCAAATAACATTCAAGGAAACGGCAGAATAAAGTTGAGCAGAATATAGTTGAGTACTAGAGTATCTTTGATTTGAAAGTATCCAGGTCATCCCTACGACCTGTGTGAGTTTATTTAGATATGAAGGGATACGTTTCAGCCCAAAACATCTTTTTAGGCCAGCAGTCTCTTGACTTCAGTTTGGCATTTCAAAGCGAGTTTGTGGCTGATTACACAGCAAAACGAAGGAATGAGAGGTCATGCGTAAATTTGATGCGGGCAGGGAAAAAGATGTTGTTTCACACTCACTAAATGTCATGTTTCGATAAACCCAATGTTTTATGAAGCACTGTGCCATGAATAACATAACATAATTCTTTTGTTATTTATTTTAGTGCAAACATTACTTTTATTAAAAAGAGACCTTATTCAGAAATATTGGTGTTATTTGCCTTGCAAAGGTTTCATTCTTACAGCCAACCTATATAAGAGAGGATAGGCTTGAGTGCTTGAGTTTCACAGAGCACAAATACACATCCACGAGGGCATCATCTCAGATCCCAAACCACTTAATCTACTTAATTTAAATAAATCAGTTTTCTAAATTTAAAATATTTACAAAACAGTTTGTAAGCTCAGTACTTTAAAATTAATGAAATAAATATGGGTAGTTGTGGTCTGGTGGTAGGAGAGTTGGAAAGAAAGTTGCTGGTACGAAATCCCAGTACCAACAGACAATGACTGAAGTGTCCTTGAGCAAGACACCTTATCCCCATTTGCTCTGCGGTGATAATTGACTACTACATAATACTGTAAGTCACTTTGGATAAAGTGTCTGTCAAATGAATATGTAAATAACTGATGATAAAATAAAAATTACACAATATCTAACGATATTACATGATAAATGTATAGTAAAATAATGAAAAAATGTTTTTAAACACAATTGTGTTTTTATATTGAATACTATTTTTTTATTAAAAATTGTCCTATGGAGAACAATCAACTTTGACATACTGTTTTGAAAGAAATTATTTAGTGAAACAGCATAAATGTCCTATAAGCTCACAGCACTGTGTGTAATTGATCTGTTTGGGTAACGTACAACCAGTCCGGAAAATCCTTGACAGAACCACATCATCCTAATCTCAAGCCTGCCCGGTGTCCTACAAGATAAGGCTGACCTTGTTTAGAAGTTCCCATTGGGAGATTGTGAGATGCTGTTACTTTGAAGAGGTTTTCCACAGATTGTGGCAGTTGATGGCAGTGGGGCGCTGAAGTCGCTGATTGCAGAAGGAGAGGAGAGGAAAGAGGGCATTTAATTTAGACCCTAACCGGCCCCTCCATCTTTCAACCGCACGGGGAGTTAATCAGCACTTAAACAACGAATCTGGTGACAAGGGTGAGGAAAAAAAAGAGGGGGATGAGCAATGGATGAAACAAGGGGAAATGGGAAAACGGGGGTGAATTAGATGGATAGATAAATATAATAATAGACAGTCTGATGGACAGAGAGATTAGCTTTCAAATTATAGCAGACACAAGGGGGTCCTGCATCGGACCATTACTCTGCTCTCCGGCAACCTCTTGTTTTGTCCAAGCTTTTCTTTGAAAGCTGCTTTTCCTGGCTGTGAAATCTTTCCCCCTCCCTCTCCACAAACTACCTCTCTCTACTGATTCCTCATTGCACTCTTTCTTCCACTGGGCAGAGTGTGAGCTGTGTGGGGTACTCAAAGTCCCAGCGTGTGTCTCTAGAGTAGGAGATGAATGAGGAGGTAGTGGATTTGGTTTAATGGCTGGTTGAACTAGCAGACTGCAGGAGAGCTGGACTTACACAGCGGTGGGGGAATGCTTGTGGATCCATTCGAGTTTTCTGTAGTCCTGTAATAACGTGTCCTTAAATGTAAACTCATCTTTATGTCGAATTGGATTTAACAAGACAATCCGTGATATAGGCTTTAAATAATTTTAGCCCATTTATCTTCGTCCGGAAAAGACCATCTCAGACTCTGGAGGTCTATAATACACTGAGAGTGATATTTCTAGGGTTATTATTCATCTCAATGGTGGTTGTTGGGGGACTCATAACCTCTTCCACTTTTAATAGTCTTTCTGAACAACAATTATTGTCCAACTTCTTTTTATCAAAGCTACAAATCATTTCGTTATTATAAGGTGCATTCAAAACCCATTTGGCTCGAAATCAGAGCGGGAACATGGCCTCCAGTTTGAAGAGACATGATGTTTATGATTCAGTGTTCCCTTATGTCTGCCAGCTCTCTGGACCCTGAGGCTGAGGCCCCGGATCATTATCCTATCATCATCATGCATCATTGTTAGGACAAGATCCTGTTGTTGTAATGCAGTGCTTGGGCCAAATATAATGTTTTTCATTTATGCCAGGAAATTCAAATTCCATCTGCGCTCAGTGCATTTTCTGAAAACCTTGAGCCTGATGCCAATATTTGTTTGTGCGTGGGTGAGAGAAAGACATTTTAGCTCTGTCCGGTGTTTTTAATTTCCTGAAGGACAAAGAGATGCAGACCCTGTGGTTATTTTGTGACCTGTTGCCTGAAAAAAAAACTTAACTTGTAACATAAAATAATGGTGGTTAACATAAACATTTGGCATTACGTTTACATTTATTCATTTTGGAGATACTTTCATCTTAAGCTACTATGATTACTTACTAGTATTGTCCATCACTGTAGAGCAAACAGGGTTAAGATGTCTTGCTCAAGGACATTTCAGTCATTGGCTGATGGAACTGGGATTCGAACCAGCAAACTTTGCTTACAAGTCCGACTCTCACACCATCCACAAATGACCCCCATTTTATTTTTATGCTATCCTCAATCACAGTTAAATAAATTGTTTTGAAACTCCTTGCATTAACCTTCTTTTGACATTTTATAAATTAAATGAATGTTGAGTAACTTTTTTAGTTTGGGTGCTTTCTCGTACACATCAACCTATGTACAGTGTAGAATAGTAGAATGTATCATCCTTTCTTCTTATTTTCCCCAACAAAAATCAGAACAACTTAAAAAACGTGTTGTTTTATGTTCAGTTAGAAGCTAGAAGTAATAGTACACCCCAACATTAAAATTCTGTCATCAATACTTCACCCTCTTGCCAATTTATTTTTAAAAATGGATTTACAATCCATTTTTAAAACTGATACACATATTGTACACTTATTGTCTGTGTAAAATAAGTGTGAAAAAAATGGATGCCCTATTTTTTTGTTAACCAAAGTTTTTGGAAATACCTTATTTTGTGTTCTGAAAGCCAAAGGGAAAGATACAGGTTTGAATGAAGTCATAAGCATGTGTCAAGTAAATTATGACTTTTTTAGTTTACCATCACTTTAAGTACCTTCTTAAAAGACAAGTGGATCAAGTCCTCATATTAAACAATTCTTAAAGCTTTTTGCTCTGTTTTATTTGTCCTTACGATTTTGTGTTAAATAATTTGACATTGGCATGCAGGGCACATCAATTTTCTCAGCAAAGTGCATAATGATCATTAGAAATAAATTATTAGGCGCCTGACAGCATTTAAACGCACGTCAGGCACTTCTGAGCTTGCTGGATCTTTGAATCAGTAAATTAAAAATTTTAAGGAAAGAACCTTACTACATCTGCATGCCCTCAGGGACTTTGCTTTCCGGATTCAACCTTCTCATTCTAAAGCAGAGAGAAATATCAATTATGCCTACTGCTATGTCTTGAAAACTAAAGGTTGCATCCTACAACGGATAACATGGCTTTACAACAGGCCCGCATGGCACACAGTGACCCGCTAAATTGTGTTGCGTAATCGCATCTGTGCACCTAAAACAGCCCCTCAGGCACTCATCCGGACACCTGAGTGCACCAATCGGATACACCTCTCAGCTTGTGACAAATTGCGGGAGAAAGAGAAACTTACAGGCCCCATTGAACTTTAGTATAGCTTTTATTCCTCTGTCATGTTCCTGCAGAGATGAAATGGGATCCTTTTTTCTCTTTCTGGTACTCTTTTTCTCATTCTCAAAGCTGTCCGCTCGGTTCAGACTGGTGAATAAACGGCCTTGCTTTCTCTCTCTTTAACTTGGCTTCAAAGCGAAGGTGATACAATGTGATTTAGTTTTTCGAAGGTCACTGCACACTTTGTGCAGAGAAATGTATTTGTGTTCTTCACAATCCTTTGTTGTTGGTGAGTACACAGCAAATGGGTATAAAGTGATGCCACAACGAAAGAGGGAATGTACTAGTTAGAGTTAAAAAAAATAATGAAATAAAGTTTGCAATACTATATGTGATTGTAACCAGTTCATATAATACAATTTAAGTTTTTGTTGTTATTATTTTTGCAATTAAAGCCTTAGCTCTGAAATGCCCCTGATATATTGTTTGGTCTACCAAATGCTATAAATTATTACATCATTAACTATAGGATGAGAGAAAAGTGTAGGTTGCAAATGTACACAGCAAATAAACTCATGGCTTAGGGTGAGCAAAGCTGTATCTTTGTTCATTCATTAGTGAACAATTTTAGGTAGATTTGTTTAGAGGTGGATTTGTTTGGAAAAACAAACCCACCGACAGGATTAAATGTCCTGAGTCCGTTCTAGTGGAAATAAATGGGTTTAATAACACACTGGTTAATGAGAGGAACTGTGGAAGTTGGCTATAAACTGCAGCATTGACTCAGGCCAAGAACTGAATATGAAATTAGTGCCACTTTTTTCCCATGCCATCAATATTGTTTATGAGATGTCAACATAAACAAACAAATCGGTAAAAGCTGCTACAGAATTGCACTTTCAATGATTATTCTGCTAGCCTTCGATTAACACTGGCTTTTAGCCTCTGCGCTATGTAAATCTTTACTGTCCCCGCAGAGAGTGAGCCCTGGCACCCCGCAGCCTGTGGCTCGCTGATGTCGCTGTCCGGTCCAGAACTTACATTTGTGACACACAGCTTCCCATTAACAACCAGCAGGGCAGCTGGAGTCCTGGGCCACAGTGCCGGTTCTGCCCTTGTTAGTGCCCTTATTAACAAACAGCAGGGCTCCTGATTAAACAATACGGTGGTTAATTCCATTTTCCCAGGATCAACACCTTAGTGAGTTTATTTATTTATTCATTTAAGAATAACAACAATAATTATTAGAATGTTTTCCTCATATCTCACATCATCCAGAAGTGTCATGTATAATAAAAATTGATGTCTATGGATAAAACCGAAATCGTAGATCAATTCTGGATATTTCTTTTAAAAATTAGTTTGATTGAAGTTGTATTAAAATGAATGGTATGAGAGTTAGTCTCTCTCTCTAGTTGCTCCTAACCTGTAGAAATGCATTTGTTTGGTTGAACTGAAAGAAAGATGTTTGGTGGCATGCCGACAAATTGGACCCCAGAGAAATGTCCTGGAGTTTGTTTTCATGTCCTTCATTCGTTAAAATATCTTATTTGTCTACAACGAAAGAAAAAAGTCAATAGTGTCCACAAACTTTGTTCCGTGTTCATCAGAACAAAGAATGCACACAAATTTGGAACTCAAAGGTGAATGAATAATGACAAAATTTATATCTGTATGACTGTAGGAAGGAAGATATTTGGACACCAATTGACAATGGTTTGTTTGTTCAAGAGAAATCAACAAGAACCAATGGTTTTCTATACCAATATTTTTGATGGGAAAACAGCGAAACAGGGGGGGGGTAAACTCTTCTTTTAAATGGAAAAAAAATTGAAAATTCATGTATTTTTCCGTTAAGAGTTTCAGAGATTTTAACAATGCCACAATATAAGCCGAGATTTGTAAATTCTGCCACTGATCACATTATTAAATCTTTCAAAATTGATGCTGTAGTTTCCTAATGAATGTTTCAATCTTTCATGATTTTTTCCCCCATTAATCATCATGATTAGACACACATTATGTTTGTCACTGGCGTTTTCTAACATAAAAATAAAATTCTCTTTGACACAGAATACAGCATTTTTAAATTTTTTATAGAAAAATTGATTTCTACATTCATCCAAATCTAAACTATTGTACCCATTTATCCTAACTGTTCCACAGATAAACATTTAGCATACTAAAGTCTTTAAACAATTATTTCAACTGTTTCCAGTGTTATTTCTCCTAAAACACAGAACTTATATCTCAAAAATTCCCAAAAGACTACAAGAGGTACACAAGTCTGTGTTTATGTGTGTGCTTAAGAGGAATTAAGGACTTTATTTTTTTTGTTCATAATCCAACAGTATGTGGGTTTGACTTGGGTTTTATAGACTAAACTATGCACTATTGTGAATTGTGATTACTGTGATTACTGCTTTTAAAAAACAGCGAAAGCACTTCAACAACAATTTTTTAAATAAATGCTCTCATAATCATTGTGTAATGCCTTTGGTCTTGTTTTTTTTCCATAGTAAATAACTGATTTAAATTCAAATAGTGGTGTTTAGACACATTTCTAATCATATTTTAGGATATGATAAAAATGACACACTTCACTTATTATTCAGTTGTATATGAAAATACACGATATTAAAGACTGAAGTACAGAATTTAGAGATTTCCAAAAAAAAGGCTATTTGAGATATCCAGAATACCACAGCTATGCCGTTTAATCCTCAACATGTCTGCAAGATAACAGATAAGTTACATTGACATTGTAAGCGGCTGTGGTAACACTGTTCATGACCTCTCCGTCACTGCGTAACCCAGGGGAGGGGTTTAAGCTTCCACTGGTTAGACAGGTCTGGGTCACCTCCAGGGTAGCAGAGGCTAGCGGATTTTTACTGATCATCCATCTTGTTGTGCCACAAAGGCCACATGCATCTTTCTCTAACTAACAGGTGAATGGAGCAATGCATTACAGCCTGAACGGTCCCCTGTTTCAACCCCAGGGACTGCTGTGTGCCATGACGCACCAGGTGCGCAGGCCAGAATAAACACGAGTGTGGCAAATTTACCATCAAGGACAACAAAGAAGCATCCGGAAGCTATTAATACCGTGACCTGTTCTGTATGTGCACTCAGGACACACTCTGCTGATCTTGCATAAAACACAGTTCATTGACTGTGGGTAGAAGAACACAAAACTGTCGGGAGGCAGATGTAGTGCAATCCTTTATCTAAGGATATGTTCAAAAAATTCAAATAAAGGAGGGGGGCTCAAAGACATTAGTGGAGCTGGTTTTAAAAACAGAGGTGTAAGCAGGCGGTTGGTAGTTCTTGATTCATGCTGCTCGTCTTAGATTTTGAAGACAGGTGGTAACCCAACAGCCCTTGCCCCCGTTCAATTCTGTTGCATAAACACAAACTCAACCCATGTGAATGAGTGTCATTAACCAACATTCTTCAAAATATCTTCTTCTGTGTTATGGGGAAAATGCCATGCACTTCAAAGCTTTTAAAGTTTCATTCTGACTTTGATTGTATTTAAACAGAAAAAGAAAATGCGCTAATAGTAAATCCTAGGTGTTTCGCGTCTGACATCATCATGCATCATGTTATTTTTGGCAAGTTTAAGGAGTAAAGGTTGTTAATATAATTAGGTTTATTAGGTTAAGGTTAAAATTAGCGTTTAGGTTAGGGTAAAGGTTTTGTTAGACCCGAAACACAGAAGATTTAGTGATATCCCACATTTTTTACAGCTTGACTTGCTGTCTGAGGGGACAGTCTTATGAAAGGGCCTGTTTTAGAGATCCCTTTGCACACAAACTTTAGTAAGTGTGTAATCCCTGGGATCGACCATGTCTCTGACGTGGCGAGCAACATGCTCTAACCACTAACCACTTTGTCTTTTGAAATGCGAAGTGGACTTTATTCTGCAGAACACAAAAGAAGACATTTTTAAGAAAGTTGGAGAGCGAACAGCAGTGGCCCGATTCACTTCTATTTTAGAGACACAAATTCAATGCCAAATCAATGAGTGCCAGTTACCAACATTCTTCAAAATATCTTCTATTGTGTTCTGCAGAAGAACGAGGGTCGTTACGTTAAGGTTTGACATAACAGAAGGCAAGAGAGAGAGAGAGAGAGAGAGAGAGAGAGAGAGAGAGAGAGAGAGAAAAAGAGAGAAAAAGAGAGAGAGAGAGAAAAAGAGAGAGAGAGAAAGATGAACATAATGAGGTCAGAAAAAGCTGCCAGCAAACCAAAACGGATCTGGCAAGAGTCCAATTAGTTATTACTCGCACTTACTGTTCTGCTCTTGTTTCTGTAACCTCTGCATTCTAACCAGACCTCACTGTGAACTCCATTCTCACTAAAAGCCTTTTAGCATGAATAGTAAAGAACCTGAAACAGGCATAACAACACTTGAACAAAGCTCTTTTACTTTGCTGCAAATATTGCTGGAACAAAAGAAGACATTAGAGCACTGCTGTCTGCAGGACTCCTTACCATGGTGTTATCTGGCACCAGATAACTCACGTTTCACATCACACATTTTTCTCGCTACATTCCTAACACGCTGACAAAGAGACCATACCTCCGTTTTTGACATTTTTGTATCTCTTTAACTCCGCAAACATTCCTGTTATTGGCTTTGATTCCACGTTTCGCCCGGTTTGCCGTCTTTTCTGTTCTCGGGGAAACAGTGGTATTGATGATAAGTGAATGTAGTGTAGAGAAAGATTAAAGTAAAGCAGCAGCTGTCAGGGATCAGTGTGCTGTGAAAGAAGATGGAGCATCTCTCCTCGATTCCTAATGGAGTCATAAATACCCCGCATAAAAGAAAACTTTGTGTGCTTGAAGTTAGCAGTCCCACAAGGCAACAGGCAACGACGGCGCAGCCACTCTTACGTCTCGGCTCCCCTGACAAATGCTTTGTTATAAGCCACTTTAGAATGATTAATCTGCATTACTTTCAAAACAATTGTGTTTGCAAAAACAAAAATTCTGCTCCAGCACCTCAAGCGATGCATAGTTTAGAAAAATTTCCACTTTTCTACTATCATGTGTTAGATACAAGAGAAGCTCGCAGGGAGTTTGACTGCCACCAAGCGCAAGTATTCACAGTATGTAGTCGTGGATTTTGAGCTTTTGACAGATTTAAAGCATGTTTTTTAACAAAGCAGAGACAAATGTGGTATATTTAACACTTGTACGTGGATTACCTGATAAATGCCTTAAAACGAAAGTACACCAAATATTACAATACTCTTGTGGCATCTTTATTATTTATCTTTACTTTTTATTTTCTGTGGAACATAAAATATGTCATGCAGGACGTGTCTTATATTCCCTATTCACTTTAATTGCATTTGAAAAAAAATATATTATATATTTAAATATATTTGCACTGTGCAAAAAGATGATGTACAAAACACAAGGATGAGTTTTTTTCAGCGAACAACCTTACAAACTAAAAGCATTATTTGTTTGAAGCTATTTTTATAGCTTTCGATTTTTTCGGGAAAGCTGGATTTGAAACCTAATCTTCTTTATTCTCCAACCAGGTATATTTTTCTTTCTTCCATTTTTCCTTCTTTGTTAGAAAGCAGATCACCAGGGGTTTTCATAGACCCATTCACATCTTGCTGGATAAACCCCAACTTTCTGGCCTCCCTCCCTCGGCTTACCCGCTTTGGGGCAACTGTTCTCTTCAGATGTTACCTTCTTTTCTAAGATCTATCGGCTGTGTTAGCCCGCCCCGAAAGCTCACGCAGCAGACATTCTCTCCCCGTGGGACCTTTGTGTGGGCATAAATTTTAAGCCCCGAGACCAAATCAGAGGTCAGAATCAGCAAGTTTGTCTATTTCTGCTTACACCAGATCAGCCCCCCGATCATTAGATTTCACCACAGCAACCGCCACCTTCCCCATGTCTCTTTCGCTTTATTAAGCTCCTCTGAACAGAGGCTATTCTTTTTCCATTCGGCCTGTAGTTCTTTTAAAAATGCTAGTGCAATCATGCTGTAACATTGTTGTGTTATGTGTCTTACCTTCCATTTCTTTGATGAATGCGATTCGGGCTGTGACCGTGTTTTGGTACGACGCATTCATAATTTATAGCTTACAGGGATAGTCTCGAATCAGGGTAAATTATGACTTTCTCTATGTTACTGCGACTTAGGTATCTAAATAGTGTTGCATCAGCACAATACGATACATGAATCCAAGGCCATCACTGCAAGAATATTATAGAACAATAAAGAATAAAAAGAATGAGGGGAGGTACAAAAGAGGAAAAGCAGACACATTACTGAAGGTCAAAGTTTAGGGGTTTCATTTTATATTCTGCCTTTGTTCTCTCGCTGACATTGAAGTCATTCTCCATTAAAAGCATTTGAAGTGATACCTTAATGATATTTAAGTCAGGAAAAAAGGTTAAGAAATGGTACTTAAGAGTATCAACCACACTAAGAGATAAAAATGAAGATTGTGATGGGTTAGTAATACCAGCCTGGCATGCCTAATGTTGGGAATTGTCAGCCGCATTGTGAAAGCGCTTTCTAAATGCTTTCAAAGTGAATGTATGATCAGTGCAAATTAATTCCGTGATAGTAAAATTGACAGTTTTTTCCTCTGTGGTTAACGTAATTACCTTTCCTGTTAATAAAAACCTATTACAGCTCGGTTTCAATTATTGTTATTATAAACTTCAGATATAATAAAACTGAAAAGTGGATTTGCAGCCTCTGATGGCTAGTCTTGCATTCATGCCTCTTATATTCCCTGTCGCGGGTTTTATTCAGGTCAGTTGACATTAAAACCGCAATCCTTGTGCTTATGACTCTCCTTTTGTCCTGGAAATAAGTATGCAACCTTTACAAATGTTAAATGAGTAGAGCTGTGGAGGTCACAGATGCTGCCTGTAGGAAAGTGTAGGACATACGAAAAAGTGCGGAGGAGCGCATGGTTTTATTTAGCAGGTGGAGTTTACTCCCAGTCATCAAATCGCACCGGCGAAGAACAGCTGATGCGGCTGAAACGCTAGGAGACCTAAATAAGCTCAATCAACAGCAGTTATAATATTTCATATCCCTGGGCTCTCGTTTTGTTTTTTGTTCTTCTCCCACCTCCAGGACAGTAGATCATTTCTCAGCTGCTCCCCTCACCCTGCCCGACCCCTCCGGAGTCACCCCATCTACCCCATTCAGTGCAATCTCTGGGCTTACGGTTCGAAAGCCGCCAGCATAGTAGCAAAAAAAAACGGGACGCCGGCTTGTGCGCTGCATGTCATTTCACAGCGGCATGAAAACAACGTCCTTCTGGGGCAAATGTGTAAAAAAAGGGGAAAGCATGCTGGAGCTCATTAATCATGGGCCTAAAAATGGATGAGAGACGCACATGTGCTTTGGCGCAGGAGGTAAGAGAGGTTCATCTGTTTCTTCTGTGAGGTGAGTTTCATCACGGCTATTGTTGACTTTGTGAGCACCAGGAGGCGGGGGTTCGGGAGGATTGATGATGTACAGTAGGATCTCTTGAATCCATTTCTGTAGCCAAGGAACATGTTGCTAGGTTTACAGCGACTAATACGACCTCTGGCGCACCCCTGCTTGCCATCTCCATACTTCCCAATCCAAAAATGTATGTACGTGATTCACCTGGTGAGAAGGATTGGATCGCTATGAGTCAGTGCCCTGGGGCAATGCAAGGGCTATAGATTGACCTTACATGTTTACTTCATTTTAAATAGCGACATTAATACCCATTGGATATGCATTCCATCGATATCTCCAGAATGGAGCATAAGTTCAGACCTGTGGGGCATCGTGACACCGGAAGAGTAGCACAAATGAACATCTCCCCTCCGCTAGGTGTGTATGCTAATCATGAAGTGTTTTCGCAGAAATAGGTTTGGCACCGTTTTTTATCACCTCGCACGCTTCTATCATGACACACACACACACACTCACGGACAAAGCCGCACTGCAAAAGCAACACCTCGCAGTTAACCATCTGACAGTTATCTCCTCATGTGTTTTTACCCCGGTGTGAAAAATGACTCCCTTCTAGTTAGTGGGTGGCTGAGAAAATGAGACCCCTCTCAACAATCGGATTTCTGTTGTTCCAAAACAGTCTGATGCACGAATAAAAAGGGAAAAACTCACCGCTTTTGGTATTTTTGGGCTGGCGTAGTGCTCAATGACGTCAGCGCTCTCACTTTTTGCTCAGATTCACCATCACCTCTGGATTTCCAGGAGACTTACGCCTGCACAATTCCCTTGTTTTTAGTTTGTTACCGGCAACAGGTCTGCCAATATATCTCCGGAACAGACTGCAAGGCAAACACAAAAAGCAGTAAGACACTCAGCTGTGTGTGCCAGAGACTACTGTAAGGTGTCTGACAGATAAATCCTGTTTCTGACTCTCTTTGTGACATACACGGAAGGAAACGGGAAGCTGTCGCAAACTTTGAAGGACACAAAAGAGCTTAAGCAGCGTGTATAAAAGACTGTGGCCAAATTCGATGGCATGAGACAAATTCACAATCTATTTCTGGCGAAACAACAAGGCCCGACTTGTCATAGATTTAAGCCTGCTGACCTGAGACATCAAGCTAAGCGCAGAAGCTCTTGTGATCTTCGAAGTACTTACTGTAATAGGGCGATGTCATGGAAACATTAGATTTGTGGTGGGCGTTTAAGTCATCTACTATTAAAAGGATTAATAGATTAAGAATACGTAACTATGTTGGAATATGTTGGCAGAATAATTAAAAAAAGAAGTGCATTAGGCTGAAAGGATGTGCGTCTGGCATTTAAAGGTAGTGCCTATAGCCCAACTGCTTTGTCATTAATAGGAAAGTGTAACATCTTTACAAAAAGCAGATTCAATCATGGTCAGTGATGTATCTGATTTTAGTTTAAATCACTGCATACAGGACATCTCCGCAGAGCATTATGAGCAAGTGAAGCTCTGGTTAGATTTTTCTATTCAGAGCATTAAGAGCGCAAAAGGCAGAACCAAGACTGCATCAAAGTGACATACCATAATGACAAAAGTATTTAAACAGGTTTCAGTATTATATATATATATATATATATATATATATATATATATATTCATTAAATATTGAACAGTCAATTTCTCTAAAATGTACAGATATTTATATTTACATTAATTTAAGTTTTTTAAATTTATTTTATATTTATTTAAACAAATATTTTTTTTACGTACATCTTAAATTTGGGTCAACCAGATTTACTTAATTTTTACTTTTATAGACTGTAAAATATTTCAAGTAGCTTATTAAATATAAACAATAAACAGTTATATTAACTTAATAAATACATTTTAAACATTAAATATATTTATTTTGTGAAAACTATAATAAAATTCAAATTGAACAGTTAGTTTCTCCAAAAATAAAATTAGAGTTTTTTTTGGAGTCTACGCCCAAAATTTAAACAGTATATTTAAAAGCAGCCTCCTTTCATCGTATCCACAGGCATGTTTTCACAGTAGAAATAAACATACAAAGTGCTCCACGTAAAAATGTTATCTTCTCGTGCAAATAGGCTTCGAAAGGGAGGGGCAAGCGGTGAACTGATCTGTTGGTTGCCATTCATGACCTTACCAGTGGATGTTGCTATATTTTACAGACTGGACATTTAAAGCATGATAATCTTTATTCATATATATATATAGTGAATTTAATCTATTCTTTCCATTATTGTATTTTATTCCAAATAAAGCAACAATCAAGTTTCCATCATAAGATAAAAATTTTGATAATTATGTTTAATGACCCCAACTGCTCATCTTATGGAAGGAAATGCCATGTGGTGCTCTTAATTTTATCACTTGAGAAAAACTCTCCTCTTTCTCTCTCTCCTGCTGTCTTCTTTTGAAGCCAAGTTCTCATCACAACTCTGAGGCCCTCACACTGGGTGACTGACAGTTAACTTCTTAGTTCCTTTGCAATCTCCATCTCTCATTTCATCTCCCTATGAAACCAGAAAGCACTCCTCAAAGCACTCTTCTACAAGTGAAATTATGAGTCAGGTGTTGTTTAGTCTACTTACTGTATAGAACATTAAAGCCACTATAGTTTTATATATAAATAAATACATAAATATTAATTTATTTCTATGATTAATATAGTAATTTTTTTCCTTTAAGAAGAAGGTAAAGAAAGCACACTATCATTATTGTTTGGAACATGCTTTAGGTACTTCAGATCAATTCAGTTAGAGAAAACAATCAAAGCAATCAAGTCTGTTTATCTCAATCAGCATTCTTATTAAAGTCAGCCTTGAGATAGGATTCATTTTGTGAGGATGTCTTCTTCCTGCTCATAAAGAATATGTCCTTATTACCCACTGTTTGTCGCTACCTTCCGCTGAGTCATTTTCACTACCGGCGCATGAAGAATGAGAGAATATCAATTTGGGATGATATAAAATCAACACTGGAAGGTGTTCTCAGGTCAGTTTTATTTTAATTTTTGCAGGTTTTAAAGAAGACCTGAGATTGTGTGGATGATTCAGTTACCAAATTTACTAGACACAAAGGATAACTTTAATAAACATTACATATTTTGCTAATGTACTTTTATGAGGGCTACATTTTGAAAAATAAAAATAAATATAGTCATCATAAGCAACAATACACTCATAGTTGTTAACACAATAATAAAAGCTAATGGGTGATCACCACAAATACATACATTACTCTGCCATGCGATGTTTGTTGATCTCTGGATCCACAGAGAGATCTGGTGTCAATATCTATTTTATCTATTATTACATGACAATAAGAAAGAAAAAACTTCCAAATCCAGAAGACTTGGATTAATGTCCTCAAGACACCTACCTGCAAAACTACAGTAGTATATGAGAAGGCTCTTCAGTGAACTGCATTATACATTTTAACTGGATTATAAATATAACAAATAATAGTAAAATAAATGTTCAGAAAAGTCAACTCATAATTTCTAATGACAGACTATTGCAAATAATGTTAATACTGACTCAAACCATTGAACCAAATAAATTACTGATGTGTTTTTATTCTATAGTACTGTAGATCCAACACCTACACATGTAACAAATTATTTAGTGCGCTTAAAGTATGTATGCAGCTTTTAATCCCATTGAAATCTACATTGTATTTCATTATTATTACCAATTTAATTGCAATTGCGTTTTTTTAATCTTTTAAACTTGCACTGCAAACTCAATATACTGTTGAATTGTAACCCGACTATAAGCTTGTCAGTAAAGATTTCTTTCACAAACACATCACAAAGCAAACATTTCTGACCACAAAGTGCTTCCATTTTCTGGATCTGAGAGATAAGAGATAGAGAATCTTTGTCTATGGCTCAGAGTCAGGTCCAAGTCTAATCTCTCAGAGAGAATCTATTCCCTCTACTACAGCCAGACATTCTGCACTGAAGTCAAGAACTGTATCTAAAGCCGCTTACTACTGCCAGTGGATTACGGACAGTTAGTGCACGTGCGTAAAGGCTTGAATGCTCCATATGCATGTGTGTTTATTTGGTAAGTGTTTTCCAATGTTTGCTTTTAAAAGCTTGCCAGAAATAAGGGTAGAACAACATTTCAGAGAAAGAAAGAAAAAGCAAAAACATCAAACATCCGGCTTAAACTCACAAATGGTTGGAGTAGAAGATTGGCAATAAAGCTTGTAGTTTTTCACTGAAAATATGTTCTGCTCATAAGCCAAAAAAAAGTAAATCCCCAAAGAGTGAGTAAGTCTTCTTCATAGATGTACAGTCAGTTTAGTCACACTTTGTTCCTGTAGGGTATTTAAAGGGATGATGGTCTATCTAGAGAAAAAACAAATACATCAAATTCTTTATCTTTTATGAGAGACATTCGGCTGTAAGTATGTGAAGTCTCGCTCTTTTGTTACAACTGATGCAAAACTAATTACAAATGATTAATTATTCTTTTTGTTGTCCTCGTCTGAAGCATTTTTGTTGTTTTGCCTGTGGAGAAGTGAGAATGCACAGAGTAAAATCGCTGTTGTTTTGAAAATCAACCTTGATCAAAATTCTACATAACACACACAAATTTCCGCACCGAAATGAGAAAAATGCCAAAAATGAATTCGTACAAAAAATTCTGTCTTCTTTTGAGTCATTGATATTGATGTTCAGTGATCAGAGAAGTGATAAATCTCATTGCTTAGTTGAGGCACAAAGTTACGTTTAAGTCAGCATCTATCAAGTCTTTCTCCATCATCCAACATTCAAGTCTCAGATGGGACTAGTCACCAGTGCTGGTGGATTGTTAAAGAATTGTGTTCTGAATCTGACTTATTGATGACTTAATACTGGTTGAAGACTAGAGATTAAACAATAATGGAAAATTTCGTGTGGTCAACATGGAGTTAAGGTGGAAAATCTATTATCACACAAGAAATATTTATTTCTAAATGTTTTTCTAAAAGAAATCAAAATTAACCCAGCAAATGGGTTATATATAGGAAACAGTAATGGGTTAAAATAACCCAGCATAGATTAGTGTATAACCCAACGGTTAGCTTTTCAACTTTTGACTGAGGATTGTGCGAAAAGAGTCTGGAAGTAACAGTAAAAAGTAATGAATGAAAATAAAGAGGATTTTATTTTTTGATTTATTTTAGGAGTTGTTTTTAAAGATAAAAGTTAAGGGTTCAAACCCCACATTTTACTGTTAGAAAAAGATGGTCTAAAATGTCCCCAAACTGCCCCCAAGAGTCTACCAAATGTATACATGTCTTTACCCCGTTGGTAAGAACATCGAATCATCTAAGGGGAACCATCCCAGTCACAGCCTGGAAACATTATCGACCATTGTTCTTTAAATAAACAGCACCACGTTTGGTGGGAGAAAACAATGCCAGTATACAGTCATTTTTAGCCTAACGTTATATACTTTAAAGGTTTTACTGAGCAAGTATGTTTTTATATAAGGATTTGATTCTTGTACTTAATTAAACAAAGTATAATGTGAATAGACAAAAGTACAAGAATAGTGTTGGAGTACAATCTACCCTCTGGTTTTTAGAGGGATAGAAATACTGAATACATGCAGGAGTTTGTGTTATTTGTATTGTGGATGTATAAAGATGTTACAGTATAAACTCAGGATATAATGGTAACTCCATGTGCTTAAGAGGATTTTAAATGCTTGTTAATTGCAAATCATAGTACGGTGTTGCCAAATTATTTTTTAGTACTTGCATGCAAATGAGCAATGCTGCAATTCAAAAAAAAATTCTATAAATAATGCACACATCCACTCTTCCATTTTAATATAACAAGCAATAACTGGCCTACAGATGTGTCAGATACTGATCGAATGCTGACATCATAGTTGGGTTTGTTTGTATGTGGGCCACACATGCACACATATTTAGAAAGGCACACGTTTCAAACTGATGAGGAAGATAAATCTGTTGTTGTCACATAGATTACGTTTATCTATCCCACAGCCGTCCTTTTATGACTTAGGAGATAATCATAATGGACTAGTACTGGATGTCTTTTGTCAGTTTTGAAGCTGTCCCTGCACTCTTAAGGGCTCTAGCTGAGCTCTGGGACTCATCCTGTTCTACCAGCAGCTGTGAAAGTAATAAAACCAAACCAAAGAAATATAAAAGAAAGTTAAAAAAGTCAGTGAGCTTTAAAGGCCGTCTGTTGGCCACCAGATAAAACCTAAAATATGCGTTTGCATTCGCATCCCACAAGGGGTTCACGCTGGGTGTGTGCGGTTGTGGTTAGGGGTTTGTTGTACAAGTTCAAGCGGGACAGTGTCAATGAAAGATCTGGAATGAAGACATATCGTCTTTTTTGTTATCTCTAATCTGTTTATGTCTGTATCCTTTGCTTTTGTCATGAAAGATCGATCGAAAGCTGCTTTTGTTGGTCCGTTATCTTTCTCTTGGAGGGAGCATGAAGGGGGTTACTCAATCTAATTCTGTCTGTATGTAATATTCTGGGGAGAAATAATCAAATTCAGCTCCAAGTTGATAATATCACACCACAAAAGAAAAGGCAATATCTCGCCATCATTCTATTCTCTTGCTTTATTTCTCTCTCACAAATGGCCCTTTTTATTAAAAAAAAAGAGCAGCAAACGGTTGCCTGCTAATGGCTGTGCGTTGTGTCTGTGATTTTATATCTTTTTTCATTGAGGAAGCAGTTTTGTTTGCTGTGGAAACATTCAACATTGGAAACATCAATTCAATAAAACTTGTGAAATGTACAATGAGTCATTTAAAGTTTTACCTTGAAGTGCAATGACTCTGACCGCTGACAATGTAATGACAAATTGTAAGGGAAGTCAGCAGAGATATGAGAAGCAATTCCAGTTTATTAAAAATGTTGGGAAACGGTCAACTACCAATGGCAAATAAAAGCTACAACTAATCCACGCAACACTTTTGATCAGACACGGTTTCTGTATGAAACAGCAAGAGATTTTCTTGTTGGTTTATCCTAAGATGTTTTTTATTACCCAGATTACTAACCAACCATCTGAGAAAATACGTCCCAAATGTATCTGTGTTTGCCAAGGAATTTAATAATATCACAAATTCTTAATTTCTTCCTCCAGACTGTGAAAGCCACTAAGCCCACACCAATATGTGCTAATTTCTTAGCCAAGATAAATTCGGGTTAACGTATACAGCCACACACACGCACAGATAACTCATCTTAACGCATCAATGGCTGATGATTTCAGACTTCACATGTACCCCGAGCTAAATAAGTTTCTCCTCCTCATAAAAATTTAGCAATCTTCCACTTTATGGAGCATGAATAATGCTTTGCATTTGTATTCTAATCATTTATCTAATTGGCATTGGCATCATATGTTGTCAAGCAACATTTTTGGAAGGATATCACTTTCATTCTTTAATGCAGATCAAAGCCCAAACTGACACACATCCTCCCCTTAAAAGTAACTTTTTGTCAATGTGACTTTAATCTCTCACAGTCAGATCCCATGAAACACAAATCATTATATAGCCAACGGCATCAAGGTGAAACATTTATCCCTTTCATTTTGTGAGAGAAACCGTTCTTCAAAAGTCTTTTTTCCACATAAATGAGAGGCAGTTTCCTTTGCTGCCAAGATCTGAAAAGCCTTTAAGCATCTTTCATTAAATACATTCAAGCAGAATAATATTGGTGTTGCGTTTATGTAACTGAAAGACAATCAACCCTGGATAAACAAGCTGTATGGATGATGATCTCCATTCCCTGCCCACATATCAGAGTCCCTGTCTTGTAATCAGTGGGACAGACATTGAATTCCGCTGTCTGTGATATAGATTGGCATTCGGTAAAAGAGAGCGGCGCATATCCTTTTTGCCGACTCCCTTATTGGCATTCAACGCCATTGTTCTCCCATTTCAGTGCTTTGCTGTTTCCATGGCAACCCCAGGCGTAATCAGAGGCAGACGGTTAAAGATGTGCCTCCATCATAGATACCGCCAGCTCCTGATAAAAGGAGAGCCGAGATAAAACGTACACATGTGCCTTAAGAGAGAATCTCAAGTCTTATAATATATCACAACTCCGGAGAGAATCAGAACACACTTTTATGATCCTGATCCACCCAGTTCTGAAAGTACACCTGAAGACACAAAATTTGGTTTATTTTTTACACAGTGCAGAAGTGGATTAAAGCTATGTACTTTTGGAACCGCAGTGTGTGTCTACAGGAATCAAAGTCCTGACCTTGAGACATGACCGGCACATTCATCACCAGATGAGCTCAAAGAAAGAGGAAAAAAAGGAGAACGGTTACATTGTCTCTTTTCTTTGGTGGAAAGACTTTTGAATGACGTTACAGTTTCTAAAATTGAAACCACCCATTATTAACTGTCTGGTATGGAATCAAACGTCTAAGACATCACTCTGAACCATTTTGTGGTCGAGAATAGATAAGGTGAGACACTTTAAAAGTAAATTTCCTTGTGGCTGATGAGCCCGTCTCTATACCTCAATATACAAAGCTTGTCAAAATGTCAAAGAATCAAACCCTTTAATGCACAATGTCAATTCCGTCAGTCATTGATTGATTTCTCAAAGGTGAAAAGTTCCAGGCACATCTCCATAATGACAACGCCACTCTTTTTATCCCAGTCTGACTGACACATTCACCTTCTTTGATTTTTTCTCATTTTCATGCATTTCACTCGGTTGCATCAACACTATTCAAACATTGATAAATGCAGAATTATATTAGAATTGTCAAAACATGTCACCAGGAGCGTTTGTGTCATATGCGTGTGACTTAAGGGTAAGCTTGAGGAAAATGATTCTAGACAATGTTTTTGACCTTGTTGGCTGTTGGTTGGCTCTGTTAGTGCTCAAATACCATCCAGGATCAATTACTGAAAGGTTGAGTGCTGTCCAGTTTCACAAGTATACTTAACCTCTCTGATGCTCTTGTGTACACCACTTGCACTTCATTGTGTTAGGTCCTGACATCAAGCCTGTCAGAATGTCATCAAATTTTGATCAAGGACACATTTTCTCAACAGAAAGTCTTCAGCCCTACGGTCTTAGTGGAACAAGACTACAACCATTAACATATCGAAACTTTGGCTCAAAAGGTATCGCATAGGCTACAATGCCAAGGTCATGGGGATTGATCACAGGAACAACATACAATGATAAAATATACATCCCTAAATGAAAATTCCATCAACGTTTGTTTTGTATCTATTAGAGTGAAATTGGGATCAACATGTATCAAAGTATCTTCTCTAAGACAAGACGAATTTTCATTTCAAGGTGGACTATTCCTTATCTGCAAAACGCTTTAGGAAAAAACCTATTCTAAATGTGTAAAACAATTTATTTTATGCTTGTAGACTAGTTTGGCGTAAACACACTTTACATTTATCGAAAAGTCGACAAGCTTTGAGGAGTAAATGAGAAATGTTTACTCTCAAAATTTCATCTTACAGCTTTCTTTCTTTTCAAGCTCATTTCCAAACAGGTTTGACAAAACAAATTGGAGGGTAGAATAGGGAGCGTTCCTCGCTAAATTTAACACGCGTCGCTTATCACAAATAGCGCATAGAGCAAATCACGAGGAAGAGATGTGCACACGCTCAACTGACAATAACTGCCTGCAGACTGCCCCTGCTTCACTGACTTCGAAAACAGACGCTTATTGTTGACTGGGCCTAGAGAAAGTGAACGCCCCTCCTGAAGTTAATCAGTAGTGTGGTCCATTGGGAGCTCACCTTCCCTCCCCTTCTACTCCCAGCTCCGTAAATTTTACCAGGCCGCTGCGTTTAGTTTCACGGACTGCTAAGTTTGTTTGTTTTGAACGGTTTGCGCTGTACGTTGACCGGGATGCTTAATTAGCGCTATTATGAGCGCTGTTTACAAATGAGCAGAGTAATCCCTGTTAGAGCATGCTAAGTTTTACCTCGCATTTCCCTGGTGCCTCTGTCGGAGCATCGGGGTAGAAAGAGATGAGCGCATGCGAGGGTAAGTAATAGTGGCTCAGCCATTGACAACTAGTGATTTCCTTTTACATCCCATAATGGCTATGTTTCAGCGGAGTAAAACTAAATTGATTAGATTAGGATCGACACAGATTGTTTACTTCAGACCATTTAAAGTGCAAGAAGCGTATACATAATGAAATTTTTTTAATCCCGATCAGAGTTCAAAGTAGCCTATGGATATGTATGTACAAAGCATTGCAGTCCCCTTTTAAGGGAGAGTTGAAGGAATAAACGAAAAATTGTGTAATTTCCTCCTCTTGTCACTCCTCTTGCGTTCCTTTATCTGCAGAATGCTAAGAAGATATTTTGAAGAATGCTGGAAACAGAACAACAGCGGTTCTTTAACAAGAAATGACAAAGGAAATGATGAGAGAACTTTCATTTTTAGGTCATTTAGATCACTCTAAAAAAATCTCTTATTATTTATATTTTTATACAAACTAGTGGTATTTTTTTATGATATATGAAGTATACATACATAAATTGATTTTTTCTGTCTTTGTTTCTTTCAGAACACACTTTCATTTCAATACACTCAAGATATTTTCAACAAAAAATGTTATGAGGCTATAGCCCTGGCAAAAGCAGCTATGGGAGACATGTATGTGACTATACAATCAGAAATGCAACATGATAGAATTTGTTGAGCTAAAAAGCACACAAAAGAACACCCCAATCAACATTTTTAATTTAAAACTTAGTTCAGTAGTCTGGTTGTGAAATGACTAGCATCTCAATAAGGACCAGAGTAGATTTCTGGTCAACAAAAGGTGTAATTTTCATAATATAATAAAGCATGAACTGACAGACTAGGGCTTATGCTGTCAGCTAACTTGTTATCCAGGTATCCAGGGAAAAAAGCTGACCCAAAAGCCCAAAGGCAGAAGATCAATATGTTGTTGTTTACATTGACATGCTGCAGATTGATTTAAATAATTAGTTTAAAATTAAGCAGAAATGCAAAGGATGAACTTCTGAACACCTGATGAAAATCAAAAAAGATTTATTGAAAGGTTTATTGTGTTTGTGCTAGATATATTTAAGCCTGTACATTGTGATGCCTGCACTGCAAATTTAATTTACTAAAAATAGTAAACAAGTTATCTTTTTATAGACAAATAGCCCTTCGTAAATGTGTGGTAACAAAGTAATAAATGGTATGATTGGGTTGACATCAACTGTACACATAAAACATTTAACACAAGAACTATTTAAGTCATGAGGGAAGTTATGGCCCGGTGGTTGGGGGGTTTGACTTCTAACCCTAAGGTTGTGAGTAAGGTGCCCCTTAGCAAGAACCCCAAAAAAGCATAAATGGCTGCGAACTTGCTCCGGGTATGTGTTCAAGCTTGGGTTGTGTGTTCACAACTGTGTGTGTTAACGCTTGGTTTGTGTGTTCACAACTGTGTGTGTTCATGCTTAGTTTGTGTGTTCACAACTGTGTGTGTTCACAACTTAGTGTGTTCATGTTTGGTTTGTGTGTTCACAACTGTGTGTGTTCACAACTGTGTGTGTTCACAACTGTGTGTGTTCATGCTTGGTTTGTGTGTTCACAACTCACGTTATTTAGTTACAATTCTAGATTTTATTCAATAAAAATATTTGATGACTTGAAAAGAGCGCAGAATGAAAGGGGACATTTAAAAAACTATCATAGGGTGAGACCTTAAGAAGTTTGATAAAATGACAAGATAACGTTTCTACAAATTCGAGTCAAAATGTGATAAATACAATGTGTTTTATTTTTTAGGCCATTTAGTTCCCCTTTTTTATCATTTAAACAATTATTTAATCAGAGTTAATTATTGTCTAAAATGTGAAAAAATATAAAAGAATAAGTAAGTAAGTAAGTGACTAAAGACTTTTGACTGGTAGTGTTAATAATAATAATGTGTATTAAATGAAATGATGTTGCTGAACTTTGATATAAGCAGCTCTGCCAGCACATCTACAGGATGGATTCTTTGCCATAATAATCTAAGCCACACCCACCTCTTATCAGACTGTGGTTATTTTCTCTTCAATCCCTCTTAGAGCTTGTGATGTAGCGATATATTATTCATTAAAGATGCCTGGTTGGATATACACAGAAAGATACACGTGTTGTGCTCAAAGAGGCAGCTGTCACCAGAGGTGGGGAGTTCTCATTTCTGCGTCACTCTTCCTTTATAAGCCTCTGTGAAGACATTTGGTAAATTATTAAAATGTGCAAGACAGGTATCTGCTGGAAGCGCCGAATACTCTATCATCTCATGTTAGTTTGCCTTCTTATTTTTATGCAAGCTCAATCCTTCCTCCGTTTGCTCTTTTCTTGTTTCCACTTTACTTTTCCACCCTGTCAAAGCATTTTTCTCATCTTTGTGATTGTTATGCCTCATAACAATATTGGAGATACTTCAAATGCAATTCAAAGCATCTTCCCCATTATATTCATGTCTGTATTGACGTTGTGTGTACACACCACAGCGAGGGGAAAATTAGCTTTTTATTTGTTCTTTATCTGGAAATTGTTTCTCTTCCTCTGCTTAAAGCATTAAGACTTAGCATCAACATTTTTCTTCCGCTCACACAGGGACACTCAAGCGCAAGGCTATCGTAAGGTCTCTAAGTAGAGGTGAAGTCCCTCCTTCTCTAGTCTTATCCTCAGATAGCACACCCACTGAATTCCCACACTCACATTTCACTGATAAATATCACACATAAAACTACATAGACATTATTCACATTGAAAATGATCTAAGACTTTTTGTATTGTTTTACACTTTTTTCTCTATTTTACTCCCAGGATGTAAACATGTTTCAGAATGTAGAAACTAACCAAATTGTTCTTGGTGTGAAATGCAACAGGATTTAGGGGTGTTCACATAGAATTAGTTTTAAAATATTTTTTAAAATATATTTGTGCCATTGTTAACAAAAGCTCCGCCTTTGAAGTCCTCTGTTGGGTCTATTGTTATGAAACTGCCCAATCACTTCACAAAGTCTTATTTATGATGCACTATTCTCTTCTCCTTCTGTATTACATTTACATTTACATTTATTCATTTGGCAGACGCTTTATCCAAAGAGACTTAGTCAATTACACTGAAGAGCAAACAGAGGTAAGATGTCTTGCTCATTGTCTACTGGCAGTGGGATTCGTACCCGCAACCTTCTGCTTACAAGTCCAACTCTCTACCACCAGTCCATGACTGACTGGTGGGTGTATTTTATACAGTTGTAACACAGCCGCCAACCCATGTCATGATCAGAAACGGCAAAGTGTTTCAATACGTTGAGAAATAAAAGCCGCAATATTGTGATCACTTAAAACCTCTTTCAAACATCTGGAGTTTACTGTTCTATGTAATTGTTGGGACACAACATAATTTGCATATCTGTCCCTTTGTGGAACACATAATTGAAAAGCAAACAACCATTCTCGAATATTGCTGGGATAGTGTGACCATCAGGTTTTTACATCCATTAAAGCAAAATGTAATCCAAATACCAAGAAATACAAAAATTATACAATCTATGACTGTATTACAAATATATATATATATATATATATATATATATATACATATATATATATATTGAAAAATGTTGGAAACCAATCAACACCGAAACCATTGACTTAAACTGAAAAAAAATACTACCCCGATGTATTTGCATGATTGTATGTTTTTTTTATAAAAGAGCACAAAAATATATATTTTGAAGAATGTCGTGACCAAACAACACTGAAACACATTGACTAAATCCATTTAGGTAGTTTAAAAATATCCGTTTTTTGTTAAAAAACACTTGTCTTGTTTACAAGACTATGGCTTTTGTAAAAAAAAAAAAAAGAATTTTGGTAACCAAACAACACTGAAACCCATTCAGTTAATCCATTAAGATTTTTTTATATCAATTTGTTGTTAAAACAAACAGTTGACTTTTTTAGCTGACTGCATGGCTTTTGTAAAAGAACAAAAAGAAAATATTTTAAATTATATTGTGGCAAAACAACACTAAACCTATAGAGAAACTAATAAGACTTTTTAATTTTAGAAAGACATTTTTTAAACATAATCTTTGGAAAACAGAGTTGTTGTTTTTCCATGACTATGTGACTTTTTTAAAGAAAAACACACAAAGCTATTTTCAATAATGTTGGTAGCCAAAGAACACTAAACGAATTGACTCAATTCAATATTTTTTTTCCCGAGTTCTTCTCAAACTCCAGTAGGGTTAGTAAATGATAACAGATTTATTTTATTTTTATACTATAATAGTAATGTTATATCTCACCTACAGTTAAACGGATATTTTGAAACCTCATAAAGAAACTGAACTAACTTGCAATGCTGCTTATAGTAATTAGAAACAGTTTTATTCACAAGGCGTTCCTGTGTGATCCCACCACAGCAACTCATTAAAATCTTTATTATGATTTCTCATGATTAACTTTCTCCCAAGGCATCGCTATCACAGATGAACGTAAATTCTTGTCTCTCATCTGAGCCGCATTGAAGGAAGGGATTGTTAGGGCTGGAAGGGTCTCTCTTCATCTCAGGCAGAAAGAGGTCAGCCCGTGAAGAGTACAACAGAGGGATGTTCTCTAGCTAACGTGCCTGCACAATAATTGTGTTCAGGTAATTGCTGTTTGTTTCTTACTGTCACAGCGGGGTTACTTTTGATTTCTGCAGTCACCTAAAACTATTTATCAAGTTCCTTGATGGTTAATAACTTGGGCATGTGAACTGAAATTGTGTAAACAATCAAAATGAAATGGGGAAGTGTGGTACATGTCACAAGTGTATTAGTAAACTTTTTTTTAGGAAAACAATATAAATAAAATGAATGACGGCAGGTTTTGGTTTTATCGACTGTTAAATGCAATACTTTCTCAGGAATATATCAACTTAAAAAAACTGTCATCATTCACTAATTTTTAATCCTGCATGACTCACTTTCTAGTGCACATCAAACAAGGAGATATTTTGAAGAATTTCGGTAACTGAACATCAGTGGAACCTACTCACTTCCATCGTATGGTATATTCTTGCCAGTTCATGACATTGTTCAACAAATCTTTTTCTTTGTTATGTGGAAGATAGAAAGTCTTCCAGGTCTAAAATGTCAAGAGGGTGAGCAAATGATGCCAAAGTGTATAGTATATTTTTTTAACTATCCCTAAGAAAATACTACAGAATGCTTTGCACTAAAGTTCAAAGAGTGCTGTTTGAAATAAAAGCTCATATCTTACATAAAATGGTACACAGGGCACCTCACAGGTGAAAGTGGTGCCATGAAAATAAATTAGGATAATTATCATCTTTGTCCCATGTGTACTTCACTGCAATGATTCACAACTTCATATAAGTATTTAATGACGGATAACTTTCTGTCTCATCATGATTGGAGTTGTCATAGAAATCTATCCCACAGGGACTCAAAGCAATGACTGAGAACCTGAAGAAAGAATACTTTTGCTATTGTGCTGGGTTTAGAGTGGAGGGGTTGGTTTTCATTCCCATGACAAGAAATGCAGAAAATGTATTCCACTTCTTGTCCAGTTCATGTCTTTTCCCTTTTGTGCCCTCCAGGACCCTTGCTTGTGGTACCAGACCCAGGAAACACAACAAAAGGGGCTCTGGTGCATCTTTGCCCTGCAGCCTAGCTCTCCCCTGAGGTTCGCCTGACTATCGATCCCACACTACATGTCAAACAGGCACAATGAGCCGTCCGACAAGCAAGACCACTTCAGACTGAAGTCATTCTGTGCTTGTCAATTACCCACTCTTACTTTGTCAAACTCGCTTGTTTTGAAGCCTTAACCTAGACCTAAAGTGATGCTTGTGATGCTTCTGTTACTTGACAAAGGGTCCTCCCACTGTATAAAAATAAGCAAGCAGACTTTAAAAACACCAGTTTACAAACTACACTGTGATATTTAGGCTAAATGAAAGATTTTTACAAACGTAAACAGTTATACTAACTTAATCAAATCCTTTAGAAACATTCATTTCCTTTCAGAGGAAAATAATAAAGTAAAGAGTAAAGTGCAAGAGTAAATCTTTCTCAAATTTACAAATATGTTTAATGTTAAAAATATTATTTACTTAACAATATTTGTATTTTTTTAGAATTCTTACTGGAAATAGTTGAGTTATTCAGATTTAAACAGAGACTGACATTTTTACTTAAACAAAATTTAAACCGTTTTATTAATTATTTTACAAAACTTTAAATTAGTATAAATTGTTTTACTTAAAAACTTTTTTTTTCAGGGTAAGTAACTTGAAGCATTTACATTCTCAAGGCACAAGCATTTTTAATTCCTTTTTTAATCCAAGGCCTGTCATTTTTCAGTTGCCAACTCAATCTGGCATGGCTGAAACAAAACAAAACTAGACACAAAACTTTATGTCTCCCATTTAAAAAGCAAACATCTATTTACACAGTGTATCAAAACTACATGCTTAAAATTGTTGAAACATTGATCTGTTCTGAACGGGTCACAGATCTCTGACCAAGCACACACTGAGTTCTGGATCCAAAACCAGCGCCATTGTGATGGAAAAAGGACATGCGTTGTAGTCTGGAGTCTCATGCTTGCAAATGGGCTTCTCGCTGGGAGTGCTCAAGTCAAGGGCTCCCCGGTGGATCTACCAATTAGCCTAGGCTTTTGGATCCGCTGCTGTGAAAAAGATATGAGTCTACAGTACAGAGAGGTGTAATTTTGTATCTGAAGATTCCTGCATTAGATTTTCTCAGATCATCAGGCGATCAAGGAGAAATAATTATCCTGCCAGACATCCATTTTCACTTGGATATTATGCAACCATTTATTGAGAGGATACCAGTGGCAGTCTAAGCTGACTTACATTTACATTTAGGCATTTAGCAGACGCTATACTCAAACACGAATCTGGAGCACAGCTAATACTATGTGATGCAAACCACAAATAGAGAATATAAACATTTACTTTGTCCTCACATTTCTTTTTTGCAGCAGATTTCTCTCATTTATCAACATGTTTATACACAGGCTCATAATGCAGCTCATTATTAGGGTCTTTGTCTTCTCAGGTGTCAATCACATCATTATTCATGATCGTTCACACACCCTCGCATAGAGCCAAAAAGTGTTTTCTAAAATCTTAATAAACCTATTGTTTTGTGAGAGTGAAAGATCGTCATGATTTTAACTATTAGATCTAGGACTTGTTTGATGCCTTTTTTAAAGTGGCATAAGAAAAACTTTTTTCTATGAACCACGCATAAACGTTGATATAACACAATAATGTACATGCATGCTTCTCACATATTATTGTAACCCAGGTTGTGCTGCATGCAGTGATATCGGACAATAGGTAATTGTGTGTTTATGAGCAACTGAAAAAAGCACGAATGTCAGGATCAAAACTTCTCCAAGACTGCAAAACAACCTCAGACCCCAAAGGGTTAATCCAAAGCCACTTACTAAGAATTGAGGAGACAATGAACGGAAAATATCAGTAGCAGAGATAACAATAGGTAAAAAAGTGCTACAACGAGTTACAAGTTATACAAAGCAAGACAAAACCATTTTTGAGGTTTGTTTTTTAAAGGGTAGGGTAAGGAAATATATGTTTTTAGTGGGTAATGGTGTAGAAGGAAAGGATGAGTCTTTTGGAGTTTTTTAAAGAAAGAAACTGAGTCTACCAAACGTCTTTTGTAAGAGGCAGACTTTTACACCATCAAGGAACCAATGCAGAGAATGTGCGAGAGACAATATCTAACCCTTTAGGGATGGCACCACAAGACATCGCTTGTTAGTGGAGTACAGGGATCTGGAGGGCATATACACGTCTGAATCAGAGAGTGAATTTAATGGGTGCTGAACCTGCGGTGGTCTTGTAGGGGATGTGAAGAGCTTTGAATTCAGTACGAGCGGCTATGGGGAGCCAATGTAGCTTGATAAAGAGTGGTGTGACAAGCTAATTTTCAGTTCCTTGAAAACCATTCTTTCCGCCTTAATCTTTATCAACTGCAGAGGTTTGGTGGTGCCGATCGGGAGTCCAGCAAGTAGGGCATTGCAGTAGTCCAGCCTAGATAGGACCTGAGCTTGGACCAAGATTTGTGTAGCATGCTCTGAGATGTAAGATCTGATCTTTCTAATGTTGTAGAGCAAGAATCTGCTGTCTGGCAGTGTTCCGGAAGGCACAATGATTGAAGATCCTAGTTGAAATAAAAGGTTGTGATGATATGTAGGTTGATGGGATGATTAGAAGTTCCGTTTTCGGAAGGTTTAGCTGTCAGTGATGGTTATTCATTCAGAGTGAGATGTCACTTAGGCATGCTAAGCTTCCTAAAAGAGACCCCACACTAGAAATAAACATATTGATAATTGAATTCTTTGAATCCTTTACTAAATACAAATGTGATTAAATCATCAAAAACCCTCATTATATCTTTTTTTATATTTATCTTGTAGCATTGGATCCTTCTTGGAGAAAGGGGTTAAAAAACTGAAAAGTTCCTCTGTATTTTTTCAGATCTCAAATACTGTAAAAAACTTCATATTCACTTTTAAGAAACACAACAGTAATAATTTAAAATGTGTCTAGAATTTTTTTTAATATTTCAAGTGATAGCCCTAAAATTTTCATGTTTCTTGGCGTTGACTGAGTCATTCCTGATGTTTGATTTTGTTGAAATTCAAAAGATGCTGGACTAAAAAGCCACATAATGACTCGTTTCTGAGGAACTTTGTCTCCTTCAGGCTCAAATTATTCATCTGTGGACAACCATAGTTTTCTCATAGTAACATGAGCGTGCAAATCCACCTGAACATGGAACTTGTTGGCATGAACACTGTTATCTTTACACTCTGAGCCGAGAAAGGGGGTGGAGAAGCAACCTAAAGAAGGAGTGACATTGAAGTTTGACAAAACTCCGAAGCAGACAATGGCTGAAATGTTTGAATGCTGTGATTAGCGGCAGGAACGGAAACCGGGAAACAGCTGGACGGTGCAGATACGGTTTCTGCAAGTCTCAACCCATCTCTAAAGGGTAAACACAACACGAGCCCGTTTGATTTATGGTGCACGTCACATGCCGAGTGGCCATTATTATTTCCCATGAAAAGCTCTGGGCATCATGGAAGGAAATGTGTCCATAATGTAGCTTTTCATAGGTAAACTGGAAGGTGTCGGTTTTTTCTTTTAATCTATTTCCTTTCCATTTTGTTAATGTGTTTGTTCAGAGGTGCCGTAAATTATAGGAGACATGAATAGAAGCCCATCTTTGCCTCTTTTCACCACTTACAATTTAGAGAGTGATTAATTTCCAGATACCTCTTCTTTTTTTGCTGATATTTCCAGGCACAGTCCTTACAATGCTTGTTTTCTTATTTATGTGTCAAGCATGCAATTTACAACAAGGAGGTGTCAGAAGTAATTAATAGGACCTATTCAGACTTGCCCTAATGAAGAAAAGAGGAGAGTCTGAGTCCGAACAGCCATTTAAAGCAAGTCCATCTCCATTTTAATAACACAAAAACAGAGTACTTAGTTTATAAAAGAAATAAAACAACGAGCCTTACACAAAAACATCCTGTCTCACAAAGATATTTTGGCCAAACAAATTGAAGAGATTTCCACACCTGTAAAAAGTTTGTTTAAAGCGATAGTTCACCCAAAAGTGTACATTTTGTCATTATTTACTTGCCCTCCTATCTTTTTAAACATGTATAACTTTTGATATTTGCAGAAGACTAAAGAAGATATTTTGAAGAGAGTTGGGAACTGGTGAACATTGATTTAATTAGTAATGATTCATACATTTGGATACCAACTTATATCTTACCAACTTACCAACCAATATCTTATTCGGGTTATGCTGAAGAAAGTCGGATGGATTGAAATGATGAGGCGAGTAAATGACGACAACATTTTTGGGTAAAGGGTCACATTTAATGGCTAGCCAAAAAACATTGACAACATAGATCTGCCTAATAAGTACCATCACCCCAGACCCATATAAACAACACATATTTATGCATAAAGAACAGACATATAAAAAACCTCCTATTTGTCTATAAGACAAAGCACATGCAGTGACTTTAAAATTTAACTAAAAGCAAGAGGTGGAAGAGAAAGTGCTGACTCCACAGCAGTATCAGAAACTCATCGCCCACTTTAAGATATCATGAGCAGAAGTTAGAGAAAAAATGGCATTTGACTGCACACAATGTAAATCTTTCGTAGGACTCCTATCCCTTGGCTTTTACTGGAATTGCTGTGGTCTTAGCTTTGCGAGGTGTTGACCAGGAATAAGAGCTAATTGACTCATTGCAGGGGAGGTATGGGAATATACATAAACATGTCAACCTTTAAGTACCTTTATAATTTACCAGTGCTGGGGTGGGAGAGGACTTAGAAATTTTTATAGGTTGCACAATGGAGACAAAATTGTTCTTTAATATAACAGAGGATTTATGGCTCCTCTCTTCGGTTGTAATCAATTTTGGATTTCGCCCACTACTTTATGGCCATTCCCTTTCTGCAAGTGCGTTTTGCATAAAATGAATATTTTAGTAGTTCTGAAAAAACAAACAAGAAAAGGGTGCTTGTGCCAGTATCACAAAAATTATATGCTAGCATAAGACCCAAGGTCAGGATAAAAGTTGCAGAAAAACGAACAACTATTGAGACCCGAGGAGATAAAATGAGAATCCAGTGGCACCAACTTCACTCATCGCATGGATACAAACTATCTTTTATTTGAGATTCTGCTACAAATCCCTGAGATCTTAAAATTTATTTATAAATTTATAAATCTGATAGCCACACAAAGCTGCTGTGAGTAAAGTGACTGCAAGATCTGGTAAGAGAGTAAGAGGTAAGAGAGAAGAAGCCACAAAGCCTTTGGAGTGTTTGGATCCCTTTGTTTCTCCTAGTTGTTCACTCCATGTATAAACAGACATTGCACGATGCTCACGGTTACCATGGTGCTCAAAGTGCTGAAGGCTCATCTGTAGCACCTTCACATGCTCTCTGTTTGTTCCTTCTGTTGCCTCTTTAAACTTTGGGCCATTCAATAAATTTATCAAGTCAGTTTATGACACACAGCACCTTGATCTATGAGAGGTAGCGCATGTTGAATCTGTGTTGATCGGCCCTTGTCAATGCACAGGACACGTCAAGCCTGACAAACAAACAAAGCGCAGTGGGGTCACTCAGTTGGGATGCCATGTTTTAGCCCAAAAATCCACATGTTTTGTATTACAACTGCTGTGCTCAGGTGCAGAACCACAAAGACCAATACTCTGAATGGACTTCCACTTAAAGGTGAAGGATGCTTATAATGTTTACAGCAAGACTGGTACATATACAGAGGGGCATCTGTGTGTTTGATGCAATGTAAAGGTAATGGTTGTTGTAAACCTGGAGGATGCTTAGCTTTCTCATGGCATGTGTTTATATTTAAGGATAGATACTGCATCAATAGGGAATTTTGATTGATTTCATACAGATAACGCTGCCTGTAAGTGATGGTCTAGGATCAGTCTCCACATTCCAAATGCATTTTAATAACTACTGAGAAGAAAAAAAAAACACGCTAGTAGACAAACTTGGCTCCTTCCCACATATACTGTAGTTTAAACCTACAGTATTTTTTCAAAACAATATAGTTAATTAACATTAGCATATATATTTTTATCTTTAACATACAATTTTATGCAAAGAGACGTAGAAATAAGCATTAACTTATTATGCATACATTCTATTTTATTTTTTAAACATATTTTGTGTTCTTGTTTCATAGAAACGTTTTAAATAAATAAATAAATTAATGTTTTTACATAGTCCTATTTAAAATAATATTCCCTCATTATATTTTAGTTCACTTAGTTTTTCAGTGTTGCAAAAAATTATAACTCTTGCAGAAAAAAACAGAAGATATTTTATAGAATGTTGGTAATCGAACCGCATCGGCATCCATTCACTTCTATCATAAGGACATGAAAGCAATGTGCTAGTTATGAAATACAAATGACATTTAAAAAAAATATGATTTAAATATCAACCTGGGAACTAAAAGTTACAAAAACATCTCCATACAGCAGACATCAGGTAGAGAGAGTTACTTAAGGTAACAACAGCACCCTTTCAGTGCCTCAACTGTGCACCTCTGGGGTCTTTGCCTAAATCTGACCAGGATAGTACTACACACTACCTACCAAGACCTGACAAGGTCACATAAAATTCAAGATGAAACAAGAAAGACAAACTAAGACGGCAGGATAAAAACTACAGTGTTCGTAAAACCAGGGGCAAGATTGAAAGCTTTTGGACGGCTCTTCCATGCCTCTGGCAGTGTATTGGACAAGCACATGCTAGGCCAGGATTTATCAGCCTAAAGGCTAACTGACAGACTTTCCACACGTTTACTTTTGTGGTTGTGTTGAAAGCAGCAACCAAAAATTCTGTCCTCTGGGACGAGAGGAGGGGAAGTAATCACAGCTTGTAGTCTAGTTACACTTGGTTTGATAGCTCTGTGGCCATCATAGCAATCAATGCCGTAATGCACAATCAAGTGTAATGTGCATTTGCGGCTGGCCGGTTCAATATTGTTCCATCTCAAGCCAAACGAAGGAGGGGACAGTGCCTTTTATTGAAACTCTAATAAGGCAGCCGATGTGAATGAGATGTGTTGGAGAAATTCAGTACTTCATTTCACAGTACTTCACTTTCGTCCTATAAACTCTGATGCTTCTCAGTTTTCCTCGCACATTAAAAATTAAACCCATCGTTGTCTGTGAACTCAGAGGTCCGGCCAGGATGAAACACGAAGAAAATGCAAAAATAAGAGCTAAGCATTTAATACTTATATTCTGTTGAAATCTCTAAGATTGAAGATAGAAATGCTAAGAGTATAACTTGTGTGTAAAATAAAAAGAAGTGTATTATTTTCACTTTAAATTAATGTCACATGTTCAACAGCCTCAATCCAAGCCAAGTAAACAGATGTGATTGACATTTTAACTCTCTGTTGGCAAATTTAGATACACGCAAAGCAGAAGTAATTTTGGAGATCTTAGACATTTCGTCTCATGCATGCTGTCAAATTTGATACTTCAATCGCCATGTAGTTTAAGAATGATGAAATAAGGCATATTTTTTGTGAATGGTCTTGAAGTCTCTCTATCCCCAACAAGAGTGAAATTAAAGTGCTAAACGTGCTAATAACTTTTAATCTTGTTAAAGTGATAGCTTACAATAAAATGAAAGTTCTGCTATCATTTACTCACACTTTTGTCCCTTCAAACCTGTATGACTTTCTTCCGAACAGAACTAAAGATGATATTTTGTAGAAAGTTGGTCACTGAACATTAGTGGCACATATTTACTTATATTGTTTTTGTCACAAAGCCATTGCACTGAATGGGTGGCATTGCCAACATTCTTCAAATATAGTTGACATACAAGTTTAAATGACAAGAGGGTTAATGACATTAACATGACAACTAATTTCGGAACATTTACACACAAATACACAAGGTATTTAAAGTGTCTGCATACAGTAAAATTTAAAAGCAAGTGGAAGTACACAGACTCACAAAAGCAATACTATGCTGATGTAACTGATATAACATATGCATACCAAGAAGTGTTCAGAAGATGTAAAAGAGAGCCCTGCAAGGGAAACATCTACCCCAACCTACACACTGGAGTCTCAGTTGATCTTTACATCCCCTCCTCTCTAATTCTTTTACCCAAATGTTATGATGACTTCTCCAACCAGATTTCATCTGACTGCGAAATCCGTGAATCAAATCAAATCACCAGTCAACAGTGATCAAATGTAGGTAGTTTTCTTTTCAGATTATATCAAATTATTAAATTCTCTTACAAAACAGTGAACGGTCATAACTTCTATTTTTAGTTATGTTCTTACATTCACCACACAAAGTACAGAACATCTGGTCACTTTGTAATACTGTTCTTGTGTGGGTTCACTGTGCACACAGTGGTGATGTAGTTTAAGCAGTTTCACCCATCACCCAATAGAGGGTAGTATTATCTCAGCATGCAGTTGTATCATGAGTGGCTGAAAACAGCATAAACTGAGGTTTCAGAATCCAGACACACTGTACTTAAACCATGCCTTAGAAATGCACAGTACCTAATCTGTCATCTACATAAAAGACAGGACACATTTATAAAGTCACGGCCTCTCAGTACTGCTGGTCGAGTTATAAAGTGTCACCCATTCACAATAATGTTCTGATAGGAATGTGTTCCTCTATTTTTAATATAAACATAAACAGTCCTTACCTACCTCCAAAAACAAGTGTTAATGCCCTATAAATTGTCTTCAGAGTTTAATTTTGAATCTTTATATGGTAGTGCTTCTTATGATACAGTTTTTATTGTTTTTGAAGATTCAAGATATTTGTATGTATTTATATGTAAAACTTGTAGTGAAATGTAATTCTGATAATGTCTGTTCACCATAAAATAAAAAAATATTTAGAAAAAAGTGTGAGAAGCTTGTGTTCCCGCTGTTTTAAGTTTATTGGGAAAAAAATGTCTTCATGAATTTTAAAATGATCAAATTAAATTAAATCAAATTAATATTCTACTATAAGATAATTTTAAAAGCTTATTTAATGGGAAAAATGTCTAAAAACACAAAAAAGGATATTTCAAAGAAAGTCAGTAACCAGATACAGCGGTGACAGCTATTGATTTCTATGGAATGGACACAATACCTATGTAAGCAATTTTTTTGGTGGGGGGGTTACAATTTCCCTACACTTCTAATTTTTTTTTTAAACTGCAATGCATTTGTTAAAATTTAGACTTTTTTGCAGACATTCCTTTCGTTGGGCCAACAAAATCACTTATATCATCATAGGGCCTGAGACTACAATCCATTTTATTCCTGAAATTAATGTTTATTTAGTCTTGAAATAAATCCCATGGCAAAACAGAAATGCTGCACTCTGAAATTCCTCCTAAGAGTGTAATTCTCAGACGTTTCTTTGTGAAAATATGGCTAGCATGTAATTAAAAATCTCGCTATATTTGTCGGTTAAGAACAAAAATAATGATGATACATCCTTTGAACTGTCTATCTCTCACACACCCACCAGCATAAATGAAGTACGACTCTGAAGAACATGGTTGTCATGGGAACACGTAGGCTTACAAATTATGATGACACATGAAAGCATTAATGCAAACATTCAGCAGCAAACTTTCTACCCTGTCCGCGCCTTTACACCTTCGGCCCTGGATTTTTCTCAGATAACTGTTACAGTTGCGCGGACAATGAGCCCAAAAAGGTAAACTGAGAAATTAATCGATGCTCTTTACTTCCTGTGCCACACAAAGACCTGTTTTTACGTCTCAGTCTGATCATAAGCTCATTAAATTCCAACGGTGGTTCAGTGTACTTAAGTCGTAACAAAAGTATTAAAACCAACAAATGCCAAAATGGTTCAGTGGGTATCGACTCGAATTATAATCGAGTAATGAAAGCCACAGTGTATGTGACCACACTCTCAATAATCTGCACCTTGCTGTGACACAAAGTGTTCTGATAATTGTTCATAGTCATGCTCATGTGGGTAGACTATATTTACCTCAAAATCCGAATCAACATCTATTTATTGATAATGATGTGCTTATGCAGGGCGGAAAAAAACTCCATTGTACACACGTCTGGTCTTCATAGAGCAAAGTATCGCTTTAGTCTTAATAAAAGCAATGGGCATAAACACACACAATACACACATTTCTGTTGGTCCCCATTACCATGCACAGCATGTTTGACTAGGGACTCACTGACCTGTGTAAGAGAAAGTAAATTAAACAGCAAAGGCAAACATATTCAAGGGAATTATATATTCAAGGCTGGGCCGCTTTCAACCTCCAACCCCTGTGAGAAATGGCTTCAGTTGTGGTAACATAACGTCAAACAGCCAAGTCGTAAGGTTAATGGTGAGCTGGGTATTTCCATTTTAATTTAAAGTGTGTTTTTATGTCTCGACTGACAAACATTTAAAGCGGCGTCAGGGTTAGAGGAGGGGAAATGGAAATGAGAAAGAACAGGAGTGACAGTAGCTCGATACTTATCAGCGGGTAGAAGTTAGAAACCAACCAGGCCGCCCGGATCACAAAAAGCGGCCAGGCTGAGCTGGTAGCCGCATGGTGAGTGAATTGTCACAGGCTGTAACAGAAAAAGTATCGGCTCCAAGAATAATCACAAATGATTCTCAGCATTCGGCATGTTCTGGTGAATCACGGGGTCAATTAAAGTTCAATGTCAAATATTTCTCAAAGATACACAAGTCATGAAAACCAGAATAGCTGGTGGGCCTTTAAAAGAGCTCAATAGGTTAACTGAAAGGTGAGTAATTGACAAATACACAAATAGTTCAGGTCAGCTCAGTGCTTTTTCAACAAATTCCAATAAGAAGTTGTACAACATAACAAAATCTTTCCTGGGTTTTGGCCATTCGTTTCAGCGTTTTCAGGAACTAAAAACACATTTTCAAAGCAAAAACTGTATACATTTGTTTCTGACAAAAGCTGTCATCACATTCTTCAATATAACATGTTGCTACATTGGGTTCCTTACAAGCAAAGAATTGTATCCATTAGCAATATAGGTAATAACTTTAATTAATCAAATAGATAAAACAAGATAATTCATAGAAGGAAAATAATAATACAAAATAATACAAATAATAATACAAATAATACAAACAAAAACACATTTAAAATCCAACATTGTGTACTATGCACACAACATATAAATGTTTCTCTAGAAAAGTGAATTTATTGCACAACTAAAAACTAGTAGACACATAGTTTTTACATTGACAACTTTAATCAAACATATACATAGACTAAAGGTTTAGAAGGGACCTTTTGGCTTACAACTTTGTATGTGTGCAAACGTGTTGTGTCTCTTTGCAAGCCACTAAAATACAGAACGTTTCGACTGCGCTGTCGTGTATACGTAAAACTTAAATTTAGTTTTTCAATGTGTAAACATGGCCTTAGGATGTATCCTATTTGTGTATGGTATTGTGTTGTTGCATTGTATTCATGTATCGTAATGCATTAACTAGCATTATCTAACAATGAACAATGCTTGCATAGCAATTAGTAATCTTACGCTCATGTCAGTTTTTAATTTACTTTAATCAGATGTTGTGTACGAAGCTAAAGTACAGTGATCTAAATTTTACAAATGTACCGACAACAACTAGCATTAACAGATGCTGAAAAACAATATTGTTCTTTGCTTGTTAATGCATTTACATAAAAATTATTATATAATACCTTTAATATAAAAAAACTTATTGCACAGTGTTATCGAAAAGCAATATTTGTTAAAAATTACAGAGACAGTCCTATCTTAAGCTCCCATCGTGCACCTGTAACCCGTACTGTATGCTTGTGATGTATATGAAACTAACCGTGACTGAATCTACATGTTATCGAAAGTTTCTTTCTAATAGAACAAGGAACATTCAATGAGCGAAGTTTTGAACTGCCCAGAGCCATGTCCTAACACAGAAACACAGTAAGTTGGAGCTTGTTATCCACTAGTGCATTTTCCTTCAGAAGCAAACCAGCCATCTCCTGCAACCCTATTCCAACAAGTCATCTTGCAGAGACACATTCTTGCCACAAAAAAATAAGATAATTGGACAGTTGCAATAGGATGGACAAAAAAGAACTAGCAAGACCATTGCCAAATGATTCATCTGTGGCCAGTCTTTCAAACACGACTGCATATGGAAGCCAGTGACACTGAAAAAATCCGATGGCTGAAACCATTTAATCCACTGGTGAGACAATAAAAGATTTAATGAGGAAAAATACAGCACATGGAAATAGATTTGTCAAGCTGAATTGGTTAAAAGTCACCATTCTCTCGTTATAGAGGCTAAAGGTAGCCAGGGTTTATGCCACGGTTTCCGTGTTAATTGTTTGACGGTTGTGTTTACGTAAAGCAAATCCTCTGAGCCTATAACAAGGCAGGGAACCTAATTAAATGGCAGTAATCACACCTTAGCACATGTTAGTCGAAATCAATCACTGACAACATAAAAATAAATAACGGAGTGCTGAATATTACTGGGCTTTTATTGATGTTAAGCTTTGTGCATTTCCAACGACTCTCGATTATGTTTTAGTCGTCTATTCTGCACTGTGTGCTGAATTTTTCTGTGTTTAAATGGAAATCGAAGTAGGTACAGGGAGCATCCTATCGTGCATCGCTGAACAAAGATTAATGTGCCAATTGTTTATTGCAGATTATAACACCTTAATTAGACCCTGTGCAACAATTACACTGCTATATTGACAAAAAATAAAATAAAAATGTTATATTAAACAGCCGGCAATGTGAATTAAATAACACATTGCTCAAATTGTATTTACATACAGTTGTGTGCAAATGTCTTATGAACATCAGTACTTTCTTTGGTTCAATGCTTTAAATCAATGTTTACATCATTTGCAGCAGTGCACATTTCTAAGCATTTATTTTGCCATGTTTCATTATGATACTATACATTAGATGTTATAAATAACTGACTTAAAAGATATATTGGAGTGAGAATGCTTTATTTTTAAGCACAGTGCTGTACGCATCCATAATGGTACAGTATCATATGTATTAAGTCATCAATGCATTATTTATTACATCATGCTGAATGTGATAAATAATACACTCAGATATAGCTTATTACTATTCGGAAAGTTTACAGATTATATAAAACAAGAGTAAAACATTGTTACTATGTTTGATGGCCTTCATTTAGACTAAACTTTTACTTATACAATGCTGGTTTGATATGTCTGTAATAAAGAAACTAAACCACACAATCAAACAAACAACAAACTGTGTTTCATGCAACTGTCAAATAAGGAAAGAAAGGCACATCTGGTTCGTTTTGTTTTTCTCTTGTGAAGGACAGTCAGGCAGAGAGATGAATGGCGCCCACGTTCTATCACACTCGTCACCCACTTCTTAAAGCTGTGTAGCCTCTCTCCTCACCCCTGCTGTACCGAGCTTTTCAACATAATGCAATCACTGCACATAAAAACTCAAATCACAAGTGCCAGTTTTGTTTGGATCCACATTCACTTAACCCATGAACGCTCTTCAAGGGGATTTTTCTGTTGCTGAATTATTTTGCTGATTTAATACTGCAGTAATATACTGTGGTTTTGTAAACTTACAAATTATATTAAGAAATCATAACAAGTGTTTTTGTGTTTTTATGGGAGGGGTATATTAAGTAATGCTTTTGTAGTAGTTAACCTTTTTTAGACTTTTCGGAATCTCGTGGAAATGTTTTCTCTTTATTCTCTTCCAAAACAAAGCAAAACAGAAAAATAAAGACTCATGTTTGCTTAATTAAATCTTTCAAAAACATTGATTTTTCATCTATTTAATTTTTTATATAATTCAGTAAAAATTTAACACTTAATTTCTTTAATGTTTTAATTTTATGTCATGAAAAAGTAATATTAATTTTAATTGAACTAATTTACAATTTGAAGTTAATTAGACTTACCTTTTTAATTTACATATACACAAAATTTAAACAGGATACATACCAAATTTTAAAGCTTTTAAATGGTCTTATTTATTTTGTTAATTGTTTAACGTAAAACCACAAGCAAAAGGTTTTGGGGTCTGTATAGTAAACTTTTCTAAATATGCCAGTTATGACAAGTTGGGACTGACTTATGCTCATTAATTTATTTTTCAGACATAAAAACACTCGGTCAGAATGAAAAGAGAATTATGCGTAGAATGACTTGCTTCGTGTATCTGCCATGCAAAAGCGGCATGAGTCTTTTATCTTCTGCTACCCAATTATCTTCTTTTTTACTCGCAATCACGTTTCTGTTTGACAACAATTCATCCTCACTATAATTTGTCCTTTGTTCTCAGAATATCAATATCAGTATAAGCGAATGATAATAAACAGGATGGAAACATCTTGTGCACATGAACTAAATGAAGAAAGGCTGCTAATTAACATGGGTATTTATATAAAAAGATGTTTATTTTGGAGAGAGTTTCGTCTTTGGTTGTGCTCAGATAGGCAGGATGTCATCCTGAGAGAAACAAGCACACAAGGCATCCCACCGATATTCTGCTTTTGACTCTGCAATTAAATCGTTTTATTCAAGCTATCAGGAAGCAGCAAGCAAACATCGAGTTAAAATGTGATGCTTTTTTAGGAAAAACATTCCGAATCATTCAGTATTGCGATCATGGCTGGTGTCCCAGAAAGTCATGGCTTGCATTAGGGGTCGAACCCCTGCGTAGCTCAGTTATTCTGATCAATTCGTTTAATTTACTCTACACTTCGATCCCCACCAACAGTCATTTCATCTGCTCTACGGCTCATCCAGAGAAGATAATTATTATCGGATTGTTACAAGACTGAGATTTAAACTTAGCTTGGAACCCCTGGCATCCTATCAAATGGCAGAACGGAAGAACGGAAGACAGGAGTTTGTTAGGCGCTACATCGATAGACTTAACTTCAAACGCTCTGGGGACTTCAAAAAGTTGTGGCATTTATGGAGAAACCGATGTCTATACGGAATAAAAGTTTTAAACAAAGACCCCTTTGTAGCAATGTACCGACACTAAAACATGCTTTGACTTTTGTGCTCTTGTAAAATCTCATGTTCTAACAGATACGGATTTATCAGAGAAAATCTGTAGCGTTTTATATTGCATCACAGCATCTCTTAAACCACAGAACGACAATGTGCATTCTTGTTAGATCTTAGAACTGTTGTATTACATGTCATGTTGAAAAACCATGTAAAAACCATTTTAAGTATCCTCCTCTGATCCAAAGTTGGTCTCTGTTTACAGTGGGAGCATACCCTGTTGTGTTCGGTGTTGGTGGTTTTAAATATATTTTTTATTCTTTAACCGTGAAGAAGTAGCTCGGTGGTGGAGCAGAAAGTGGTGGGAGGCAGAGAGTGGCTGACATCTGTTTCATTCAGATTGTGGTGTTCTCAGGAGTGCGCTTTTAAAAAACTCATTCATAGACAATAAAGCTCAGATGCATTTTAATGGATAATTAATACCCCAAAACAAACAAACAAACACAAAACAGTGCAACAGTGAGGCCTCCTCTCTTGTGGTGATTATGGGATTATTTTAAGCTGTTTGTTTTATGTTGTTTGTTTGTGTTCCTGTTGGGCCATCCATAGGGTGAGAGGCTTGGGGTTAAGGATAGGTGTCAAGGGCCCAGACAAAAAACACATTTTGTTAACAAATAAACCGTTTTTACAATGAATATCCAAAGCAATTTGAGACAATTCAATATTATAAGATTCAAATAAGTTTCGGTTCCTTACATTAAGATGGCGCTTTAAGTACAACAACTGTTCTTACGAAGCTAATTCATTTTGCATGTGATTCTAATCATGAAGAACCAAACAGAAAGGAATACTCCAGTCTTACATTCTGCAATTTTATCAAATAAAATCATTTTAAATATCTATTGTACACATTGTATGCATTGATGGATAGATGTGTTTAACTTTCTGGGAACCCAACTTGTCCCTAACTCCAAACCTTTAAACATATCAGTGGGCTTACAAATCCCCCCACACAAACAAACACATTCATTTTTAAGGAAACGTGGCTAGTTTTTTGGCATGTTTAGTGACGCAACAAGTTAAGTATTTCTCAATGTTATTAAAATGATAAGTGAAATTCAGGAGTGACTTCCAACAGAAAGAAAAGCACTGGAGCTCATGTCATCTGTCATACATACGTTTATTTATGTTACAATGGTAACAGGAAACGCCTTTTAATAGCCTAAAAGCACGAAATGTGTTGGGTTTTAGTGTTAATAACAAATAGTAGCATGTCAAAATTTTCACACTTATTTATATGATTACATGATAATAAGAGAGAAGAAACTTGAATCCAGAAGACCTAAGTTAATGTCTTTAAGATAACTACTGCAGATTAGTACTGCAGAATAAAATTCTCACTGGATTATTACACTGAATGACAAAATGGATGTTTAGAAATGTTAACTCATGTTTTGAAATGACACACTATTGCAAAGCATGTAATTACTGACTATTAAACAAAAGAAAGTATTGACGTGCCTATTGTCATTATTGTTCATAATACCCCAGTAACTGAAAGCAAAGTGGAGAGAAATCTTGGGAGAACTGTATGCCTAAAATAATTGTGTTGCTCAGTGATCAAACATGATTTAACCCTGAATGATCCTGTGGAGTAATAAAACGTGATAAACCAAATTTACCAAAGGGCACAATGTGCCGACAAGACTCTTAGTATACCTGATGAAAGAAAGAGCACGTAAAAGAAATTAAACATTAATTAGTGGACATTTATGGAATGAGCACATGACCAACCCCAAGTGCCCTACTGATTGAATTCAATGGAAGAAATAGATATAGCATACACTGTACATTCTATATTTGTCGGCAATAACAGATGTTACAGCACGGCCCGGTGCAAGCAGCTTAATAACCTGATAACCAGTGACCTAGTTCCTTTAATTGCCTTCTTTCGAACAAAAGGGCGAGGGACGTTTTAAACTTAATGCTAGATATGCGCTTCTTTATGAGATGGAATTTTTCTTATTTGTGTTCTGGTATGCATGCTCTACATGCAGTCCTGACATTCATTGTGTTATTCAATTGAGTTCTCTGCTCTTCCCAGGCACATCACTGGATTCTTTTTATTGTAGAATGAGGCTTGGGTTAATACTTTTGTGCCCCAATAAAACTGTACGGACAAACATCGAACATCGAATTCAACGGTAGATCAAAATGACTGATTTTGGTCTGTGAATCTCCATTGGTCACAACCCATTAAAATCCAAAAAGTGATAATCGCACCGATAGGACGAATCTTTCCTTTCGGATGAAGAAAATCATCCAATTACATGTATGCACTTACATAAGGAGGCTATAAAATGTTTCTTCTTTTCATCCTCATCCTTTATTTATAATTACACCACGGCATCCAATGGAATAACAGGATTGGATACAGTCAGCGATGATAAACTAATGCATTGATCGATATAACAACAAGTAAACATGACCTCAGAGGCCAAAGCTTCTGTGATCTTTCCGCTGTACTTAATTGTTCTGTGGTCTGCATACAACTCCTTCATCCAACAATGTAAGATTTGATAACAGAATGATGTTGTCAAGTTACATTTCCAGAATGAAGCAAATTGAAAATGTAATTGGTCTTATCGGATGCTTCATATGATGAAATCGAACTTCAGATTGCTGTTGTGCAAGAATGACTTTACAAGAGCTGTGTTTTGGGATCCCAAAAGCAGCAAAAAGTCTGTAGTGTTTGTAAAATGTTTATTTAGTATGCACTTCAGAAAATAGCGTGTGCAAAAATGCATGAATATAATTGGGATATGCAGAGCAGGCAACAAAAAACAAAGGGAGATAAGCCTAGCCATGGAAAAAACCCTGTTTTTAATTACGTTTTACTTTAAGGCCTGAATATTTTTCAAGTGTCTAATGATGTCATTATGAGGCAGTTATTAAAGCCGACTTGACATCAAAATGTAAGAAATCTGCAATCATTAAATTTGCTGCATATACATTAGAGTGCGTTGATACACTCATATGAACAGTATATGGCTACTCCCATAATAAACACTTACCAAACACAAATACACAGCCCTAGTGAAAAATACACTTAGATATATATGTATTAAAAGTTTATAGTAAACTGTAAATCTTTTTACCTCTTATTAAAATCTTATGTCCTTGAGGAAATACTTCGCAATAGTATTTGTGGTATTCTAAATTGTTATACTTAAAGTGTGCTAAATTTGAACAACAAATGTATTATTTACTATACTTTTTGTTTTAGAAAAATTTGTTAAAAGTGAAACTATTAAACGGATTCACTTTAAACATCTTCCTTCAAAACACTAATTTTAACAAGAAATCCTCATCAAAACCCAACAACATTACCCAACAGCCTCAACCCAGCGGTTCGGTTAACGAAACAACCATTTTTCCGACTGCAGGTATAAAAAACATGTGTTTTAAATAACTTGTTTTTTACAACTGAAACTACATCGCTTCTTTAACTTTATCAAACCACTTAAACTGTTATGCGTAAAAATGTCTGTAAATGCAAATTAAGTCATCTTGACAACCCTGACAGCACTGATAGTAATACTGACAGGATTTCCTTTACCTGCTTTTTGTCAAAATTTCCCCAAAGAAGGTAAAATTTCTGAATTATAATATTTTCTCATATTTTTTCCCAAAACATCATTCAGACCTATTTATCACTTTCAGAAAACACATGGTTTGCTTTGTAGGGTTGCTGGCACATAGGGCTGTGGGGCAATGGTGGTGTAATGGGTGCTAATATACAGGCTGTGGGCGGTGTGTCGGCTAAGGCTAATGATATCCATTAGTGAAGGAGCACGACATGACCATGAAACACAGTGACTAGTTCCCTCAGCTCTCATTGGAGCAACACCTAATCAGGCAGTCTGCTTGCTTCTTGCCCTTAACTACCCACAGGCAAGCCAACGCTGGCTCTCGATGTCCCATTACCCATGCCGGTCTGTACTCAGAGAAAAAACAACAACATAGAGCCTTGTAATTACAGCAGCACCCATCAACACTGGTAAGTTTCATCACCGGTGTAAACTGGAACTGGCAACAAACTAAAGGTTTAAGCTGTGAGATGAACTCCTGATCCCGCTAAACTTATCTCCCATGTTATCTTAAGTTTACAAGGCACACAAAGTACAAGAAAGTACTAGCGACCTTACATGTGGCTATATACCCAGTGAGAGTGGGAAACATGTCTTTCTGATACAAAACAGCATCTGATCTATGTACATCTCCCTTAAACCGAGGAGGTCTACTATTCATGCAGTGACCCTCCAGAAAGGAAACAGCACTGCTGGGCACTTAATTGGCCTATTGAACTCTTATCTCACCTCACTTTGCCAGAAAACCCAATGCCATTATAAGACTGACATGGTGATGACACATGAACACCAATCACAGCACAATACCCCATTCAACAACCAGCATTAAAAGAGAAAGAAGACAGGTCTCGCCTTATCATCCTGTCTGGAGTCGAGAGACGGTCCGCGGCGAGTTCTGAATTTAGCAAAAGGAGAATGTAAGAGAAAAGGAACATGATGTAATGGCAGTTCCAGAGATGAGGACCATCAGAATGTCATTGCTAGCTTTTTTATCTCCGAACCTTGACAAGCCAAGACACCTTGACCTGTCACAATTCACGGAAGGTTGTAGGTGATTGGGGTGCTTTTTGGTGTCAATCACCCGGGTCTATTTCTTAACAATTGTGCTAGCTCCACAGTTCTCAGTACATCTTAAAATGAGCAATGGACATTTATTATTAATGTGGAACGATCTGCAAGATTTATGGATTTTCCAGCATGGTCAGTGCGAGATAATGAATGAGAGAGAATGTGAGCAGGATGCACTTGACACATTGAATAAAGCTGTCACAAGTTTAACTGACTTAAAATGCAGCATAGCATTCTGTGGAAATGGTTATTTGTTATACAATGTTTGTTGTTGAATATCATGACTGACTTGACTGTCCATAATGCAAGTCTGCAGGAAATGTTGGAGTTGTTAAAAGTTATAGTTCACCCAAAAATAAACAGGTTGTCTTTTCTTTTAAATTTAGTAAGTATAAGTAAATATACTATTTAAATTATGTGTATATATAAGTATAATCAAATCATATATATTATATATATTTTTATATTTTTTCATAAACATAAAAAATGTTTATACATTGTAGAGAAATTAACTGTTGTATTTTTCCTAAATTATTTAAATATTCACAATTTTATACTAAAATAAGGAATGTTTTTTAAAGATTGTATTAAGTTATTCATCAACTATTTAATGTGAAAACTTGAAAAAAAAATTACAGTGTACTACTATGTATCTTTTAAGTACCAATATACAATCTTTCAAAAGGATACTGCCATAGTGACAAAAATTACATATTTTGAAAAAAAAGTTTTTGATCAAACATGACCTTGTTACAAAGGTGAGAAATGCTGATTTTTTTATTTTAAAGTAAACTAGTACTTTACAATCCACAAATGACCTACATGAAATGAAAAATGTTTCCATGTAATACAAAATTATAAGCATCTAGCAATTTTTTTCAGAAGTACAAAAATCCTTAATCACCTCAAAACACAAAAGGAAGCAGTTTCACCTTCAAAAACAAGCTTCCCATGTCTCTTTCAACCTTTGAATAAACTAAATCATGGACCAGATAGAGGTGAGTGCTGTTTGTTTTTCACAGCTTTTAAAAAGGCCAACAAACTAGTTGAGTTTAGATTTAATTGCAACAACCAGGTAAGTCTCAGCTCTGGTTCAGTCACCCAGAGAAATCTAAGTGTTCCACTCTAACAAACCTTCCTTTCATCAATAAATTCCTCAAAAACACTTTGAGACGTGGATTTTTTCTGCTAGGTTACAGAAGAACACAGCTTAAGCTGTAATGAATGATCCGTGCTGGGTTTGTGTTTTAGCTGATATTAAGCCAGGAAATAAAGTAAAAGAGGTCAGAGGTAAACCATCACAAAACAAACCCATAATATGCACGTTGGAACTGAATCGCAGTCAACAGATTAAGTGAAAATAACCTCTGGTTTGAACCTTATGGTGGGAATAACATCAGTTGCAAAAGTCAACCACAATACACTTTCTCAGACAGAGCAATTTAATTTATATGGCAAATCAATATTGGATTCCACATTAGTAGCTGAGGACAATGAGGACAATGAGTATGTGTTCTTCTTAGATTTCTTATATTGTATTAATGTGAAAGACAAAAGAGGCTAATTGGCATAATTTTTACAAAACATTTTTTTGTGCCACAAGACAAGTTGACCAGCTACTTGTTGGAGAAACTTAAATGACTCAAAGTTAAGATAATTAGACTTGCAGAACAGTATTATTTCAGAGATCATTCTCACTACACGACTTAAAATATCGGCAGATCGCTGTGCAAAGACTTCACAACTTGATTGTCAGTCTTTAGGTCGTTGTGCTATTCACACTACTTAATGATCTGCAACAGGGGGTCACACACTCTACACAACACAACACAACCTGACACACCTATACGGTCCCCAAACCATGCTTTGTCACGGTACACCCACATGAAGTGATATAAAAAGATTTGTTCCAAAAACGGAACAAACAAAGAAAGTGGGTAAAAGAGTTGATTAGTAATCGTGGGCCACAAAGAATGTGTGATCATAGAGATTTGGAGGTAAGTAAATCATGTTTATCCACTGTTGTGGTAGTAAGAATTTACGTGAATATTAGTTGGACTATTGTGGGTGTGTCCGTTTTGCACAAACTGTTAATTCTACCAACAGATAACTCTCTCATTGGCTGCAGCTCCTTAAGACATTTGGCATATTGTGATGCTGAGTCGGCTGAATGGTCCGGATATTTAACATGCAAGATATTTGTTTTTCATCTGAAACGTGTTGGCGAACCCCTTTAGTGCTTTATGAGTAGTTCAAACATAAAGAATTACGAATGCCGATTACCGCATCATTTTCCCCCGATTACTGTCCGCTCAATCGGGATTAAAATCTTGTTGTGTGAACTAGCCTTTAGTTTACTGTTTGTAAAGCTCGTTGTCTTGAAAAACTACGAGAATCCAACAAAGAAGTATTATTTGGATCCAAATGCGTTTCAGCACATATTTTATTCTAACTTGTACATGATGTATAAGACAAAGAAAAGGGAACTGCTTATTTATGAGTAAAGACATTTAAGATTACTTGTGTAGGGGACTTGGGGGGGTTTGAGAGGGCTTAGTGGAATGAAACTGAAAGATAAAATTATATTTCTATTGATAAAACTTAAAAACTAATTAGAATGTACTTTAAATAATTAAAGACAAACGAAAATAATTTGTCTGAAATGATTCTTATTTTTTTCCAAAGCAGAATGAGTTTACACCAATCTATTAAAATATTTAAAGCCATGCATATTAAAATGTGCCAAAATATTGGTGTATTTGAAATTTATATATCATTATTATTAGAGAGAGACACAAGATTATGGTTCTTGTGGGAAGGAAATATCAATTATATTTGACTTATGATAAAATGGTTGCTGCTGCAAAAGAATTTAAACACATCAAATCAATAATTCATTAATAGATGCAAAAGCAGAAAGCTTTTAGCAATTGCAGTCAATTAATGCTTAAATTTACCTGTTATATTTGTAAGATCAACATTTTTAACCTGATATGACTAATGTAGAGATTATTGGCTAAATATTTCCCTAACTGTTGCCAGAAATTACATTTATTTACATATGTTTTGAAGGCACTCTCAATGTTAACTTTACACTCAATATATTTATGTCACACAAACTCACAACCAATACGCACACACAGAAATACAGTGCAATGGCTAGTACTGTTTCAATTGTAGTTTCACAATTACAGCACAAACTCATTCAGAGGTTCTGAAACGTAACCTTCAAATGAAATCATGACAGATGCATTAGCACAGTCCTGTCACAGCTTTCACAGTACTCCTTAGAAACAACGTCTGTGTAACATCAGTCATGTTCAAAGTCACAGATAGGCGGCATTTCTCATATGCTTCTGCTCTGTGCGTCAAAGCATATAAAGGCAGACATGGAACAGACAGTCATAATTATGTTGACTAGTGTGCCACAACGCCAGATTCGCTCGATTGCCATTGCCACGTTTCATTATCAGAAGACATGAGATGATGGTAAAAAGTTGACCACTTTTTTATGCATATAAAGAAGAGAATCACACTAGTAAACATTAGTAAATGCATTGCCTAACATTTCCTAAAAGGGAACTATTGAGTTTTTTAGCGTTCAATACATTGATACAGTTATTAATGTCAGTTCATGGTGCATATACTAATGTTATCAGATTCAACTTAAGATTTCAAATATGTATTGTAAAGTGTTGCCAATAAAATAATTATTTGTAAGACTTTACAATAAGTTTTTTTATGTTTATGTTAACTTTAACTAAATGCATTAACTAACATTAATATTGAATAGTTTCAGAAATCTTTAATCCTTGGTAGTGTTATTAAATGTTAATACAACTATTCATGTTAGTTCATGTTGCATTTACTAATGTTAACAGATACAACTTTAGATTTCAATATTGTAAAGCGTACTGAATTACTTTATCATTGTGCATAGGTATGGGTCACAACTCATGGGGACTACAATAATGACATGCTAGGTGATTTAAATGTCTACTTATAACAGAAACAATAATACATTTTATACATTTAAGCGTGCACAATAAAAATACGTGCGCATAAAATAAGTAAAAATGCCCCTGAATAAAATACAGAGAGTTACCAAACAGCATTCAAAACTACCCATAAAGGCAGAGTCAATGTACAGTGCAACAAAAACAACCATCAAGCACGAAATCCTCACAACTAATTCCAAAAATGTCATCTGTGGGGGTGTAGAGAAGCACATGGATGAATATCAGAAAAAAAACATTGGAGCATTTGAACATAACCCCGCTGTTATCCATGCAGGGTCGCATCTAAGATTCATTCAGACCTTAAAACTTTTAAAAGTGCACATCAAAAAGAAATGTTGCTTTTGGAATACGGGGCCATATGGCGCGTTGCCTAAATAAATGCAACAGTGATTTGTTTGGTGATAAAAAGGCGGTTTGCGGATACTTCTTGCTTCCATGTGCTTGGGTCCTGTTGCAGCACAGCTGAGCAGATATCCCTCTCAGTTTTATGGTAATCTTTCAGGAGCCCCCATTATGTTTATTCCTCATTAAAATTTTATCAGCCACGGCAAATTGTGGAGATTAGGACGGGGAGGGGAGATCTCTCTCGTTCGGCTGTCTGCTCCCAGATTTATGGTTTTCTTCACACTGATCCAGGCTTATCAGATCCCTGCAACCAGATGTTCATAAAGTGAAAAGGGAGAGGTTTGGTCTGATGCACAAAACCTGTGAAGCGTAGAATTGAACATGCATCTAAACCAGGCTAAATGGGTAGGCTGTGTGCGTTTCATAAAGTTAATAAGTTACAAAAAGCCACATGTGACTTTGGGGCCTATTTTTCTTATTATGGAACCAACAGAAAACAAGAAACAGACACATTTGACTGCACTTTAATTTACCAGAAATATTTTGAAGTTTCAAATATAATTTTCTCATACTTTGCCATGTCACTGATAAGAATGGCAAGCGCTGTCTAAAACTACATACCCATAATGCTTGCTTATGTATATTAAAGGGATTGTTCCTTCCAAAATGAATGATCTCTCATGTCTACTCATTTCAGACATGTATAGGTTTCTTTCTTCTGCAAAGCACAAAAGAGGAAATTTAAAAGAAAGTGGGTATTCGAACAACAGCAGCATTCATTCACGTTTATTGTATGATCACATTTACATTTGGATTTAGCTGACAGTTTTATTCAAAGTGACTTACAAGGATCAAGGAGACAACGGAGCCACAAATGTAGAAATAAAAATAGGCGAAGAAGTCCTACAAGTTACCAGGTTATGGAAAACAAGCAACCAATGCAGGGGAATTGGTGATGTCCAGTTATCATCTGCTTTAACAACACCCACAATGTTTTCTTGGAACATAAGTATTTGGGGAATAATACAATGAGCATATGATTCCTTAGAAAATTAGTTTTCTCAGTATCTAGGTTATGGTATAAACTCTGAATGCTTTATAAAACATGTGCTCCTTGTTTCAGGTTTTTAGTTTCTACTGCTAAAATAATGTGTATACAGAAACATGTCAACATGATCCTGCTGGTTGAATTAGGCCATTTGTCATGCATGTACCTTAGCACTACAGTAAAGCAAATAAATAAAAGTTTGATTTTAAAAGATCATGAGGTGAAAAAAATAGCCAGGTATTAAAAAACATAACTTTTCTTAGTTTAGATGGACAGCAGCGTGCATTTTACATTATTTAAGTATTTCCACCTACTAATCTGCTGTACATTACCTCACATCTGTTGTATTAATATATGACTGTAATAGTGTGCAAAGTATGTGTGGGAGTTCACTTGTATCTATCTGTGTCCTTTACTGTAAGAGGGAGCAGAGTGCTTTTACATTAAATGTTGTGTTCTAGAACAGTGGTTCCCAAACTGGGGTGCCAGACTGACCCCCGGGGGTGCGCCAGAGAATGTTTGTAATGGCAGGGCAGAAGATTGTCTCTTTATTATTTTTACGCAGACATCCCAAGTGTCCCGGAAGCGCCTCACTGATGCCCGCAAATGAGTTAAAATCTCCCGGAATCAAGAGCAAGCGCGCGCATCCGAGATGTTTCAAATCGTGCAGCACGCGCACGGCAGAGAGGGAGAGGGAGCGAGAGACCTTGCGCGTGTGCGCTAGTGTGTGTGTGTGTGTGTGTGTGTGTGTGTGTGTGAAGCGCTTGTGAGACAGAGAGCAGCCTGATTGGCCTGTTTCGGCAAATCAACCAATCAGTTGTCAGTGTGGGCGGGCTTTGATCTCTCCTCACAGATGTATTGAGAGAAGTGAAACTGCAGGAGATAGATGTGAGCGAACCGGAAGTTCAGTGTCCAGATGAAGAACTTTTGTTGGGTTCTTGACGAGGAGACTTTTGTTAAGTTAGGAAGAACTCTCCACTCACAAGACAAAACAATTCTTCAAAGATGCCAGAACATTCTGTCAGAAGCTTTTAAAAGTAAAAGAAAAGTTCACAATGAGAGACCAAATGTTGAGAAATCTCTCCGTGGTCAATCAGAGAACCCAGATGATGTGAAACCAGAGCACATTTGGACTTTGGCAGAGAGATTTCCAAATGTGATGAAGGTAGAGGCTAGAGAACAACTCAATTTGGAAATCGTGGACTATGTCTCAAGTAACCCGGAAGCACTGGTACCAAATGACAAGAATTTACCAGTGGATGAGTTCTGGTGAAAGCTGTCCAAAGTAAGATCTGTGATCTCAGGGCAGTTGAGATTTCTGGAGATCAGTCAGCTGATGAAGGTACTGTCGGTGCTGCCAGATTCTATCTGTGATGTGGAAAGGGCCTTCAGCATTGTGCTTCACATCAAGACAGAATTTAGGAGTCAGATGTCTCGCCAAACACTTGTGAATCTGATGTCTTCATTGACACAGAGTGCTATGAGGTTTTGAGGTTTCTGGAAAGTTGCTCAAATCTGCGAAGCAAGCATCAGAGTACAACGAAAGCTTGCAACAAAAGTAAAAGGCACCGAAAATAGGCCCAGGGCTACATTTGGGGTGTATGTAAATAGTTACAAGTGCCGGGGGGGGGATGTGGGGACTGGGGGTTTGTTTTGTTTTGTTTTGCTTTTTGCAGGTTGGGATGTCTGTTTACGTATTTAAGGAAAACTTCACACACGAAAATTTTATTAAGAAATAAAATTTCACATTACAAGCTTTAAATAACTCATTAATTAAATTTCATTTTACAAGCACGTCTGTGTCACAATGGCCCGGCCTGTTCTTATTAGGCGTTAACTGATAATTCTTTCATTTATTTTTTCACTTACTACATTTATCAAAATGTACACCTGGTTAAAACATCGACTAGATGCCGAGAATGATTTGAGAGTAAAACTGTCATCCATTACCCCGAATTTTGATGATCTGTGTGCAAACATGCAGGCCCATCCATCTCACTAAAAGAAGGTATTAATCTTTTGTATTTATAACATATTTTTTATGTTTTCTAATCTACAATACAATAAATATTTTGTATTTAGTTGTTGCAATTAAAAATGTGAAGTTTAACCGGAGTAAAGTGTTGGGGGGTGCTTGACAGGTGTCAAACACTAGAAAGGGGTGCATGCTGCAAAAAGTTTGGGAACCACTGTTCTAGAAGATTAATTTCTAAGAATTGTTTGAATCCTGATACGCCACTGTATAAATGTACAGTAGATATATAAAAAATAATAGGATATTTCACTCTTAAAACTCATCCCAGACCATCAAAATTCCGCTGCGAGATAATATTTCATGCCTGAATATTTCATAACTGAAGTTAAAAGTTATATTCAAGCTATTTTAAATACACTGAAAACATGTTGGTATTAGTTTATGATGTACATGTTCATTTTATTTAAATGCTGTTTTAAACATAATGTCTCTGGAAAAAAAAACAAATGTTAGGTTAAGATAACTTATTTTAATTATGTCAAACTGATGATCAAATATACATACATGATCAAATTAAGTAGTTCTCACTGTACTCAAGACTCTATATGTGCGAACACTGCTGTGCTATAAAAAGTAAGAAAACATATCAATAAGGAATTTATGCATCATATTCATAAAACATAACAAGTGAAGACACATTCACTGTTGGCCCATGTTTATGTGTTGTGCAAAACTATGAAAGCCTCACAGAGACCTTTGGTGAAGAGTTATTACAGCTTTCTAAATTGTACACACAGTTAGAGGATGCTGCACGTTTGCAATGAAAGCAATATTCACAACATGCTATTCCGGGAACGTTAGAACATAAAATCTCTCAGCAACTCTCCCGTATGGGACACAGGAGACAGTTTACGGCTTCAAATATTGTAATCAAATCCAGGTTGTGATGTAATTCACTTTCATTTGAGCGTTTCCGTTATCAGCGAACCTGTAATTGTATTCTTTATTTCTACAAATCAAGTGTCATTCAGTACAGGTCAACAGCACATTTACACACAGTAATGAGCCAGACAAACTACCTTAAAAAGAAAAGACCATTTTCCGCTACCGAGGGAAGATAGCAAATAATGTAATGATAAAATAATGAATGCTTGGTATGTATTGCTAAAGGATCTCTTATGAATATCAACTAACCACTAAGCCGCAGGCCGCGGTAGTAAAGAGCAACTTTCTCCTGCTCTGGGAACACTTCTCTCCTCTCTCTACAAAATCAACTAATGGGTGATACCGCTCCACCGCTTAAGCATCTACACAGGCCAGACACGTACACACGTACACACACATGCACACAATTGCCAGTTGACAAAGCTTTCAAACTATGAATCCAATTAAAGGCCAAACAAAAGCAATATTTTCAAGAGGGAGCTGCTCGCAGATGCTAGAGAGACTGCATAATTTATGTTTGTCCTTTTTTTTCTTCCTTTCCACTTTGAATTGAGTCTCATAAAACCAGCACCATTTCAATAATGCATGACCTGTGGGTTTGTTAATAGGCTTTGTAGTCGCAATAATGTACTTTCCTACATGGCTGACAAAGATTATGGGCCGGCTCTCCGGGTTGCCAGCGATCGATCTCTTCTAATACCTCTTTGCTCCCCGGTTGCCATTATTCAGCCCCCGCCCAGCACCCATCAGAGCACAAATGTTAAAGCGAGTCCAATCGCTCTGTGCGTCGGCGGGAACGGGCCGAAAGGAAAGAGGAGAGACAGAGCCCACCGAGAAATGCGCTGTTGCAATCCATTAAATTCTGCCTCTCTGTTCTCTCGAATCAGATTATTAAAAAATTAAGAGGAATCACTCAAGCGGAAGTTCAATAAGCTTTTACGTATTCAGCGTCCTCGCCGCCAACCAACCTAAAATAAGGAAAAACATTGCATCTGCTTTACACTAAGCAAACTTTGGCTGAGGAACAAGCCCGAATGGAGTGAGAGTCGTCTGTACCTTTAATGCGGACATACAACAAAAACATTGATTTATTATTTATATAGCATGCAAATTAATGCTTATTGTGTGATTTAAAGGGAATAAAAAATAAATCTTCCACTTATTTTAACATAGGCAGAAGGGCTAGAAAGCAGCAGTATGATTTTAATGAATAATAGACAAGATAATGTGACATTTATTATAGACTAATGGGTCTTTTTGGTTTATGAAAAAGTGTACTTTAAAAGTCAATGAAAGATAGGATAAAAAGAGATGTCTGATTATTTGTACTTATCCAGTGTAAATTATGAGTCTTCAATGTTCATATAATCCTCATAATCAAGCTGGGCATTACATCCCAAAGAAAATTATCACATATAAACTGTAGCCATCATCTTTAAAGGGATAGTTCAACAAAATTTACCATCATGGTAAATCGTAAATAATTGATCAAATTAATTGTGGTTATAATTTTTGTCATATTCAAGCAAGCCTTTATGACATTCTTCAGAAAACAAAAGAAGATATTTTCAAGAATGTTGGTAACCGAACAACAGCAGTACCATTGGACTTCAATACAATAGAAATTGGTACAAACAGTCTTCAATATATTGTAATGACCTGGAGGTCAGTGCTGGCAGCCAGGTGCGTTATGGGTATTTGTGGGTGTTCAATTGTGGGTGGGATGTTTGAGTTTTACTGTTGGTTGTTTTATGTGTTCATGTCCGGGTTGATTGGGTATATTTGTGTTCATATGCATCCCTGTTGTATGAATGAGTAGATGTCACTGTTGTGGAGAGAGATGTGTGGATGAATGACTTGTGGCGTGACCTTGAATGTGTTAAGTTCAATCTGCGAACTCTCAATAAAAAAGCAACAGATAATAATGCCTCGTGTGGATTATTTGTCAATGTCTCTGCTCACAAATATACTCAGGATCGTGCGGTGTGTTGGACATGAGAGTTCTTACTGCCTGCTCACGATAGTGTTTCGCGTCGTGTAGGTGCTAGCGCCCTGCTAGGCGATAGCTTTTTAAAAGTTTAATTTAGCTCCAGACAGCCCACATTAGCAGAACAACTTGGAGTTGTTACAATATCTTCTTTTGTGTTCAGCAGCAGAAACAAAGTTCAAATGTGTTAAAAGAGACATGGTTCATTTCCAAAAGAATTTCCTTTTTGGTTAAACTGTCCCTTTAAGAACATTCATTCAGATCTCAAATAAAATACAGTTACACCTTAGGAAATACATATCTCCCAGCAATATTCTTGTTCACAGTGGGTTTATTTTCCGTGCCTTATTTACAGAGAAAACACTATACCTCATCTGATTCTAAACACATGGCTTTTGTGCTCAGTGGCAAACCCAACCGAGAAGCTGGAGGAAGTGAAGACAATTGGAGGCTGACCTCCAGTTCAGGGCAATAACAATGTGCTTTCCCCACAGGCCAATAATAAAAGAAAGGGAATCAGAAAGGAGAGCAAGCGGAACCTGTGACATCAACAGTGTTTATCTGTTGAGCTTTCTTGATTAGTAACAGAGTGTTTGCTGGAGAAAGAAAACATGTGCAGCTTTCTGCCTTATGGATTGTCTTATGAGAAAGGTCCGAAGTAGCACGTGGAAGATTTCCCTGAAGAAATGTGCCCGGGGCAGATAAGATATAGGCACAGATCGAACTCAATGGGGCCAGGAATCACTGATGTGTCTCTGCTATGAAAACTGGGACCAGACATAGCAAAAAAGGAACGGGACGAAGAGTGAATAGGAGCCATGATGCAGAACATGGTCTTCAGAAGAGATTGTTTAAATGAACAACAGGAGATTCTCCTGAGTCACCTAAGCTCCTCACCCTCTGGGACGAGAACCTTTCAGGAAGACCCGTACAATACATTTTAACCACTGGCCAATTGTGACTACTGAAGTTTTTTCAGATTTTCAAAAAGTAATATTGTCTTTGTCCGTTCATCCCTGTTAGACTTACCAGGCGTGTTAATTAGAGCTTGGAGTCTATCTACAAGAGAAAAGTTGGATTAATGTTCCAAAGTTAGCTTTGTATTGAAGGGATTTAGAGACGGTTTGATGATGAAATGAAGCTCCTCTGATTCATTCTTCAGGATAGAATGGAATAAAAACAATGAGGATGATTGAGATAAATGAATGTCCAGTGCTCTGATTGCCGTGTAATAATACTCCACATTTTCAATGATTGTGCTATTGTTTAAATCCACTCCATCACAGGTCTGCCAAACGGACCTCTGTCCATCCAGACGGACCACACTGTCACCATGAATCTTACGAACTACAAACTTTTTTGTGGAGGACCAGTAGTTTCACTTAATAGACATATAAAAATAAGCTTCTTTAATTTATGTCTGAAAATGTCAATACAGCGGAAAATATTACATTTACAAAATCATTATAAATATTGAAGTAAATAGACAAATATATAAATGATTCATTTAGATCATGTTTAAATATTTTGTTTTGCAAATTTTTAAATTCAATTCAACTACATCAAATTAAATCAAAGTCACTTGAACTTATTTCTATTTTTTTAAGTTATATGATATTCAAATAGTTTTTAAAATCCCATTGAATCATTCACAAGTGGTGCAATAAGTCCACTTTAATGTCATTGGACAGGAAGAAAGACCCACATCACTTAAACAGGAACTTTACTTTGTGTGCATAGTCAGAAAGAAACCAGGCTAGAGAGAGACTCACTTCAACAACGGAAACAATACAATTGATACAATTTGACAAATCCGCTAGACACCTTTTCTATAAACACAATGACAAGCATAAACACAAGCACTTGCATCATCCTTATTACCTTTTAATACATCATCCTTATTACCTTTTAATAAATCAGAAATCACTTCAGCAGTTTGTGTACTGACATGTTTTTAAAGTCTAAACCCAGCGTTAATTACTACATCGGATTGTATGACAAATCGCTTGTGATGGTTCCTCATTTGTAAGATCGTTTTGAAAAATAGATCTGCTAAATAAATGGCTGTGAATATAAATGATAGATCAATGAGTCAGTGAGACTACGTTTACAATGTAAATGTCCCCAAATCAAGAAGCACATAAAGTCTTTTTATTCTACTTTCTACTTTACATTTGTCGCAAATAATTTCTATGTAGACCAAGAAAAAAAAGAAAAAAAACACACATTTAAAAATTAAAATATTAAAACTGGAACACTGGATGTTTCGTGTGAATGATGACGCTGGGTTATACAATCTTCTATCATTTTAGAGTGGGAAGATACTGTAGCCATAAAAATGATCTTCTTTTTTTCTTGAACACACAAGATATAGCTGACAGGTGCCATAGACCTTGAAATAGCAGATGGATTATTAGCTTCGGCTCTCCCTTTACGTCAAATTATCCTCTACATCTCCTCAGGGACCGGCAGGTAATTAGCTCAAAATTCAGACCACTGTCAGAGATGTGCCGAGATTTATAGAGATGAATGAAAGAAAAAAAAGAAAGTGAAAGAGAAAAGATAAAGAGATGGTATTTGACAACAAACTTGACTGTAAGCATGAAGGCCGTTGTGCCTTTCATATCTTTCTGTAGCTTTGTATCTTGCTTGAGTGATTTATATCAGATTGGTGTATTAACGTCTTGTTCAGTGTCATACTTGTAAACTTTGCTGTCAGTTAGTCTGTTTGCTGTATTAATGTAAGGCCCTTCCAGAGCCAGTTGTTTGTAACATTATGCTTATCTTATTGTTGTAAACAGCTCTTGTCTGAAAACAACATATGCCAATATGTTAGTGTCTTATCAATGTGCAATCAATTACTCTTGATTGATGTCATTTAGTCTTGATTGATTTAATTTAGCATCCAAATAAAACCATGTTCTGTCTTTTGCAATGAGGATCAAAAGTTCAATAAACTCACGCAAATACAAGGAATAACGAAATAAAACATGAAAAACTACAAGTATCTACAAGTATCAGTTTCCCCTCAACCACTTTATAGTTCTTACATAATAAATTAGTTGAGTCATAAATAATTATATTTGGAAATCAAGTAGTCATTAATGTGGTTTATACCGTATATAATTTAGAATAGGCTGTCTATGCTTCTTTGGCAAACCTTAATATGAGTAGCACTAAAAGTCATAAATAAATGAACAATTTTACAATGAAAATATATTATTAGTAGTACACAGGGAAGTATTTATTTCATATCAATAGTAGTTCAGTCTTTCTAAAATACGAGGTCATATAACAAATATGCAATATTCAAACAGAATATTATCAAGCATGCCACCAAACTCAAAGTGTCTGGCAAGCTACATCATGTGAAACAATGACAGACCATTTTTTGAAACGTAGTTAACCTCTGAGATTTAGGTTTTAAACGGTGATAAATTAGGCTGTCAAGCAGAAACAAAATTACATCTGAACCTCGCGGATAAATCATTCAGGCACCGGGACTTTTACTCAGCTCATTATTTTGAGATAAACACCTTCAAAGTTCAATTGTCTTCACCTGATTGATAGGCAAGTTTCATTCCCCTTGGTTACTGTTGCTAGGTTGATAACGTCCTATATAAGCAACAGGATTTGCTGATGTTACAGCAGTATCTTTAGGCTTGCTGTTATATTAATCTGTATGGGAATAAAACCCACATGTCTTTTAGAAAACCATAAAAATAGTTCTGCATGGTGATATTAAAAATATGCAAATTCTTACATTTTGAACTTTTTCCAACAGTAAGAAGGTCACTAATTCTTGAGCCTGAAACACAACAGTAGGTCACAATGTTCGATTTCTAAGGAAGGACTTAAAAACAGCATTATAAAACATATGCTGTGTTCTCTTTGGCTTTCAGTAGTCTTCAAAAGATGACCATTTAATATCCCCGACTCACAGACTGTTAAAGTTAGCCGTCTGTTCTGAGACAATGGTTGCTCCATCTGCCAAAGTCTGCACGGTTCATGGCGTTGTGTCTTAATAAAAGAGTTTTTGCAAGAACCGCAAGTGGACCTATAAACTCCCCAGGCTTAAGTGAATATTCATAACTCCCTCCTAGAGTTATGGCTCTGAAATATTCATACATTTGGATGGAGGTAATCTCTCACCAGAAAGTTTACAAATTGGATGCTTTAATTTCTTTAGGGTCTACTGCAGAAGGCCATGCTAAAACTGAGTTTTTGCTTCGTTGAAGAATAAACTACGCTTCCACATGCCAGTCTAAATTTCATGTCAAAAGTCTGACTTGCAAGATTAAGTCTGATTTATAGGACAGAATTATAGCTAGGAATGAACAAAAATTATCCGCCATGCAAATTTGGAAAAGGTGATAAAAACTTTCAGGCTTTGCGAAAAACCTTTCACCTTAAGTGTCAGAATTCCACACATGGCTGGCATTGCACTTAAATCTGTATTGAGTTGGACATTTTTAAGAAAAAAACATTTTCCACTTTCCTGTCAAGCATGAATATAACATCGTTGTTTGTTATCATTTCTTCCACAGTACATATCTGTTGCACTTTAGTGCCATCCATGGACATTTATCAACATTTAAAATCAATACATCTTATGGGTATTCTATGAATTATTAAAGTTTTTTTCTGTTGTTTTCATATATGTTCCTTGTGAATGCGGAAGATGACTTCTTGTGACTGATGCAACAATAGAGTTTCTGCATTGTTTGTCTACCACAAAATGTTAAGATCACACACAGTATATTGTATTTTCTGACAGTAAAGGTACAGTTCAGCATGCAGAAGTGTGTGAAGCTCCAGGTCTGGACATTGTGTATCAAGGTATATTTCTTATAAAAGTCTATGAAATGTAAAATAATCCAATAATTCAATCAAAGACACCCCACAGGATCACCTAACCTCACTTTGTGCTCTGCCTATCAAATAAATGTGACCTTATTCTATTCTCCTTCCATTACCATCATCATTCTGGGGCATGCCGGGAAATCCATCAGACCGCTGAGCACTGGAAATACATAGGGAGCCAAATAAATGGCTGACAAAACACGTCACTGATAATAATTGTGCCCTGCCCCGGGTTAGTATACTTGACAAGTAGACAGAGAACATGACACATGAGCAATTTTAACATGATACTAAGATGATGCCAGCACATCAGTCCTGGGGTGTTTATACACGCACATCCACACACATACACGCACACACACACAAACACACACTTGACAGGTTTATCCACGGCAGAGAGAAATTGAACACAGAGATTGGTTTTAGAATACCTGCGTAACAGAGTGATTTTCCGCTTTGTCTGCAGTTTGTTGTGTAAGTGTCTGATCACCAGCTATGCTGAATCTATAGCTTGCCAAGGTAAGCATCTCATATTTTCAACAATATAATAATGATAACCTTAATAATCATAATAATTCTAATAAATCTACAATAATATATATCTTTATCTATAATAAAGTCCTATAATACATTTCCAATATTTAGTATGATTATGGTTATTATTATGTTTAAAATACTGGAAATAAGTGTTTTATAATAATAATAATTATTATAACTAATAAAAAAACTATTTTTACTAATACTACTCCTACTACCACAACTAGCACCACCAAATCAATGCCACTACTACTAACAATAATAATAAAAATGATGTTAGTATGATCATTATCATTATTATTATTCAAAGTGGACTTTTAAAGAAAGGAATAAAACACATATTCTTATTGGACACACTCAAAAATGAGGGGTGGGAGCACCTATGGCTTGCTTATAACTTTTTCTACGAACATCATGATCAGTCAAAAGGGGTGATTTACACAGCAAATGAGAGCAGCAGTCACAGTCAGATAACCTATTTACACTGTTGAATAAGAAAAACCACAGAATTGGGGGAGAATTAAGCGGGGGGGTTTGGGAAAAGATGGTCGAAGTGCTCAAAACAGTCAATCTAGTGCTGAATTCCCTTCATTTCTTGGCAATAGCACTGAAACAGGCAGAGCAGAAAAAAGCTGGCATTTGTGGCAACAGGCGGTTTGACTTCTATGACAACTGATAGAGGGGAAGAAATAAGAAAGGGGATTGCTTGCGACATTGTGTGTGTGTATGAAGGAGATGCCCAAGACCAAGGTAACATAAAGAGATCCTGTTGTCAGTCGACTGTGAAAAGTTGTTTTCCGCACTGTTATTTGAAGTAGGATGAAAAAAGAGAGAGAGAGAAAAAGAGCTGATGGCCTTCCTCACATTCCCACCCACGTTTTTCCCCTATGCAAGAAAACAGTTTTGTATCATGTGTTTCTAAAGATACAGCAAGGTGCATTAGGTCTTTTGTCTTCTGTTTAACGCATTCTGTTTCTACAAAAGCTCACTGCCACAGATTTATTAAAACAAATTTGTGCTGTCTATGACATTAGTTCTGAGATCAAGCTGAACTAGGGGAAGGGACCCTGGATATGGATGTTGTTCAGTTACAAACATTCATCAAATTATCTTCTTTTGTGTTTTAAAGAAAAATGTCAGAATTCTCACTTTCGGGATAAACTATCTATCTCAGCAACAGTCAAGCACAACAACACTGGTTTAGGTAATGCCCTTAACAGAATTGCTTATGGATCTGATTAGCTAAACAAATGCTTTCCACTTGAGATGCTCCGGTCAGGATTTTTGCCAACGAGACAAGAGACTTTTTTTTTGTCATGGTCCGCTGATACCAATGTCGATTCTGATGCTTCAAGTTAATATAACTGATATGTAAGCTCTCTTATCACTGTTAACCTTCAGATAAAGTCAAGCTATAGAAGTTACCATTCTTAAAGTTTTTTTTATTTTAACGTAACTATTGTTTTAACAGAGTAATAAATTATTCCCAATAAAGTATTCATTATACAGTGAACATTTTAACATGACTTTACAAGAGGTTTGCCAAAACATTTACAACCCCACTCATCATGCACATCCTCATGCCTTGAAGTCATCAATTGAGATTGGTTCCAATCGAGTACCAATCGAGTCCCGACAGTCAGAGCATCTCTACGTTCCACTTATCAAAAAATTATTTTTATCAATATATGCTTCAATAAGAGGAAGACTTAAAATTCATCATTGCGTATCAAATAACCTTTTGACATTTGCATACTTGTAGAATGTACTAAAGCAACACCAGGAAGAACAGATGTTTGAACTTCTCACAAATAAGAGAGAAAAACATGCTATATAAAGTATTAGAGTCATACAACATGTTTAGGAGAGGAAAGAAGCTGACACCTCCTCCCAGGGGGCAGAGAGAGAGAGAGAGCTGAGTGGGAAGAACGGAGGTAAAGTGAGATTAAAATAGTGCAGCAGGCGGACGAGAGAAGGTGTGTTTTCCGGCAAGATGTGTCTTCAGATGGGAGTTCAAACCGCCTCCTAATGAGATCTCCAATCAGGTTGTTTTAGCCGCATTTGACAAATTAGCATTTTTCATCTCGTCTAAGCTAGCCTGTGCCATCTGCTCGACACGCACGCTCCCCACAGAGATCCTGTTAATTAAGCTCCTGACTAAGAGACGGAAAATGCTCACTTTAAAAACAGAGCGTCATCAACTCAAGGGTTGACTGCCACATATATAACAATGACTTATGTTGAGGTTTTGCAGGTGAAAGGTGCGCAACATCCCAAATTAAAGTCAACAAGGGTTGGAAGACAGCAGATACAACGGACAGACAATTTCAAACGCTTATATTACAATTAACGGTTTTGCTGTGGTGTTAAAAACAACAAGGGAAGAACTTTGTATGCTACGTAAAAAACAAACATACTTCACAAATATACCCAAAATGGTGGTGATCTAGGAAAACAATGCCAAATTGCCAGTTAAACAGTGTGTGCGTTTGTGCTCCCATAGTGGCAATGGTTCCTCATACATATGTGCAGATTTCGGTTCATGAATGCATGCTCATGTACGGACCAGAGTTCAACGTCAGGCAGCCTCTCGAACAGGGAGAGAGTGAGAGAGAGAGAGAGAGAGAGAGAGAGAGAGAGAGAGAGAGAGAGAGAGAGAGAGAGAGAGAGAGAGAGAGACAGAGAGAGTGAGAGAGAGAGAGAGAGAGAGAGAGAGAGAGAGAGAGAGAGAGTGAGAGAGAGTGAGAGAGAGTGAGAGAGAGTGAGAGTGAGAGTGAGAGAATAAAAAAAAGAGAAAAGGAAGCGCTGGACAACATGGAAAATCACTACAATATATAAGCAGTGACGCAGGAGTTGTTATGTGAGACTTATAAAAGCATGAGGTAATAGATGAAATGTGTTTAGGTGATTATGTGGTAATGTAAGCTGGTATGCTCATATAACAAACACAACATGCCATGCACTGAATCCCAGATCTAGAATACAACTGATAAAATAACTAGAATAAAAAGACTGTGCCTGGTGTGGAAAAATTTGTGAGGCTAAAATGATGAGGGCCAAATGTTGTTAACAAATTGAAGGACCATTTTTAGTTTTAAAAGTTTGTTTAAAAAACATTTAAACAAACTTTTAAAAGTTTGATTAAATGTGCATGTATTTACACAAATTGAAACTGGAGAAAAAGATGTATATTAATTTATCATTAAAATTACAAAATATTTGCAGCTAGCGTTTTTTATGATTTAAAATGGTCCTATATAGAGTTAAGAACATCCTCTGAAAATGTAATCTTGATATATTTAATATTGACTTAAAAAAAAGCCATGTCGGAGATTTAACATTCTATTTTATTTTCAGATTTAATTTTCAGTTTCTTTTGTTTCATTACATCGATTTTCATAGTTTTTATGTGTCTTTTGCATTGCTGTTGGATTACTTTAAATCCCTCATCATGTCCAGAATCCAATTTTTTTTTCTAAAGTTTGCCTATATCTTCTACAATTTAGGTAATCTTATAAGATAAAAGGTGCATGAATCAGCCTAATGATATTGTTCTCCTGAAATATTAGGAGGAATATTCATCTTAATAAAGGAATAAATTATTTAACATTCTGAATTAATTCCAAAAGGTGAGGGTTAACTTCAGACAGACAGTGTAGAGTTGGGTCAAAGAACATATGGTTTAATAATTAGTTTAATAATTTAGCAGCTTTACAGCTAAAATGAATGAAAATTCTCTTCATTATACTAAAGCATATTGAGGTAAGCATATGGTTCTACACATTTTCATCCTGTAAAAATGTATCACTGATTGAAATCAAAAGTATGAAGGCACATAAAAAACACAAAGATTTATTTGATAAGCTTTCTCTGCTTTGAAGATCCTTTCATTCAAACGACGAAATGCTTTTCCCCCTACGATTTCTTTTGAAAAGCCAACATGCGGCAAATTTTTTCTTTCTCATTAAAAAATGAGAAAGACAGAAAGCCCACGCTACAGACAGGCACCCATCAAAGGCGTTTATGGCTAGCAAACTCTTTGTCCATCTGATGGCTCTGAAAGTTTGATTCTGTAACTGAAATCTGCCTACCTGTCACTAGCCTTTTAACTGTTAATTTATGTGTCAAAACGAATGGAGTCGGTGTGTTTGTGATCACATCATGATGAGATGGCCTGTGTGCGCCTGGTTCTGACAGTGAGGCGAAGAAATGTGTTTGAGAAGTCCAAACAGAGTTTACAATTGCAATTCTATAAAGTAACCTTTTCATTTTAGCAAATGCAAACTTCAGTTCATTTTTCAAGTGGTAAGTTCTCTCTACAGCAACAGCTGAAAGGCAAACTAAAACTGAACAACGTCTATTATGTATTTTAAACTCTCCCTTTTCCCCATCAATCCATCTGTCTCTTTCTGACTATGGTGTAATATTAATCCTCATTATGTGCCACCATGAGTTTGATATTACCAGCACTAGCCTTGTGTGAGACCACGAAGCATCATGCTGATAACAATATACTCTGCATACAAATGTGACTCTGTTTGCGGTATAAAAGTGTATGTGTTTGTGTGCGTGTGTGTTTTGTCCTCCTCACCACCAGCTGTTCCCATTCACTCTGCATCCTAGTACGGTAGGGATTGGTAATTGGCAATGAACACATAAAGCTATATCTTTGCACGCTAGTGTGCTGGGTGTAATTGAAAACAGTTTGACACAAATTGGTGTATTTCTTTGGTGTGATTTCCTCCCCCTGGGCAGCCTGGCTGTGAAATTTAGTCCAAATGTTTTAAAGGTTTTGTACGTGACAAATCAAAATCTGCTGAATGAATGAGTCGGATATAATACAATATTACTTCATAAAATGTCATGCATTTCTTTTAATAGACATGCATTATGTACTGCAATCTAATGCAACTACAATTAAAATTTTTTAGGCTTTTGGAAATAAGTCTTTGGGGAGGACTTGCAGAAATGCCCCTGTCCGTGGTTCTGAAACTACACATGATGCTGCATTCTGACTGTGTGTCCCTGTCCATGGTGCTTAAGACCAGTCACCACATACTTCTCTGCAGTTGTCTGTGCATGTTGCTCATTTAGTTGCCTTCTCTCTCCATGGTTCTGAAGAGAAAACCTATTTTACATTAAAAAATTTTACACTGTTCAAATATTTATTTTGAAACAATTTACTCTCTCTAAAGCTTTTTAATGAATTATATATACAGTATAAATTCTTTGTATATGTAAGTAAAAAAAAAGTTAATCTAATAACATTAAATAATTCTATTAGAAATCACAAAATAATGGGTGTATATTACAAATACGTGTTTGTTTAATAAATACTTTTGCATTCCATAATTTTAGAAAACATTTGTTAACTTAAGAGGAGGTAAATATTGATTTTTAATCAATTCTTTTAATATTTTAGAAAAAAATCTACTAAATGTTTTAAAAAATTTTATGAAGTTAATATAATTTCATATATAACTTAATATAACTATATGATGTTTATCTTTTATTTATATTTACTAAACAACATGCATTTTTTACAGTGTAGGTTTCTACAATTTTAATAGTTTATATTACATTTATATTATTTATTAAGTTATTTCTATACAAATAACATGCAGTTTTTGAATAAGAATTTTAAGTCAAAAAACAAGAGTACATAAGTTTGTTGAATTGATTTAAAGAAGTAAACATTGGTTGTTGCACATTTATTTTTCTTATATTTCAAGTTTATTTTGTATATTTTGTCTTTTAATATTTCGTCCTTTACAATTTAACAACATTAACTTGAATCGTTTTGGTGAAAAAAAAAAATCACTGTATAGATTTATAAACTGCTAAACTTTTAACAGGAGGCATGTAGAATTAATTCTAACAATTACCTAAATTTACTTAAAAGTTTTTGATTACATTTCTGATTAATATCAGAGTGGAAAAAGGAAATAAAGATGGTCTTGTTTGTGACTTTCAAAGCTATTGAACTTCTCCATTTTGTATGCTTATATTTTGTTTCTTTTCTTCTTTACAGCTTTCAAACACTGAAGCGGCCCTGTCTTTTCCCTGGAAATCTAATAAGAGCTTGATTACTTTTCCTAATTATCCTGTTTATTGGTCCTGGAGGCTGCTCCTGTTATTGGTGTAATTAATTTCAGAGATAACTTCTTTTCCGTCCAGATTAGAAATGGCGTACGATAACAACATGTCAGTGAAGGTGTGTGTATAGGGTGGGGGGATTTGGGGATTTCTCTGTGTGTGCACTTGTGTGTGTGAGTGTGTGTGTTAATTAGCCCAAGGAACTGTCCCTATGGCTGTGTTCTTCTCCATACTATCAGAGTTTTGCAGCCTCACCAGAGCCTGACAAATGTCCTCTTGCTTCTTCAGAGAGTAAAAGCGATACCACGCACCACAGCTTCCATTTGTCAACTTTCCCGGGAAATCGATACCTGTGCATTTTTATGCCTTGTCTGGATATTAGAAGGGTTTCATTTGAATAAGCAGATGAATGCATTTCGATGGAGGCTCTAAAAAAATGCACCACAGACATACTGAGCAAAATATAATTTATGCCATACGATTATTTCTTCTCAAGCACTCTAAGATAAAAATGAAAATAGGTAAAACTGCTCACTAGCACATCATTAATATGTTGTTAAACAATAACAAAACTACATTCTCACTGCGCACTTGCGGATATGTTATTTTTTCAACTTCCTGCACACAATGTACAAAGCACAGTTAGGTAAACTTACTAACATCTTTTAAAAATGTTTCATATTTTTTTCCATTTTAAAATAATTGATTAAAAATCCAACAGTTAATTTCTCAAAATTAAAAAAAAATAAAATTAACAAATATATATTTTTTAATAGAAATATCAGTTTATCAGATTTACTTATTTTATTTTACTTAAATGAAGACAAAATTAAAGAGCGTGTAAGGATCTATTTCAAAAACGCAATACATAAGCCACATATAAAAAATGAGTTTCTCATACCATTTTGCTGTTTATTGAACCTATTCACAGCTCCATGGCTTAGTGACTATCAGAAAAATAAAAAAGTTATAGCAACATAATAAAACCTTCAAAAAACGTTAAAGAGTTTATTAGTGTGGATGATATGGATAAAGAGGTGGGGAATTGCGATTTGAATTGAATTTGAATTTGTTGTATGGTTCCTAAACAGAAGCTCATTTCAACCCACAGCTACAGTCATTTACTTGCTGCTGCTAATTTTAACCATACCGATGTTCACATAGAGAGTTAATAAAAGCACAGAGGTTGAGAATGGTTGCTGGAGATGGTGTGTGCCACTGACGTAGGGCGCTTTGATTTATTCTGCCTCCCCCTGTGGCCAGAAAGGCAGGTATGGAGAACGAAAGCTGATCTTGGGCAGAGTTGGAGATTCATAAGCAATGACACCCAGTGCTGAGTAACCAGCGGGCTTAAGTTGAGTGAAAGATGGAAACACACGTAGTGAGGCTGGGAGCCTGGTCCCCAGGGGCCAGATCAATCAACTATGTTTAAAGCTCAAACAGTAAATGAGCAGTCGAGAGAGAAAGGGAAGATGACAAACTAGATGGAAGATCATATGAGACAGAGAGTCTCATTCACACATGGTTTGATTTAATATTCTGGTCAACCATTTTCACCTGTTCTCCCAAAGTAAACAGAACAATAAACTGTGTTGCACTGCAAATAAAGCAAAAATGAAAATACTGAACCAGGTCATATCAAAAAAGGTTACCTCACATCTGTCATGACCTAAAGTTAAAAGTGATTTGAGTGTTTTTTTCTAAAATCAGTTTAAAGAACTCAGAGGATGTGGATTCATGGCTTGCACTAAGAACTAAACACATTTATGCAGTGGGGAAGATCAGTATGGATGTGCACAGACAAAAGCAGACAACTAAACACAAAGAACTTAACAAGAGTCTATCTCTAAAAGCTTTAGTGGTTATATTCGTGGTTAAGTAAGGTCAAACGCTTGGAAAATTCTGTTTGCTAAGCACCCTGAAAAGATACAGCTGCACATCAGAATGCTTTGCAAGTTTGGCTCGAGACACACTTCACTGAGCATTTTTTTTTACAGCGGGCGTATGGTCGACTGTTCTAAAATAATGAGGCCACATCATTAGTTGGGGCAAAAGAGATTTGTAAATGGAGTAATATCTGCTGCTTTTGGAAAAACGTTGTTGCAAATGAATATTAGTTGTAATCCGCCAAGCCATTTTGTTTCTGCTTCCTTAAATGTCACCAGTGAAATGACTGCACAATTTAATTTAACTAACAGACGTCAACCTTTAACATCTGCTGTACTCCTGTTCATTAAACCAGTGTCAATACTGTGGCAAAACTAAACTTTAATCAGCATCCACTAGAGCAAAGCTTATTTGATTGAGGTAAGGATCTATTTTCCCATTTTGTTTGAACTCGTGAGCATTTATCTTCGAAATAAATAAGCTCTGTGAATTTTGTTTATGACCTTGCATGACAAATACTTAAAAAATTCATAGGCAAGAGGCGGATATCCAATTTAGGGAATAGTAGAACCTGTCATGCATATGTTAAAATATGTCTAATTGCCATTTTTGATTACATCACAATATTAATGGGAACAAAATGTCTTTTGAGGCAAAACATTTTTTTACCAACAATTCCAGTTTTTAAGCTCAGTATTGAAACACGTTTTCAAAAAATAGTGTTGTAATATCTCCAAGTGAGCAAAAAATAGAAAAGTAGAACAGAAATAGAATTTCCAACTTTACTGTATTCAGGATTGTTTAAATGCTAGTTCTAAATTGGAACAATTTACCAACATTTTTCAAAATATCTTAATTCGTGTTTTGATGAACAAAGTCAGATTTCTTATGACAAGTTAATTGATACCCATTTCATGCAAGAACTATGACTTAAAGTTTAGCAGAATTCAACAGATTATATGAGGTTCAAAGTTTGAAGTGATTGAAACCTTTTGCTTACTCTAAATTTTGTGAAATGGTCGAGCCTGGACCAAAAGTTCAAGTTGGTCTCATTGTTTACCTTGGACCAGTAAGCCCCTATGCTTTGACTACAACATTCAGAGCCAGAGAAAAACTTTTTTCCTTGTACTTCGCCCAAAATAAAACCTTTTCTACAAATTCCATTCCATTTTATTATTGCAAATGTTATGTCATGTTTTATTTTCTTCACTTCTTGGAAAGGTTATGAAAAGAGTAAAATGTATGGTTTGAACTAGTCTGCTCTCTTGTAAAGCAGCAGCATGAAGGTCTTATGACTGAGAGCATTCTGTCATCATCCAATCAGCGTTGCGTCAGTGTTCTGCGGTTACTGAATGATTAGTCACATGCGATTGTACATCACAAGGTCACATGATTTAAAAGACCTCTCAAATCTGAAAGATATTCTTAAGCTGAGGATCATCAGCATAACAATGAAAGCAGATTTCATATATGTATTATAATATCGCATGAATGGATCATGTAAAGAATGTCAATAAGCATCTTGGAAGTTGCCTATTACACAAACAGCACTACTGTTCAGACTTTTTCAAATCACCCAAAGGACACCTTCTGTTCTCTGTTAACTTTCAACAATAACTAAGACAACGTCACACAGACATTCAAATGCTACATTACAGAGTAAAGAAGTACTTTAATGCAATGTAATCCCTCTGTAAGCCTCCTGCGAGAGCTCCTGTCTTAATCAAATGTATGACAGAATGAGACTAGGACAAGCCAAGTGAATGGGGATAATGGATGTCACCTCATCTTGCCCTCACAACCAACAATGCCACAGAGTTCCTATTAACCAGTCGCTTTATTCACCAAGGGAAAAGTACAGAATTTTAAAATACGGCTCAATAGAAAGTAGATTAAAAGTTTTGTGGAGTCAGGCATAAAAGTTTGACGGGGAGGGGAACAAACCAGCAGATGGAAACAAAACCTGCATGACTTGGCTGGGGTGGTCACCGTAGTTGCCTCGGTTGCATAGTCTGTCCGGGTCATAGATACATATCCAAAGCTTAGAGATATATACTTTCAGCTGGACAGTGAAATTTAACATACCTTTCATCGTTTAGTAAGTATTTTCTGAACGTTCTAGACTTACAATACATCTGTCATTAAGGTCAAAGCAGAAATCAGCAGAAATTGGAGATGAATAAAGATGCATGTGTCTGTTTGGAAGTAAAAGCCCCGGCAGCGATAAAATATCACCTGCTTGATGAATGCAGCATACTTTTAGGACGCACGCACAGACACACATTCGTACACGCCGACAAGTCATAGCATGTCGAAATTTCTCTAAGTATGGTAAACCTGGGTAGAACTGAATGGATTTATCCTCGAAATTCAAGCTTTGACAGGAGCAAGACCATGAAATGAATGCAGAAAATGGGCTTTGAATGGAGCTGAGCATCTCGTGTTAGTTTAGGAGAAAGAACCGTCGGGATTCTGTAGTCAAACAGACAATCCTCACAGCAGGAAGCGATGAGAGGAGAAAAATGCTCCCACGGTACAGTCAACCACCAGCAAACTGCAAAGTATCAAATCACACACATGTAAAGACTACAAAACTGACACATGCAATTACATCAACACACACAAAAAAGCTGACCATTTGGATTATTCTGTATGTTCTAAATAATAGATTATTTTGTATTGATAAGGGAATATAACGAGAGTCAAAAGTTGTATTTATAAACACAAATGGCACATTAATGTTGCTAGTATTATTAATACTAACATGTTATAGAAAAAGTTCCACTGTGGCCAAACATACACTTATCTCTTATTTATGCAAATATCTTTATGTAACAAGATAATCATAGAAGAAGATATTTATAATCCAAAGGTGATTTATAAAGTCTTATAAAACGGTTAGTTCCATTCCTTAATTCTGATTGGTCAGCAGCTTTGTTTTTTTCATGATTTGCATTTCTGTTTATCACTATAGAACACTACTGGATTATTCCAGAACATGTCCTTTTTTTCTCTCGTTTTAGTAGTTTCAGAGAATCAGATATCAAAGCTCACTTTACTAGACTTCTGAACAGCTTCTTCCCCCAAGCTGTGATAGCTCTAAATTCTGACCACTTCATCCCTACCTGAAACCCTGACACTTCCTATGAACACTACATGCATCACAAACACTGGACTATATTCACTAGACACTTTTCATAAACATATAAAAAGGACCCAATAAGTTATTTTAATATATGAGCTTAATAAGGGGAATATTTAAACGTAAATAATATAAAAGTAGAGCCACGTTTGAGAGCCACTGCTTTATTAGTGGGGCTGTTGCTTTATGAGGTGCATCACAAACACTGGACTATATTCACTAGACACTTTTCATAAACATATAAAAAGGACCCAATAAGTTATCGAAAATGTGTACTTACACCACAATTATCTTACACTCATTGTTTTTGTCTAACCTTAAATTACTCATTATATTGCATAGTATTATGTATAGTTCTTGTATGGTCTGTCTTATAATCTGTTTAGTTTATCTATAGTTTATGTATAGTTAAATATAGTTGTATGGGTATAGGTTTTTAATATCCCGTAAATGTCTATGTTTACATTTGTTTAAGAATATAGCACACATGAAGCGGAATAACAATAAAGCCTTGCTTGACTTGACTTGAATTTATTTGATTTTAACAAATTTCATTATCCAGAATGATAAAAAATTACCTGATTTTATTTATGTATTAAAATTGTGTTTTAATTTTTCACCTTGTTAAATGGGGATCATAAGCCCATAGCAAAATGTATTCACAGTTGATCTTGATATTAAGTTTCGGTATTATCTTTTATAAAAGAAAATGAGACATTTTTAATATGAATGAATATTTTAATTTAAGTCACAATTTTTGCAAGCAATCCTTGCTTGCTTATCTTGTATCATTTAATCTGTCAATATAAAATTTTTAAATTAAATGTATCCAATATTTTATTTGATATTAAATATTATCCAATCTCTTTTTATAGTATATTAACAGAATTTTGGAATTAAAAAAAAATTCTATGTAATACTAGGAGATTCGTTCAAGTTTGTACATATTATACCCTATAAAATAATTTCTAATGAATTACTCACCCTCTAGTTGTTCCAAAACTGTATTTTTTTGTTTGGTTGAATACAGATATAGATATTTAAATAAGCAATTCTTGGATCTGGTCAATCGCCCTATTGACCATCAAAGTAGTAAAAAAGTGCCCCACAATTGTTCACTATCCTATATTTTTCTACAGAACAAAAAAGTAATCTTCCTACTATGGTAGTCAATGGTGTCAAAGAACTGTTTTGTTACGAGCGTTCTTCCAAATATCAGTCTCTGTGTTTATCGTAGCAAAGAATTGTAAACATTTTGAACAACTCAAAGGTAAGTAAACGATGACAGAATTGTCATCTTTGGGAGATGTATACCTTTTCAATAAAACATATGAGAATTCTTCAAATTTTGCTACGATCAAGCTCTGAGCAAGATCACTTTCTTCCGGGTAATTTGATACAACCATACAGCAAATCTGCACAATACTATTCTATTTTTTCTATACTAACTGTGCCAACATGAACCTAACTGAAGAAAAAAACACTAATACTTAGACGTGTAAATGGAATTGGCCATAAGAACAGATGCTTTGTTAAAATAACCGGTTAAAACAACATCCAACAGCCATTTTAATATATGAGCTTAATAAGGGGAATATTTAAATGTAAATAATATAAAAGTAGAGCCACGTTTGAGAGCCACTGCTTTATTAGTGGGGCTGTTGCTTTATGAGGTGCTCAGAAAGCTCGACACAGGTGCACGAATATATTTAAGCAGCCCATAATCTTCTTATTTATTTATTCAATAAGACCCGGCAGCCTACATGGTTAACACTCATTACAGCTCTGTTCCCTTATATCCCTGCAGCCTCCCTAATCTCACATTTAGTCGCGGCGTAGCTATGCAAATGAAAGCCGAGTAACCAAACACGGCTTAACAATGGCTCAGGTGATATTTCCGAAGCTTCTGCATTGCATTGTTGGAAAACTCGGAGCGAGCGGCGTCAAGACAGAACATATTTTTAACGGCTGATTATGTGTCAATCAAGGCACAATTAAACAAAGTCCTCGTAGCCACAACCCATCTGGCTATGAAATCGGTGTTTCATATTTCTGATGGAGCGCGGTCATATCTGTCTGATGTCATTATATAGTTTACATGCAGATGAAATGGCGTACTGGGAACAATTCCATTTAATGACAAGCTGGAATACTGTATCCACGCGGATCAGCCTGATGGAAGTCAAAAGGCATTACGCTGAAAGCCGCAACTCGCTATTAAATTTGCATTTGTAAATGATCCATTTACAACAGAATTGTTGTAACAAAATTGTTGTTTAGAGCTTCCTTTAGACGCACAAGCTTCCCTTTGAGAATCACAAGTGCCTCGTCCGAGCTGGAGGCGGCAGAATGGAAATGATGAAACACTCAAATCGACTGAGCAAAAGTCTTCAAAGACGAATGCATTCCTCGCTGTGCAGGCATTCACTTCTGAAGGCATGATGCAAGATGATCTGAAGACATGTTTACCGCCAGACAACATTATCATTCTATTCATGCCATTATTTTTCAATTCATGCTGGATTCTGACCAACATAACACAACTTTATTCTCTACGTTCCATTAAAACCACGCATCCTTTTTCATTCATTCTACAAATCTTCAAATAACATTCATGTCGAGCCTAAATAACATTCTCTAGATTTATGGGAACGCCTCCGCTTGACGTTGGCATGCAACACAAAAGCAACAAAAGTGTCTTCCTGCTTCCAAAACATGTGTCCGTTTTGTCTGATGGAGGACAGAAAGTGGCAAGTTCAGCAGGAGGCCAAACAGATCGACGCAGAACTGTTGGCTCTTCATATCCGAACAAACTTTCCCTTTTCCCTCCGCTCTTATATCAACATATAGAGTCACTTCTCCAGACACGGTCGCAATATCGTCCCCCGAGCCGGAGGGTTAAGGGGTATGAAATGATCTCATGAAAAAGCGAAGCTCAATCTTTCTCCCGAGCGGGGTCATAGCCAGTCTCCAGGCAGGAAGACAAATGTCATTTCACCTGTAGGACGTCAACTCGACACTGTCACATTAGTCCTAAAAGCTTTCCCTAGGGTTCCGACATGCTCGCTGTGCATGCTAACATGTGCGCCTGGAAATCGCTAACTGTGTAATGATCGTGAGAGAGAAGCCAGTTGGGAGAACTGCATGAGGCACAGGCAAATCTTCCCAGCTCACTAAAATGTTTTGGTTTGTTTGGAAAGGCAGGAAGAAGAGGATGACACTAATTTTGTTTTCATGCGTGGCTTTCTGTTCTCCTGGATCTCTTTATAGCGAAGGAGATGATGTCTTACCCCCTGGCTACATCAATACCAGTGTCATCTGCCAAACACGCTTCATTGCCAAACTTGATGCCAGATCAGACAAGCATCAGACCTCTGTCAGGTTTCGGGATCATTAACTGAGGCGCAGAGTGTACTAACAGCAGGTATCACAGTGGGACCAACATACAAAGAGAAATATTTTATACGTGGATTGAAGACACAAGGTTTTGTCGTGAAAGGTGTCATGGGATTCATTTTTATAATAGACATGTTTTAAAATTGCACAACGGTAAATGCTGTGAAACATTAGCATTTGCTAATTGACTTGCTGTGTATTTAGAAACAGTAATTGACTTTTTGAAGGTTTGTGTGATTAAACCCTCTGTGGTTTTCAGATGTTATGATTCACTGATGTCAATTACGGTAAGAAAAACAGCATCCTAGACATTTTCTAAACTGACAATATTATGTAATTTGTATCCTATCCTTATAAATAAACAAATATAAAAGGAAAACAATTAAACTGAAGCCAGATATACAGTATGAGGGAGCTACAAAGTGAAACTTCAATTGAAGTGCCAAGAAAAACGAACTCATAAATTTATAATCTATCATTGTTTATTTAACTTCATGTCAATCAACTCTTAGTGGTTTTATGTCCATGAAATGGAAGTCAATGGATGGCAATGTATTATAGCTAGCCAATGTTTTTCAAAACATATTTTGGGTTCTGCAGAAGAAAGTCAATGCATCACAGTCTTTGGTAACAACTTCACTTTAAAACCCCATAGTTTAAGTTCACCCATAAAAATGAAAATGCCTTTATATTTTAGATATCATAAACAAAGATGTTTTGAAGAATGTCGGGACCTGGCACCCTTTCACCTGGATTGGTTTTGTGTCCATACAATGTAAGGGAATGGTTACCACTACTGTTCATATACCATCTTTTCCCAATATATATTCTTTGGTGTTCTACGGAAAAACTAATACAAATTTTAAATGAAAATGTGAGTAAATGATGACATTACATTATTGGGTTAACTATTACTTTAAGTGAAAGAAAACAAAGCGTATGTGTATAACATCTACATCTCCTAAAAAGAAAGATAAACACGAAGGCTCTATTCCTTTGTTTTCAATGACAGCAAACCGCATTCTGTTCTGCCATTGCTCCAACCCAGCCTCAAAATTGATGCCCTGCGGGAAGAGAGAGATGGTATGAGTGGATGCCATCCCTGCTGGCCCCTCCAAGCCCATGTTACCACTCAGACCACGTCTCCTCGGCAGGGCGGCAGATACATAATTGACCTGCATAAGAGCCATTTCCCTCATTTGATTACAGCCACATTAACCAGATCAGACAGGCAGTGCTGGCCTAGTTGCCCTTGGAAACTGTGGCGGGAATACAAGCCTGGTATCTGTACGAGCATCAGAGGTATCAGACTGTGCCAAGACTGGTTTCGTGTGAGGGAGGGTGAAGGGGGGCCGCAGACCCGGGGTCAATCGCTCTCGATGTGACATTTGCAATAAGGAACTAAATGAAACCTAATTGGCTGAGCTGTTTTGCCGGACGGTCCATTATGACGAGAGGCTTCTCCAGAAGTGGAATAGCAGTTATAATCAGGGCTGTAATATCACAAACTGCCTGCAGTAATTGCAGAATGCCATGGTGGGGAAGAATAACAAAGGGGCTACTGAAGATGTTTGTGTTCGGTAGTTAATGAGCAAACTGCTTTCATTTACCAGAAAGAGAGAGTCTGAATGCATGAGTTCATAGTCGGGTGCACTTTTGACCCAGACGTTGTCCACAGATTTTCACATTTGGATCCTAATAAAGCAGTGATATTTGAAATGATAATGAGACACACAAATACAAACAGACACGCTCTTTAGATTTCTTCTTTTTTTGGAAAATAAAAGGTTGTGGGAGGCGAAACAAACTAACACATAAACATTCTTGGATTTGAGAGGCTATAAAAGCCAAATATAACAAATGAGTTTGTCATTCCATTTTGCTGTTTAATGAACCATCAATGTTTCGAATCTCTATATATTCTTGTTTAAAATGCACTGCAAGTTTCTTTCAAAACGCTACAAATCCAAATGTGTTTTTAAGCCAAATGTGATTTGTCCTCTTGACCAATCATAATGTTTCAATGCAATCACACATAGCAATGCTTTAAAGTGTTTGTTTGTGCTTAGTCTTTGAAAATCATTGCTTTAAATCTAACACCACTTTTGAGGGCCTAGATGAGCGGGTGAGATACACACCTGGGGGTAATTGGCATTTATTTGATTTATATCAATTTAAGGTGATGTTATACATTTCATGTTATCTTTTTTTATTAGTCAAGTTATATTTTTTTATGTTTTTAAAAGATTTTATTTATTTATAAATAACTATAATATTTTTGTGATATTAACTAAGTCACCTGAAACATTTTCTACATTGTATAGAGGTTTGAATGCTTCAGTAATTTCTGTGAGCACAAATCTTTATACTATTGCATATAATAATGTTCTCGAAAAAAATGTACCCTTTTTACTGCAATATCATATTGTACAAAATAAATAACTGATTCAGTCCATTGTGTAAGAACTTTAATAATATACATAGCGCCCAGTTATGAACCCAGCTAAACATCTTTGAGCCGAACTCTTTTCTTTTAAGACCATCAGTGACTTTTCATTAGGGTTACAGTCACTTCATAACAGTTAAACGCAAACTAACTATTTTTGTAATTGCTGGAATAGATAAATAGATGTTTGTTAGAATTTGCCGTCCAAGTACACATGTCCACATAAGTGTACATAACGTAAAGAAGGTAATGTGACAGACATTTTTTCTGCAAATCTATTTTAATCTCATTGTCACCACCCTCGTGCATATTCTAAAACTCAGTCTACAGGAATTCTGATGCAAACTGCCATGTGACAAACTGTAAACCAACAAATCCACCAGCCACCTGAACAGAAAGTTAAGAAGAATTATACTAGGGTGTACCACGCTGTGTGGGTGTATTTCTGCACTATCCGGGCACTAAAACAAACAGATTAAACACATATTTGCTCATATTTGAGCTACCCTCAGGCCAACTCTTTTTCTCTCCCTTCCCTTCTCTGTCTTTTTCGCTCAAGGCGTTTCATGAGTGTCCTGAGCTAAAGCGCTCCCCAAGAAAAGGTCCTAGCAATTGATTTCTAATGAAAGCGCTTCCTGTGGGTCATCTTCTAGCTGAGGCCTGACCTTTCCACCAGCAAAGAGGAGCCGTTTATGCGGGGCATGGAGGCGGCTTGCGGGAAAAGACAGAATACTTCAATGAACAAGCGGAGAGATCTTCCCCCAAATTCCTGTAATTAAATCCTTGAAAGTAATAACCAAGTTTGTCTCCTTAATGGGGAGAAAAGAGCTTAATGTGCCGGGGATTTTGATGTGACATTTCAACTTAAACCAAAGTGATTTCGGAGAGCTCGAGAGAGAAACTGCTCCCAGAGCTTAGAAATGAGAAGACAAGTAAATTAACAGGAGAATAAGCATTAAGCTTGAAAATACTCATTGAGTCAGATCCAATGCATTAATTCATGTTCACATTCATCAAAATATTTAGGGCTTTAAAGATGAAAACAAGCCAGGCTCCCCAAAACAAATGATTAAGAGGGAATATTAAATTGTCGTAATTGCATCTTTAAGCCATTTCTTTGAGGCAGATTTTGCATTACACGTTCAGTTTTTATGGCACTTTTGACATCACATTAGCTATCAGTAAATGGAGCGACCCAAGCACAAGGTTTGATTAAAAATGTTTGGTTCTAAATGTAAGGCCGCCCACTTAAATACTTCAGCTTGTGTTTAAATTAAATGTGAAGTGGGATTACTTTGGGGAAAACCAAAAAGGCCATCTGCTTTTCTGATCTGTTGAAAGGCTAAAAATATAATAGCAATGAAGAGGATGAAAGGATGCAGACTGGTTATGATTATCATTACAATAAGAAGGGAAGATCAGGCTGGATAACTTCATCAGATTGGAGAAGATTGCAGGGAAGGATTAGCTCCTGTGCTACAAAGGATTACAAAGTTACTCCAAACAAGGACACAAACATGTCTGCGGCACCAACTGACTTACATATGTTTATCAGTTTTATAAAATCTCCTTAAAGTCAAAATTAATGTGGTTGTATGGATCAATTTAAAGAAAATGAGAATATTTATGCTTCTAAAAATATCTGCAAAACAAACTAAAACAAAGGACAGACTAGCGCTATAATATACACTTTTCCTAATGCAAATTTAACTAATGATCAAATACAACTCTATACCTATTTTAGGTCTATAGAGCACCCACATGTTGGTTCTAACTATTTAGATAATTATACAAAACTGGCAAATGACTTTTGGAACTAGTAAATACTAAAGAGGTCATTGCAATCCGTTAAGCAACATGTCAACCACCTATACACTATATGCATATACATGCAAATCCTGTATAAATGTAATTCTGTGTCGTATGATATTAGGCCCTGTGAAAACCTCTCAAGTTTTCCACATTGCCATCTGATGATTCATGTTCCAACAGAGCAGGTGTTGTGTTGAACTCTCACACTCCTCCGCCTGAGCAGGTGTTTATGTCTACATGATGCTATCTTTGAGCTCTGCTATTCAGCTACAACCTACTTTGAATTAACCCTTTCCACTAAATCTGCTTAGACATGAGACACCTCCAACTAAGTTTGGTTTGATCATGATCTCCTATTTATGATTTCCTAGAATTGAGCAGGTAATACATTTTCGATTGCTTTTTTTCCCAGCAATAATAAAAAATAAACAATAAAATAAAAATAATTTGATTCATATTTAAAAAAAAATATTTTTTTTCATTTTATTAATAATATTTGTAGTGAAGGATTATTTTTCTATATATAATTGTAATTGGTTTATTTTTACTCTGTTTTAAAATTTCAAATGTGAAAAGGACAAATCATACACAGTTGAGGTAAAGCTCATGATATGTGTCAAATGCTAAATACTGACTGGTTTAACTTATATAGCTCCTGGACATGCTTGTCATTTTTAGGTTGTCGCGGCAGTCACAGAGTAGAGCACGGGGAGTGTAACAAACAAGCCAGGAAGAGTAAAATCAGTCAATCTGCTTCACTAGGAACATGGGTCTGTGCCAGCTGTTTTTGTTGCCAGTCTCTAAGAAATAATCCTCCCAGAATTATGGAGAGGGATTAATTAAATATTAATTCGGCCTTGTGTGTGCATGATTAAAATCCCCAGATCAGATTTTACAGCTGCTAACACTTCTTATTTCCGAAAAGAGCTGTTACAAAGCTAAAGTTAAGTGTGTGTTATGATGTCTTGCTTAGGTCATAGTGTGGTTTAATATATTAATCCTGTTCTTTTTTCATGTGAAACCACATTTATAAATATTGCATTGTGTACCAGTAATATTGATTATATTACAACATCTACACTGTAACAAAAGTGGATATTGTATTGCTGTTTTAATGTTAAATAAATGTAAACCATCGATACAAATATCGACAGTGTACAACAGAGATACTTTATGGCTTTGCATTACAATCAAATAATAAATGGTGCCGTACTTTCTTATCATAAAACTTATAATTGTCTCTGCAATAAAGGCTGATTTGAAATTTCACACGAAAATGAAAAACAGAGGGGGGGGGGGGGGGGAGATAAAGTGCAAAAATTATGAATTGCATCAAAATATGATGCTGGTTTAATTATTTAGCACTATGATATTATGAGCCAAGAATCCTCCCACAGCAGGATTGACTACCAAATTAATTAATATGTATTAATGTATTCTGCAGTAAACCAAGCAATTTAATTTTGCTGGCAAAAATGTGAAGGTATGATATGATTTCAGGTTCAGTAACCTCCTTCTGCATTTACAGGTAAATATTCATATTCAAGATTAGTATGTGCATTACACAAATGTGCATTTGCAGCCAGAATAATCCGTCCAAATGCACAATATAAAGACTACGTTTTCAAGCAATAGATAAAACAACAAACCATAATGTCAACACCCAACTCAGGGCAAAAAAAATGTCAATGTCCCCATGGTCATAAAAGAACTACTTTGTGAAGACAAGCGCATCCAAAAGTGCATCTTTACTCAGTGAGGCTTGGACTATCTTAGGCCGACTGAACAAACATTCAGTCCAATCTCTTCACCGCAGGAAGCTTTTTAACGCATCCTCGGTTCCACTCTCCCTCACAATCGATATTCATGTTCACTCTTCTCTCTTCTTCAATAAGTACTGCCTTTCCAAATACAGACGTCAATAATGGGAAGAAGACCGGCTTGTTGATGCCTTGTGAGGTTAATTCTATCGACCTCGCAGTTGGCGACAAGGAGGTCTACGTTATCCTATCAACCCAGTCTCGGCAAGAAATCTGCTCACACCAATTGTGAAGGGCTTTCAGTGTGGATCTGCGGCTGTGGTTTGTGTCTCTTTGAGCGAGCCAGAGGAGCAGGTCACGGATATCAGATTATAAGGACAAGCGTGGATGAGCGTGTCAGAAAGTGGTTTTCTAAACTTAGCTGATAGTGGCAACAACACTGTGCGTTTAAACATTAGTACAACATTGGCAGTAAAGTGTAAATGTTATTGATCTGGATTTTTTTGTGAGATTCGTACATTCTTTATCTTTTTCTATTATAGTGAAACTGGTTTTATAAAAAAGTTTTGAGACTTTCAGGTGTGTGTTAAACGTTATGTAGTTACACCCACGTTGTTGAGCAATTCTCAAAACAATAAATGTGATCCACAAAACCCTTCATAAGAGTCAATTTTGCCAAATTGGGATTAGACACATTTTTAATACGGCAGTTCGGTTCTGTATAGTACTATAATATGGAAGGAAAATGAATACAGGCAACCAAAATACTATCACCAAAATAAGTTTTATTAACTTAATAAAATATTTTAAAAACATTAAATAGATTTTGTAAATTGAAAAATATTAAAATAATTTAATAAAAATCAAACAGTTCATTTTAAGTTCATGTAATGAAAATATATATATTTAACAACTATATAATTGTAATATACATCAATAGTTGTTGGTCAATTCTAATGGAAGTATTTGAGTGAATCAGATTTACTTTGACTTTTGACCTTTTCGAAAACTGGAGGTAGTCCTTAGCTTTTCACTTTACAGCTCTCCATGTGACCTCAATGATCTACTCTGTCTCTCCACCTTGAAGATTACATGACCCGTCTTTTAATTGTGATGAGCTGTACAGTCAGAGGTAAGATTCTTCTCACTGGGGGTTGTGGCATTGATGAGCTTCTTCTCTGTTAGAAACAGCAAATCAATGTTGGCCCAAGTAAATGGTGGAGAACATTAGCGCCTGTATGGTAAAACCCACAGAACGAGTTAGTTGTAAATGAGCATTCACTCACATGTTGCCTCAGGTAAATTGCTTTTTACCAACATTAAACAGACCATTAAAAGCAGCATTGCACGAATCATGCGGGTCCAACAGCCCACTTTCTCCCTGGGGAAAATTGTGGAAAATACCTCTTCACATTGGGGTTAGGTGAAAATTAAGTTAAGCAGCTGGCAGCTGGATGTGTAAATTGTGTGTAGTTTAATTTAGATCTATGTTCTCACATATGACAAACCAATTTTTAAATAAAAAGGTTTTATATCAATATCTAGCAGACAAACATTATAGAGTTAGAAATAATACCCTCATGTACAATCTTACAAGCTTGAGCAAGGTTCGTAGACATAATAAAGAATGTGTTTTTAGAAAATGCGGAAAATTGTGATTTTATACCTAAAAAACACTTCACTTTAAAACAATCAATAAATAAAGACACACTATAATATGAGGACATTTTTCATAATATTTATTACAGTTGTTTTAACTGTTTCTTAATTTTGCAGTGTACTTATTCACATTTCGGCATAATGGAAATTTTTGTACGCTAAATGGATAAAATACTGGCAAAATATTATTAAAACAATTTTCTTTTTTTGCGGTCCAGGTATAAAACATTTAGTCGAATAATTCTAACTGATGATTTATTGTTCACATTTTAACTTTCCTCGTTAATTGCAGTCATTCTCAATTAAATTCAAAGCAATAAAAGAACAATTGGCTTGGAGCCGTTTGTCTCTGTTGAGATCACCAGATTCAATAAGGAAAGAAAAAAATGTGCTGTTATGTTTCAACTGTCGAACAAATCAATGTAGTTGGATTACGGAATGCCATTGTTTTGTTTTCATCCCTGTGTTCATTCAGCAATTTCTGCAGTGATTGATGTAATCCAATGAAAAGGTCTTATATATTGTTTCTAAAGTAATACATCTGCTGTATTTCAAATTCATATTATGAGTCCCCCACCCATCTATTGGCTTCCAAGTAAAGCAATCTGTTTGCTAACTTTCAGCATCTGGATCCACATGTTTGTCGTACCCTTCAGGATCCAAGCTTAGTGCTGGCTAAGTAGCAAGCTGCTTACAGAGTTCAAGACTTTTGCCTTTGTGATCCATAAACAACATTTATATTCCTATATAAAAATGTTATAATAAAAATATCTCCTAAAAATGTATGAAATTAATAATATAAATGGATGGCGGATATCCTGCTGATTTGGCTAATTAAGAGAATAAAGGAAAAACAGAAGACAAGGAGAAAGAGGAAGGAAATACAGTTTTGCAGTGATAAATAAAGCAAATAAATAAGGAATTAGCTTTGTTTTGCAGCTAAAAAACACAATTATGAAAGTTTGTCCAGAGTTTATTCATCTAGCAAGTGTTAGTAAGCTGGTGTCTCAGATGCACACACATCTGCATCCAAACACTCTATGGGTCATAAAGCATTGCTTGCCCAAAGACAGAAGGGCTGCTAAGGTAACTACCATCATGAAACTTTGCAAATGAGTTTTTCTTTGATATGCTTGCATTGCTCTGTGAAAAACATTTTTTTTGCTCTTGTTCTTCTGCAATAGCTCCTCGCTGGAAGCTCTGGGTCTTGTTTTCTTGCTCCTCTTCTTCTATACTTTCTCTCTTTTCCTTTCAACAGTCTCTCTTGTGTAATATCACATACATTTGTAAAATGTTATTTGTATAATATAAGATTTTGTGGATAGTTTTGTTGATTTTACATGTATTATAAATGTAAGCCGGTTTTTAAGAACTGGTTATTAACATTTAGTATTGCATTAATGTTAGAGTTAATGTCTTCTTGATATTGCAATACAATATAGTTATGTTATCGCAACGTTCTTCCACATGGCTATAATCACTGCACTTATTTCCATCATTCTCTAGAGTAAAGGGGTCAGGTGCTAGAATATTTCATCTTTTTTTGTAATTTCGGCAACCCTATAGCTTGAACCCCTATAATTGAACCCATTTAATTTCCTTTTGCGCCATTGAGATTTAGGGGCAGGGCTTCAGGTTTGCTTATTTCTAGTAATCACATGTTTTTGTGCGATTCACATTAAACAAATTCATATAAATTAGGCACCTAGTAAAACAGTTTTGAATTTCCCTTATATCAGGTTGATATAGATTTCAATGCGCATATTGCATGGGGCTTTATGTCAGTTGTGTTCTATACAGTTCTATGCTTATGTGTAAATATATTACTATACTTATTTGAATTTGAACACTCTAATAACAATTCACCTTTAATTACATTTGTGTACATTTTAGTACGATTTGACATTAGGCTCAGGGTTATAGTATTACTTAGGTAGTTTTGAATTGCTATGAGAGCATGTTGATATAGATTTTAATGTACAGAACCAATGTGGCTTACTTTTTCACTTCAGCCATACGTGTATGCTTCTTTATTTTGGGGTACTGGTCTCCAACCTTGACTTCCCTTCCTCCTGTTGAAGCAGTGCAGAACTCCATCAGATATTCTGATCACACCTTGGAAAACAGCCGGGGACCAGGGTTTACAATCATGTATACAAGGCCCTTTCCAGACACTCTTCCCTTATAGACACAGATAGATCTAAAAAACCAAACAACAAACAAAAACAGAAGTTTAACGACTGGTTCGCCATTTTTCTTCATGCGAACATTTCACTGTGTCACAGTTCTGCCTCTTTCTTAGACACAAGTTCTATCTTTATGTCTGTTTTTCAGATTGTTCTTGGCAGGAAAACAGCTTGTTATGATTCCGTCTGGCAGACTGAATAGGTTTGCGAAGGCTCAGAGGGAAACTAGCGCACGGCAGCACATTCACCAGAAAATTCTAAAGCCGAGGAACTGAAGGGCATGTTTTTTGTCCTTGCGATATCAAAGAAAACAAGTGTGTCTGGATTTAAGAAAACGAGATGATCGTTCATATGCTCGTATCCTTCACATTCCTCAATTTGCTGAGGTTTCATTGCGGAGGCAATATTTATGTTTTTGCGTGCAATATATTGCTTTAACTGTACGGTGGGTGAAAATAAACTAATAAGGTTTTTATGCATGCCATTTGAAGCAATGTTAGCCATTTCCGCCATTCTTCCATCGTACTTGACCTCTGCACGCCCAGACCAAGAAATGACTTTGAGAAACAGGTTTTAAAGTCTAATGATGGTGTTAGTGTGGCAGTGACACCTCTGCGCTGACCCTCGATAGAATGTAAATAGGAAGCAAATTAACTGTGAAATATTCCCCAGGCAGGTGGAAACGGCAGCATTTGATCATCAGAGGCAAGTTTGATGAATAGACCTCGGACAATACCTCAGCATCAGTGCGTTTCACATCCTGATTAAGAACCAAAAGTCTCTCCATGTGTTCTTTCTAGCGCTCTCCATTATCCGTAACACAACAAGACAATAAATCTAGCAGATTGAACAAATTTGTCAGCGATGCAAGGACCGGGCCAAGTCTAAGTCAAGCCTTCCTATAAAAGCCTCTCATAATCCTTTGTGAATTCTTCAGAAAGTTTAATTCATCAGTCTCGCTGTCTGGCAGTTAGAGGACAGAGGTTGTTAGCGGCAGACTATTCAAGTCGGGTTTCAACTAATAGCCTGCTTTTTTGATTAGAATAGTCGAAAAAATGTAGACAGGGATGGCGGTGTGAGATGAATAAAGCGGAAGGAGGTGGAAGAGAAAAACAAAAACATTTTGAATATGCAAATTATTATCCAAATACTAATAACACAGAGCACAGCACAGTGGGCAAGCAACCTAAAGTAATTACATGCTACTCACAAAGGTACAATAAATCCTTTTTTCAATTTGCCGTAGTATTCCCTTGTATATACAGCCAGGTTTCAATATATACTGGTTGAAATTCGTGCGCTCTAACATGATATTATTTCTTGTAAAGCTACAACATTATTATTTGTCACCCACAACCATCGAGGTGATTGAAGATATGCATATTCATGAGTCAATCCATGAATCGACATTCTTCCAAATACCTTTTTTGTGTAAAATGGTACACGAAACAAATCTAATAATCAACAGCTTTCTTTGTGGTCACAGACCAAATAAATGCATATATTTGGAACAACTTGAGGGTTAGTAATTCATGACACACATCTCTGAACCATCCCTTTAAGAATAAAAAGGATAAAAGTCTCGGTCTTTGACAAATACCCAAATCCTGTAAAATACCCCAATTATTTTTTAACCTTGGGACTAAATAGAGACTCTAAAAGTGAATATTCCCCCTCTTTATTCAATATTTCCTTCTTTGTTTCTCTTTTGAACATCTCTTGTAAGACCCTTTGCATAAAAATGTCAGCTTAATCAATTATTGTAAATATACAAATAAAAAGACATTATTCTTCTTATCCGACAGCCTTCACTGTATGTACATTACACCAACTCCTCAACACATCTACATATTTATGATGTTTAATAAAACCAACCATTAGTGCCTCAAAATGCAACAATGCAGATGAAACATGCCTGTGGGACATCAATGCCCTCGTAAATTCATGACATAGGTATTAATGGTTGTCATATAAAGAAAATGGCAGTGGCCCTGGGATATATTTACATTTACATTAAGACAGCACAATATATTTCTTTTAATCATGTACAGGAGTCTTTATAGACATTTTTCATATCACAGCACTCTCTGGTGCATTCTTAAGCAATGCAGACAACATACGCACTGAATGGCCAATTATACAGCAATTGGTTGTGTCCTTGGTGCTGCAATTATTTTTCATTTTTTTTAACTGCTTTTCTGCAACTTTGCAACTCAATACTCAATTGCTCTCAAATGGATTTAAAAAATATTTTTCTAAAATTAATGTTTTATATTTAATAAATCAATATTTATGTTACATTTTCTGTAGTGAATAACTAAGATTTTTAAAATCGAGCATATCTCCTTAACATTTCTTGGAATATTGCATCCTAAATAACCAAATGTAAAACCACATAAATATAAAAAAATAAAAACAAAGCGAGCCAGTTAGAGCACTGTGAACTTGCAAGCTATTACATGTTGTGAATAACAGTAAATGTTTCAGAACCACCAGCTGGCATATCTTTCTGTTATAAAAACACAGTTCACTGTGTGGTTTATGCTTAAGTTTATGTTAAATCTATTTCTATGCTAATGCTTAAGTGTTTTCAAGGAAAGTTATACTGTAAGGCCTCTGTAGTGGGTGGGAGGGTTATCTGTTACATTACCTTCTCAATAAACCTGGGCTCCATTAGCATTTTTTAAATAAACCATATCACCCAATGCAGGAGACAACAATGCATTTATCTACAACATGCATACCATTTGGAATCATTTTGGCATCAAATGATAGCTACAGTCTCAACCAAAAGAGGGAGCTGCAGAAGAGCTGAGGGCAGATCCTGCACAAGATAAAAGTTATAGACACAACAATAAAAAAAACGATTGACAGTATGATTTTGGAGAAAAAAAATGCTACTTTATTGAGTAATGTGGACATCCACAGTTTTGTTTGAATGCAGAATGGAACAATCAACATGTATTGTTTTTTTACATGAAAGAGCAAATTATTTCCTCAAAAATATATACATTTGTATTGCATACCATTTTAATCTACTTAAATAAACATTCAACTCCGCAGAAAATTAAATTAAACTTTTTTTAGTGCAAATAAAGTTTAGCCCCAAGAAATATAACGTAATGCTATATGTAATGTACATTTTCAGGGAGAAAAGAGTGGAAGCTCAAACCATAGTAATTGGAAGGCACTTTTTTTTCTCAACGATTGTTAAAAGTGCATGTACATGCTATTTCAATGTACTAGACCAAAAAAAGGTTTACCAATTTGTTAAATGCACTTATCTAAACAAGACACATGGATTTTAAAGCTGTCTACTGTCTGATGATGTCATTAAGCGGTTAAGGCCAATATTCTGTATGTTCACGCTCTACCAGCTACCACAAAGAGAGAAAGGGAAGGATAACCTTGATACGGATTACACAAAAAAGATTTCACATTTTATAGCCCTGCTGTAAGATGAAGTGTCTAGCACAAAAAGACATGAAAGCATTCAAAGCCCTCAAATACTTCATCGCCGTCATTGTAATCTCTCCCTTCACTTAGGACAATTTAACATGTGTCATTCAGTGACAAAGAGATTTCCAAGCCTTCTCTGTGCCAGAGGAAGTTAATAAGAATTCCACACTTGGCTCATAGCCAGAACCTCTGAACCGATAAGAACTGAAATCTTAGAGTGGGGGAAAAATGAGAGGATGAATGGAAAAATGGGAAGAGAGAAACAAATTTTATCGCTTGTGCCAGCAGGTTGAATAATGATTATCAGTATTCGATCTTTCATGCCTCAGTCCCAGCAGAAGAAAACCTCCAAACTCCTCAAAGACTGTCTGCTGCCTCTTCACAAGTCAAATCCGATCACATTAATAATTGAAATTAGCTTCCAGACAAACATTCAAGGCACAAAGCGAAACAGAAATATCGCACTGATGAATAACTCGAAGCACAAGATGCACAAATCGGTACGAACGGATCCATGCATGTTTTCATAAACACCACAAATGCACCTTATTGCTTGATTCAATGAAACCCGTACACTCTCAACTTCCATCAATTTTGTCTCTTGTCCAACCACAATAATGACTTGTGGATGCGAACAATAAAAGAGGAAGAGTGAGAGAAACAAAGCGGCCCTTCTTTTTGTGCTCTATGACGGCAGGAAGACTAATGTGGCAATCTTCCCTGGCTAATTGTATTATGATTCTGCACTGTAGCAAGCTTCCTGCTCTGTTCATTTTCAATCAGGCACATTAGGGTCTCCCGCTGGGTCCTGCCTGTCTGTGCACCGCGAGGAAGATCATTCATTTAAATGACTGATATGTTTCTGTGCTCATGGAGAGGAAGAAAAAACTTCATGTGCCTCCTCCACTCTGCTGATGTACTTTACAGCAGGTAGCTTGGCTTTGCAGACAGCAAAGTAAAATGTGCCATAACTTTATAATCAAAAACAATGTGACGGTACCGTTGTGATGAGTATGAGCGTTATAAATGAAATATTGTACACATGGGAACATATGTGAGGAATAACAGCTCATGTCAGATTGGGGATACAAGGAAAGGTGTCTTTACAGTGATAAGACAAGCAAAAGAAAGATGACATCATTTTCTAATTGACTAGTCATTTTAAGCCTGTATGACTTCCCATTTTTCACAGAACACTAAAGAATATATTTTGAAGAATGTTGGGAAATGGCACCCAGTTACCTGCATTGGTTTTGTGTGCATACAATAGAACTCAATGGGTTGCACTGCTATTCTGTTACCAACATTCTTTTAAATATTCTCATTTGTGTTCTGGGAGAGGAAGTCATACTTGTATAAAATGACAATCCCTTTCATTGTTTTCAACAGAGCTTAGTTCTAAAGTTTTGGAACAACTTGAGCACCCTCAGTCTTTATGGAACATCGCTTTAAAACATATCCACTTTCATCACTCTTATATTTCCATGATAAAAAAATGTATGATGATACATTTAAAAAAATCACTTAATTTCAAAGCTTTTATGGTTTTACATAAATTGTTTCAAGTCAATACTGTTCGAATTTGTTGTATATTTAATTTAAAAAAAATGAGAAAGAGACGGAATAACTCAAATATTAGATTTCCCTAAAATATTGGTGCACACCGTAAATATATACATTAATTTGTAGAGAAAATCTGTGTACATTTTAGAAAAATTAACTTTTAATTTTTTCTTCATTGTTTTCATATTATCCACTTAAAATATATATATATATATTTATTATTTAAAAAAAGATTTTATTAATTAATATAATTTTTTAATTTTGTGATTTCAACTTATCCACAGGATTTTTTTTCAGTGTATGCATAATTTAATCATGGCTAGCTTGAAGCTCCAGGAAAACAATATCTAAATCACTAAAGCATATACATCTCAAAAGCCACTTAAACATATTTATACAAACTATTAATTATACCTATACAATACCATACAATTATTCGCATTAATGAAAATATTGTAGAGTTAATTGGCGTGCTTAAATGACCTTAATATAATATCAAATAAGAACACTTTGTTTGCTCTATATGAAGAACCTATTCCAATTACAACATTCACCCGGTTGACCTTTCCAACAGAGTTATTATGCTTTCAATACATTTCTTGCTCATCACTCACATTTACAGTGCTCGCTGTTTGTGCAAACTGACAGAGTTCAATTATAAAACATGAAATGACATAGAACTCATTTATCTTTCTCTTTAAATAACCTCACAACACTTCCATAGTTTTTAAATAGACTGATCACCAGCACTCACTCCGATGCGCATACAGAAAGTTGTGCTTCTGGGTCTGCCCAATTTGACTCACACTGAGTTAAAACTCGAGGTGTCAAGGGTTGGCTTAGCTGAGAGGGAGAAAATGTTTGCATTATAATTATTGTTATCACATAGATGTGTAGGCATGCAATAGGCAGAGAAATATGCAAGGATATGCTGATGCCACCATTTGCATGGATCATAAACCCCTGGAAGATACATTTTGCATAATAATCTATGATAATGGTGTACCACAACAACCTCTTTGTCGTGCAACAAATTGAACTTTGCTTAATGTAAATTTGTTTCCGCCCTGATTCGCAAAGTGAGGCTTTCATTAATTTTCAGCCTCATGCAAAAAGACACGAAGGGCTTAAATATGTATTGCCTACAACAATAATGGGCATGTCATCCAGGCCGAGTTCAGTACTTATGACATTGGCCTTAGTACATGACAGTACTCATTTCAAATAGTAATGCGAAGGATAAAGGTACATCAGCCCAATATTTTGGGGTTCTCAAAGAATTCTGAACACATAAACTACGCTTTGTGCTATTTTTCACATAAATTCATTGGTTTTCAGATGACATCCAGCACAGAACAAAGTCACGCAGTACCCCACCATTATTTCTTCCTCAGAGATGTGACTTCATTAGCTTGGTGGCTGTCACTTTGCTTTGGTTTTGTTCTTCTGTGTGTTCTTTTAAATTACATTTGTTGTTTATGTAATTCAATTTCATTTTGTTGTCCCTCTTACATCAAGTTGGTTTCACCCGGGATGTTACATGAATATTGCACATAAAATGATTTACCTCATGTTATTTCATACCTGTGTGGTTTTCTTTTGATCATGTAACACACACACTGACACACTTAACAACTTTACAAGGAACGTCAGCCCTTAACGTTCTACCTAACATTTTCTTACTGCTTTTTCGAAAACGTTGTAAAAACATCTGGTGCTTCACAATTAAGCCACATCGTCAAGGTAAATTTGCAAATCAAATCCACAAATTGTTCAGACGTTTAAAATTCAGTGCGAGGAAAGCAGTCGCAATATGAACGGTTCTAAAAATACATTAACTTACAAAAGAACATCTTACATCACTTTATCATTTACACCTTTTTTATTTGATTTTAACTTTATTGCAGCTCATGTAAAATATAAAAACACCAGCGCAAACTCCCTTGGGCAGCTTTGTTCCTCTTGTTTCTATTTTTTCCCAGATATAAATACACACACATTGTGCCGTAGAACAACGTAACTGAAAATGATAAAAACGGTCCAGTATAGGTAGCCGATAAAATTTTTCCCGGAATGAATGCACGTGTTCCTTCTATTTTGTTAATTGTCTGTCTAACTAACTGGATGACCCTTTTGGCGTAGAGAGTTGATAAAATGGGGTGGGAAAAAGGCAAAAGCATGCGACTCACAGTCGGCATCTGTATAAGTTGAATCTGCGTGGCTTTTAAGCATTTCTCCACATTGTGGGGGCGAGGTGTAGAGAGAGCCATTAGTAAAAACACATCCATTCTAATGCGCCTGTGAAGAAACAGAAGGTCAGTGAGGGCATGAGGCACATGGCTGTTTGCAGGCATAGAGGTACGATGGGTAAACGCAAGAGTCCGTGTGCGGGTTGTCAAACAAGCCGGAAACAATTTCAAAGAATTATAAAAGATACTGCATTTAAATGGTAATGTTGGGTGAGGGCATGCTCAAAAAGCAGCTTTTTGCTTAAATGGTCTCATAGTACAGTGAAAATACTGTCATGCTGTTCTGAATGCATAAAACAATGTCTTCCTCTGGAGGAGGCTGGAGAACAGTGGGTCAGTGACATCTTGGTTTCTCATCACTGAAGGAGCTGAAGCAGAAGAATGTCTCAAGAATGCTCTTGAAAGACGTTTTTTTTTTAGATCTTGGTATCTCGCCTGAACAAGTCTTTTAGTGTTATTGATTTCTACCCATCATTCCATCGTTCGCCCATTTACAATTACCCATCTGTGAGCAAGGGTGGACCATGTCATCGTCGCCCGTGGCAATGTTCTAGAAGTGATGCGACAAATAGGAAAACGAAGCATGACCTCACTTCTTAATTTTAGCCAATCAAACGATGTCTGTTAGTTGTCTCCGCTGAGATTTGGGTCAACAGCTTTATTTATGAAATGTGGGGAACAATGTTATGACTCATAGCACCATGGGTACCCGAACAAAGAACATACACTATGTTCTACACGTCTGCTACCAGATGACATTATGTGCCATGCTTATTTCAGAAAATGGTCAAATTAGAACAAGTTTAGTTATGAATTCGAACTAAATTTTAATTGAATTGGAACATAATTAGTATTATGGTTAAGAATAATTTTTCGAACAGACCTTATTATGGCGAAAAAATCAAAACTACTAAAACATCACTATAACATTCATGAATAACACCAGTATGGACATATACTAATGAACTCTTCCACTAACATGCCATGTATAGTTGATTATATCAATTTTATTTGAATGCTTTTGTGCAAATTATAAACCAGACACCAACATTCTTCATTTTCATCTTTAAAACTTTTATATTTACTTTTTTGTTATTTTGTATGCTCGCTTTCATTGTCTCCTTCATCCTCTCTGTTTCTCTGGGGTCATTTTCAACCCATCTCCCTTCTAATGCAAATTGCCAGAAATATTTATGATAAACTGTAATTGGCCTCTTTTGTTTTGAGATTTTGTTAACTTTTACATTTGGTCAGTAATTGACACCACTGGGATCACTCCCTGCACAAATAAATACTCCTCTAACTGTCACTTCATCCAGCATTCATTAAAGCAGCCATTCTACAATTTCTACAATCAAGAGGAAAGAGCGGATGCCATGCTTGTGTGTGTAAAGTATGTATGAAAATGTTGGTTGTAAATAAGCAAATTTAGGACTGGTGGTCAAATGATGCAAAATTGTACGCTTCTTTTGTTCTTCTTAATATACTGGAAGGGTGATAAAGGAAATTGACTTTTCATTTTCTGATGTTTATGAACAGATCAATTGGTTCAATATAAAAAAATCTGCATTTTTAAAACTGCAACAAATTGAAAGTTCCTCCCAAAGAAAAAAAACTATTTCAAACATGTATGATTTCTTTTTTTGATCACAAAAATGTTACATTATAAATTTTTGTAACTGGCATTTATTTGCATACACTTATTATTTGTTTTGTGTCCACACAATAATAGAAAATGAGAGCCACTGTTATTCGGTTACCGAATTTCATCAAAATATATATTTTTTATGTTCTACAGAATAAAGAAACTGGTTTCACATTACAAGCGGATAAGGAACCGACCACATCGTTTTTATTTTAGGGGTGAATTATCCCCTGGTTTTGGAAAATACAACCTGCTTTGGAGTTGAATATACATTCAATTGGCTAAGAAGTTAAAGGGCGCATTCAATAAAGCCTAAAGCCCCAGTCACCATTTTACTTCCAGTGGAGCCACATGCGACTGCAGACGAGCCAATCCCATCATTCAGACATGAGCTCATTTGATTTTAAGACAGAACCCATTTAGCCTGACCATCTATCTCTTCCTCATTCATCATCTTCATTACATCATCGCTAGCAATATCTTAAAGCATGATGTTGCCCTTAGTGATGCCTGACATTAAATCCAAAGCAAGCATCTCTGGAACATAACTAATCGAATGCAGGCTTTGCATCAGACATCTCTGATATATCCTTTATGAATAGCACCTACAGCATGGTCATAAAAGGACCGAGCAATCCTAAGTGATTTAAAAGTGATGAAGGAGACTACCGCAGCCTTAGTGGATCAATTTGCGGCCTGCCATGCTAACCCTATAAGCGCGCCTTTTAACAATTCAGGTTTCTGCACGCCACTAATTTAAAGTCTCATACAGTACGTGTCAGTTCACGGGGAAAGACGCAACATCTTTTGGCTTAGCTGAGCTGATTGAGGCCTAACCAAGGGATATTTGAATCTTTATTACTTTTCCCCACCCACCTCTGTATCTTGAGTCCACTGTCAAAGTCTGTTAGGTTGCCTCTCTGTATCGCTGGTAAAACATTGAATAATTCATGGTATCTGTGTTATTTGTACGTTTGCTTATTTATGAAGGTGGTATATTGAGTATCTCTGGATTGGTTTCAGCGACTGCAGGCAAATGAAGACGTCTTGATGTTACGCCGAAGCCGGTAGGGGGGTGGGCGCTTGATTGTAGAAGTGTAATAAAATTGGATCCTCAACGAGTCGTCATTCTGCCCACTTACAAAGGGCCGTGTCCAATCAGAGGGCTGCAATTGTGTTCAGCATCCCATCTTTCTACTTGTATCTTCTACCCTCACAAACCCAGACCCCCTGCAGGAAAATCCACCAACACCAGTCGCTGTAATCTCATTTCAGCAGGGCCCCTCCAACAAAGAGAAGTCAGGGGAAAAGGGAAAAACATGAGTGATTGTCTTTTCTGTTTGTGAAATGAGTTCATGACGACGGGCAATTGGAAAGCGTTGGCAGAGATTTGAGCTGTTAGAGATATCTGTGAGTACATGAGCCTCGGGGCATGTACGGGTTCGAGGTGCGCAGTGAGATCATCCTGACTTTCCTTTAATCATTGCTTTGTTGTCTTCGCATGTGCGCATCAACGTTTCTTTCACCGTACGAGCTGAAACCGTCATTCCTTTTACTTCAAAACTTATGCTTCTGGCAAGTCACGCTGTTGCCTTGTTTGTGTTTGCGTGATAGATAGATTTAACTAAAGGAGGGTGACCCAAGGGGAACATTGGCTTTAAAAGTGTGCTTTAGTCATCAATAACAGACTGTAATTTTGCAACGAGGTTACGAGGAAGGGGAAGAAAGAGAAAGTGAAAATGTGTGTGGGAGCAAAAGGGAAAAAGATGAAGAAATAAATGGATCGAGAAGGAGAGTGGGTTGGCACATGAATAAATGAGAAATTTGGGATTCCCAGGAATATATGAGCTATAAACCTCGAGAGAGTGAGAAAAAGAAAGGGAGAGAAATATAAAGGGAACACAATGGCCTGCCTCGGCGCGGGGGTGGAGGTGGGATATCCAGGCAAGTCGAAGTCAAACAGCCGAAGTAAGACTTGGCCTACGGCATCCAAATCCGGTATATGAATGCCACACAAACAGGCAAACAACCCACGGCCGACCTAAATCTCTGATATCACCTGAGGGGCTGAATTTACAACCAATGACAGAAAAGAATATAGCATCTGTAAAATGTTCCAACCAATAAGAGTAAAGCATTAAGCAAACAATAAAGTTAAAAATACAAACCTTTTCTGTAATTTATTTCTAATGTTCTGAGGTGCTATCTTTAACATTATGATTTGCTTTGATTTGCTGTCGAGTGGCAGTAAGCCAGTCTTATTGACAAGTTTAAAGGTATGTTTTTGCTTATTTATACACGGTTAGGTTAGTATATGTCCTCTTAGACGGACTACAATGATCACCTCACCCTCAAATGACTCAAATTTTTTTTTTGTGTTTGATTTTAACTTTCCCAGGCAATAAGCTACTATTTGGGAATTTCCGCCAACTGTTGGGATTTAAATATAGGGGAATGAAGCCTCTACTGATTGATTTCTTCTATGTTCTTTGCTTGCTAAGAAAAAAGTTTTTGTTAATATATTCATTTGTTTCATTTACACATTTAAACATTTGTTTAAGTGATTCAATAATTGTACGTTTGAAGTAATATGTAATTGTTGACAATTTTATCTATTCAATTAACAGTATCTCTACTGTTTGTTTTTACATATAATTTTTTCAGTCATGTTAATATTGACATTTGTAGCTACATATTGGCAGAAAGGGTGTTAATTATTTATTTACATGTTTCTTTGTTTTCATATGAAACATTATTATTTTTTATATTTTATTTATTCACATTTATTGCTGTTTAAAGTTTATGCTTTAAGAATTATTTTGAAGTCAAATAAAAACATTTTTTTCTAAATAAATGGAAATAGTCTTTATTTACAATGAATCACATGAGATATCACGAATAACCCAGCAAAAATAACCCAGACATGCATACTAATGTAAACTAGCATTACATGTTGTCCTAGGCACTAGCCAGACCGATAAATATATACAGATTGTAAGATAATTTCAAGCATGAGCATCAAATAAAACATGTCTATTAGTGTTTTAAAGGTAAGTGTTCTCAAAGTTTTTTTTTTAAGATAAAACAAGATTCCAATTAAACAGAGATATGTTTACACATAGACATCTCTTTTGACAAAAAAAGTTCAAAAGAGTGCTATAATAAAAAAAAAAAATTGTGCATGGTCAAAGAAACATGCTTCATACATAGCATAACATAATTAATACTTAATATGATTATGTTGACAAATGGTTTTGTCCTTGCAAAAACCAACCACAAAAACTGCAATACCCATATATCTCTAGAAATACAATCAAACTTAAACACAAACATTTAACTTTAATTCATGCAATACTATTTTTTAACCCGCATCTCTGCCATCAATTACCTTTTTGGAACTGGATCCTGACCAACCAATAACCTTCCTCGTACACCGGTCCTCGATAGTGGCTTGTCATTGGTCAACTATCAAAAACTCATTTGACAAGGGCGTTTCGTCAGCTTTTAAAGGCACTTTTTAAAACACCACAAGATTAAGATATAAAACAAATGCTGGCAGCTTCAAAAACACGTCAAATATGAAAATGTCCTAACTCCAATATTCAATTGACAAAACTTTGCTTTTACCTAATAAAAAATAAATATTCATATTAAAGCAACTTATAGTACATTGAAGGTATAACTTACAACAGTGTTTGTGTTCCCAAACCAACAATCTTCGGGCTGCTTTTATGAGGGTCAAAGGAAATGTTCCCTGAACTGCTGAACTATTGGCATTCATGTTTCTAACTGTGTATAAAATAATTAATGGAAACGTTTCTATAGTTATCAATTCCTTTATGGTTTCAAAGTAATACATTTGTAGTATTTTTGTCACTCATAAAACTTTCCACAGTTACGGCAAAACGTATTTTCATCCAGACCTCTTTGTGCCAAATTCCTCAGTACTTGCAAAAGTGTCACACAATATACATATTTTTAGAAAGGGGTAAAAACACATTTTAAATCACAAAACCATCCAAAATGATCCCCTGTAAATGCTAAAATAACCTGTTCATATAATCTACATACTGAAAACAAACTTGGTATTTTTACAGTTTTATATTTTGCATTCTATCACATCCTATAATGCAGCCCAACATCCAAAACACTATGACTTGGTATATAACGACATATTCCCATTCTGAAGACTCGCAAGAAAGATACATTCAGCCATAAGCACCAAACACACAGACTATTATTGTCCAACACATTTAAATCAATACAAGGCTTTGATCCCTGCAGTAGGTGAGCTTAAGTGTAGACCCAATTCATAACCACAGAGTGAGCTGTGGCTATTTCAGGCGGTTTAATTGTCACTTCAGAGTCCTCGCTGACAGATACAATAAGCTGGCAGGCCACAGCGAGTCACATGTGAGACTCTCGCCATGGGATACGAAGGATAATATGAAAGAAGCGCTGAATAAATGAATCGCCAGGACAGTGTTTGCGAGAGAGAGTCAATGAGCGGAGCTCAGACAATGTGTATTATTTTACTTCCAGCGATAGACACAGTATGGTGTGTGTTTTCAGTGGAAAACTGGACAATAGAGGCACTGACAACAGCGGCGGGCATAGTCCGACACAGATATCTGGTATTACAATAAATTCAGACAAAAATTGAGTTGTGAGTTTGGATCAGTTAAACATTTTTAGGGTATGTTTATAAATAGCAAATGGGTAAATGTTTGGCATTAGAATAAATAAAGTCCCTGTTGCTGAGTCACTAAAACATTGTGCTTTTGTGACTTCACATAGTAAGTCACAGTAATGCTAATCCTCAATTTTGTTCACATTCACATATGAAAAGAAATCCTATCTGCGGGTGACATGACGCTACCGTGAATAGCCGAAAAAAAAGCTTCAAATATCAATAATACATGACAAGATCTAATCTTTCTGCATTATGCCATGTTTTCTTCTGTGAATGGAACGCAGCACACTTGCCCTCCACTTTAGAAAACATCTTTTCAGAACGCCTTGCCAAAGTGTTTCCTTTCCCTATAGGTTTACGCAAAGGGGGTGAGCAGGGGGTCACAAAAGGCAAGGGAATGTTTGTCCTAGGATTTTAAAAATAAAACGAATAGCATTGATTCTTTAAAACTGAATTGACAGACATGGCGAGAAAGAAAGCATTGATGAATTGACTGCTAGACGCCACATGTTAATTCATTGCTTAGCTTTTGAATGCAGCAGTTGAATATGTCTGGTAAACATAGTTATCTCTATTGACTAGAGATAAAAAAGGGGTTATGAATGATGTGCAGAAAGCAAAGAAGAGTGTGATTTCAGAAAGAAAAATCACAAAAATCTCACATTTGAAGGGTCTGGCATGCGTTTACACCTACATTTTAGTGATCACTTTGAACTACTACTATTTATTATTTAATGCACTCGGCCCCAAAAAACCCTTCAATGCAACAGCTGGAAAACAACAAAAGAGCCAGAAGAATAAACACCACAGTGTCCTGCAGAAGTACAACTGAGGAGAAATGTAAAAGGGAAAAAAGGAAAGAATGCAGATTCCACAGGGCTTTAATAAGCTTTAAAAAGAGAGATCGGGGATGTACAGAGAGCAGACTTGCCTGCAGGGCAGGGAAATGACCTTCTCTCACAGGCCTCCAGGATCAATACAGGCCTTTCAGCCATCCCTGGACCAGTTCCCAAACCAGTCCCATCCACACTGGGACAACAAGAGAGCATACCAGAGCAGCCAGCCCTAGGCCATGCATCTGCTCTGGAGACGGTCCTCACACACATCCCACACCAAATATTAAAAGCTCTTTTGAGGTGGTTACGAGCTTCATGGCACAAAACAAAGATTTCATGCATTGTGGGAAATCCCTAATTGTAGTATATTTAGGAATGAAGTCTGAGAAGTTCATATGATTAAAAAAAATAATGAAAATAAGTCTGAAGCACTGTAGGCCTCAGATGCAACAGTCTATGAGGAAATATGAATTTATTTTTTAATTTACATTATTTAAAATATCACAGAACATTTACAGTATTATATTAAAAATAATAAATAATGAATTTGCAAGAAGCATACATTTAAAACTAGTTCATGTGGCTTCATAAATATCACAAAAATAAACAGATCTATTAATTTAGTAACCCTTTTTACAAAAAACTATTACTTTCTATACATTTTTTAAGGTTATGTTATAAAAGAATAAGTAATAAATAATAAAGTAAAAAATATGAAAAACAATTTATTTCCCAAATATATATATAATTAATACACACCTAATATATTTATGAATTCTAATAGAAGTACTGATCAATAGAGCTAATCAGATTTACTTGCATATACACAAAATGAACATAAAAACACATCTACTATTTATGTGTACGCATTGAAATATTTATTTAAGCGAGCTATTTTTTTATCTGCATTTACTCAATTAAAACATTATAATTCATTGATTTAATGGATTTTACAACTTTAAAATGAACTACATTTAAAATAAGAACATATTAAGAATAAAAAATAGGAATAAGAATATTTTTTATGTTCAAATAATTCCTACAAGATTGTGCAGGTTAAGCACAAAAGATACCTTTGTTGACATTTACAGTCTGTTAAAACTAAACTGTTGTTTTATTGCATTATCTATTAAACGACATGGCTTTTAAATGCATTTTATACGAGGAAGTAGACTACATCAGCATATTTCCTATGAAGAAAATAAGAAGGAGTTATCAGATATAAGGGAAGTTATTGTTCTATTAAATGTAGTTTGAAATTGCTCTGGGGAAGAGAAGAGGGTGATTTCTGCCAACTTGATGAAAGAGGCTTGAGAGGGACGTGAAAGAAGGTCAGACATCTTGCCTCAAACATCTAATTGGATTTGGCTCTCAATAGGTAGCCTCAATTTCCAGATGACTGTGTGACTGCTTGGACAAAAATGGGATAGCACCCCATCACCACCACCATCCTCCCGAATGGAATAGAGAGGGTACCTGACATGACTGTTACTTTGTGATTAAACACATTTCAGATTCTTTTTTTCCAAAAAACACATACACGTGAAACAATATTTTAGTATCCTAAAACAAACATAACAGTAAAGTTTGGAGTGAGGAAATAAACTTAAGAGAGAAAATAAATCAAAACTACAACAAACTAAAATATACAACAAAAAACAAAAACAATATCAAATAATTAAATGCAACCTTCAAAATAAATATCCTGTCATTATTTACTCATACTCCTGTTGTTTCAAACATGTAACACCTTCTTGCATAGATCACCACAATCTTTATAAGAAGGCAATTGAACAGCAGTCACATCCATTGTCTTCTATTGAAAGCAAACAAAACCAAAAATGGGTGTGGATGGTGGTTGCCATCTTTCTTCAACCTATCATCTTTTGTGATCGGCAAAATATCATGCAGGTTTAAAATGAAACAAGGGTGTTGAAATTGACACAATTTTCTGTTCTGTGTAAACCACCACTTTAACTAAAAAAAACTGAAATATGACAATATGAATAAGATAATTTTATTACACCAAAACCATCGAACAACATTTTTTGATTGGCTTAAATAAAAGTTATTTTGAATAAAAAAAAACTGTCCAATTAACATGTGAGCACATTTAGTACAGATTACCAGACAAAACACATTGGTTGCCAAGTCAGAGTGGGCAAAGATAGTCTTGTTAGATTAAAGAAGTTTTCTCCCTGGATGTTTCTAATTGCTATCCCCATGTGCAATATAAGCTAGCACTTTTTCTGTACTTTCTGATGGTGAGATAAAGATCAAGAGAGAGAGAGAGATGAATTTGAAATGCAGGAAAAAATGTTACTAGGCAACAGAAGATTCAACCTATTGCATTGACACCTAAAGCAGTGCTACACCGAGCTCTGAATTACAATCAAATAACCAAATTGAATACAAAAGAGCCTTTTATAAGAGAATCCTTCTTTCCCTGTCTGTCTCTCACCCAGGTAATCATAAAGCTTTGCGTGAATGTGTCTAAATGACTGCAGGTTTAGTACATTAGCCTTGATTAGACTTAAAAGACGCATTGATTTTTAGAAAATGTGTATTCACCTGGATGCAATAATGGTATGCTTTGTGATTAAGCCTTTGTGTCTTGGTGTCTGTGATGAAAAGAACAGCCGGAGATGGTTTTCATATTCATGGTATGTTCGACCACAGTTTGGAAGTACACAAAGGTGTTGGGTCAAAAAGGGACAAACCCAACCGTTGTAAATTAACCTATGCTGGGAGGTTTTCACTCAAGCTTTAATGTTCAAATGTTTTAACATCTAAAGAACCTTTCTGTATCATATAAGGTCCATCGTGGCATTCTTCATAGTATAAAAGGTGAAAATGAGACGGTCCCTTAATAACCTTTGACTGAATGATTATTTATGGTTTTGATGAAGAAACTTCAAACTGCTTTATTTTTTAAGTTGCTTGTATGACAGTTGTAAGAAGTCAATGTCAGGGGTTCAGTTGCAGTCAAATAACTAAATGGATTTGTGGGCAGGGTTGTGTTAAACATCATGCTGTATGTGTTTGTTGTGGTTATTTTTGTCAACATACCACTTTGTTGGAAAATTAGATTTTGTTTAATGCACAAAAACGATTGTGTATTCACTTCCTTTTAATCAATAAAGAGCACCTGAAAGTCTCTGCCTGTAGCTTTGTGCCATACAGAGTCTAAGTGTGTGGGAGAGTCACTCCAACAAGCTGGAATGAAAAGCTTTGACCTTCTCAGCTGTGATTTCTCATCAAACTGTTCAGTAAGTGCTCTCTCATTCTCCCATTTTTTCTCACTCTGTCGGTTCAATTCATAAGTCGTTTTATTGACGTGCCATTTTATTGACTAAATCGTTTAAGCATTAAATAATCCAAATGTCCTTAAAAGCACAGCCATGAAAAATATCCCTTTCTCTCCATCTCTTAAAACATTAAACTTTCAAACAGACCGACCTGAAAGAAACCAGATCACACAAGGATAGGTTCCCAAAAAATAGGCAATTCTGTCATCATTTTGTGCAGAGCACAAAATAAAATATTTTGAAGAATGTTGGCAACAGAACAAGCACTGTGCATATTCATTTCTATTGTTCACATGATATAAGAGTCAATGGATACAGACACTTTAAGATTATAAACATTCTTTGCTCAAACGTTCTGATGACAAAATTCCCTTTCTCACCAACACCCCTACAAATTCAATGGTTTGTTAGCTAAAAACATTAAAGTTGAGCTTGATTCAGAAAAATCTACAAAATTAGAATGAAAGACTAATATCCGGCTGTCTGTATTTGCATCATTTGCTTTGAAAGGTGTCATATTTGGGTTTATATTCACCATGTCAATTACAGTCGACAAACCTAAACTTCTGTGAATCAAATAAGCGGAGGAAAAATGGGAATGTATGAACTGGGAATCGATGTGTAATTGGATGTAAAAATTCATGCATACAGTATGATCGCACTATGAACACATTCAACACTCTTCAGCAATCATATAGGCTGTAATTACAGCTTAAGTAGTACTTCTGATGGGCTACCATATCAAATTGCAGCTGGCATTAAACCCTGGGAACGTTTTTCATCGGCCACCTGCGCGCGGTGATGATGGCGCGTGATAAAGTCTGAGTGCATTTAAACAGACGGTTCCCAGAGGTTGTGCTGCATTGGAGGTGCCCTTTCATGTGACATTTAGAGTACAGAGAGGATATAAACAAGAATGGGACGTATATGGAGGATGGCAGAGAATGAGCTTGCTATGGAATGAAACAGAAAAGACAAATGTGAAAAGGAAAATAAAACAGACGTGGACGCATAGAGATGGTTGGGTAGATAAAACAAGACTAACTGATCCTTCACAGATGGAGGAACGGGCAGTACGAACACAAACCAAGATCAAACGACAAATGAGCCAATCACTGACGTTTAGGGTGGCGTAAATCAAGTGCATTCCCATTGGTGTTAGCCTACTGGCGTCCAGACTGGTGACATGTTGTCCGACCATTTCCATACACCTGAAAATGAACTTGCGTTATTGATCTCCCCTCATCGATTTTGCTGTAGGCAGGCGGTGGGGCTGTTTGCCATTTGTATCTGCTCTCTAGTTTGCCAATGCACACTTAAAGTCGCAATGGCAATCTGCTGCCACCTCTGCAATTTATGTGTTCTGCCTGGGTCGCCCTCTCACTTTAGAGCGAGTTGGCTTTAGGTAATTACTGCACTGCCAACATAGAAGAAGAAGAGCGATGCCAGATAGAGTGGGAAGCGGGACAGCTTGTTATAATGCCATCCCTGCTGCCCCCCGTCCCACATCACCATCCGCTCGTGTCTGTCTGCTAGCCATTACATTGTCCTTAAAAGAAAAGTTCACCCAAAAATGATGTTTATTCACCCTCGCGGTGTTCCAAATCTGTACGCGAGAGAAAGAAAAGATTACAATTTAAGTAACAATTAATTGTTTCGTCTGATATGTGAACCGATCACTCGGTTTCTGAAAACAGAAAAATATTGTTTATGAATCAGATCTGGGACTAAATGATCCGGTCCCAGCTCACTACTGAGAAAAATGGTCCTTGAGTTTTATCTTCACACAAAACTTTCAAACAATGACTCTAAGTTCAGCTCATGAGTTGTATGAACTATTTTAAAGTGATGATTGGAAATTTAAGTTCTAAAAGAACACTTTATTTCAATAGCCCACATTAGACATTCTATTATAACTATAAGTAACTTTAACACTTTAATGAGTTGACGCTTACACAAAGACAGTATGCTTAATATATCTGCCTCATTTCAATAGCCTTTAAACAGACTATCCACTTGTCAGGTCGTGATATAAGAAATACTGTTTCTAGGTCAAAACCTCAACTCATGTAAATGGAGGACATGTCACTCATTTAAGCAAAATGAACATTTATGAACTTATAGCATGAACTACAGTCTTCAGGTTCAAAGAATCTCAAACATTAATATTTCATTCAATTTCATTAATTTAGTTTCTGGCGATAAAGGATTGGATCAGGAAGTTTTTAATCAAGCCATGTATTTTTGTTATTTACCCAAGGCATCTAAAAACCCAGTTGGACCAAACTAGGTAGTATCTAGCGAGTATTAGATACAACAGCTAGTATAAGAACTGTTGCGCAGTTAAACTTAAATGCTACCTTGTTACGAAACCATTCACCAGATGAAATATTGATATATATGTGACCCTGCCTGTGAAAACCCAGCTTAAGTCATTTTTATTCTAAACAATGTAAAGAAATTTTTTTATTTATATAACATTGATTTCTTTACAGGAGCAGTATCATGCTCTTTCAAGAATTGTAAGTGCTTTAGACTGTTAAACATTTTAAGTTGTCATGTTGAACATGATCCATTTGTTAAAATCTGAGTAAGATACATGAAGAGAGGAAGAAACTGCGTGTGTTACCTCTCTTTTAATATTGACTGAGTTAGACCATGCAAAAATTGAAAACATGGTCAAATTAATAGGTCAATCTAAAATTTAAAGGTGCAGTTCTTAGTGTGTTTTTGAAGCTTTTACTGTGTTTACTGTGTTTAATATAATATGTACTAATGTTTCACATGTAAAAATAACCCGTATTTTTCACATAATTAACTTATTTGTCTACCGATTTTTCCCTGTCAGGAAAACGGCTGATAACTTTCCGGTTCTGATGAAGTCCTTACTTCAGAAATACGTGACGAGTTCTGATTGTACCAGCGGTTTTGTGTTGTGATTCGACAGCAAAACTAGCGTGTGTAGCTCAGAAGGGTGACAGCGCTTACCATAGCCGGAATCAGAACCGGAGAACATAGATGAAGAGAATCAAGTAGAACATGTGCCAGCAAGACTTTTGTATACCCCTAAACATAGAACAGTGATTCGAGTTCTGTAGCTAAACTTCACCCCGATCTAAACCAGCATGTGTTTAAACAGTTAACAATAGATATAACCAACAAATAATTTAAACTGATTATTATAAACACAAACAATCGATAGTGTCCGGTTGAATTTCTACACTTTTTGTCAGATTTGTTTGCAATTATGATCTATTCAACAAAGCAAAACCGCATTGCCCTTTGTGTAATAAGTTACAGAAGCTGTTAAACGCACAAGCTTAAATAATAACATACACTTACCGGTTGTGGTCCATAAACAACACTTTCCCCAGACAAAGAGGGAACAGCTTCATCTTTTTAGAATAATCTTTATGTTAATCCGGCATTAAACTGATTGAGATTGGGAAGCTGTCCTGAGTAAAATGTGCTGCACATAGTTTTACATGTGGTTAATAATAATAGGGAATCGAGATAAACAAACATAACTTGTGTCATTGATCTCTAATGACAGTGTCCCTGGGAAGGCCAAACAAAGGTGATTGGATTCAGGGATGAAAATAACATTACAATATAACAAAATAACAAAAGTTTCGATGACATGGCGACAAACAAACACACACTACTGTGGGAGCGCAACAAGACCACGCCCCCTTTTTGTGTGTTCCTGTGGGCGGAGATTAACGTGGTTGTGATGTCACTAAAGCAGGAACGAGAGGGATGTTGACCAAACTGGCCGCTTTTTGTATATAATAAAATATCTCGCTTGACGTTGAACTTTAAGCTTTATAATTTTACAGATATTATTTAGACTCCAACAACAACAGTATACATTAACTAAAGTTTGAAACATTGGAATTGTGATGAATGGCACATAATAACGCTAATTTTCCCAGAATACAGTTGTCCTACTTTTGCTTGGTTACACAGGCAGGGTCACAAATATATATAAAAATAAAGTAAATTTATATTACGAGCCACAGGCCAGACCAAACTTTTTAACATATCAGTCTATCAATACTGTTAATAAACTCTTGTCAACTGTCAATAAAGTCATAGTTCAGACATAATATAAATTCATAATTTATTCACTCTTATGTCATTCGTGGGATGACACATAAGAATATATTTAGAAAAATGCCTTTTTGCAGCCATAAGAGGGAGGTCAATGAGGGTCTATGTTGTTTGGTTACAAAGTTATGCAAAATATTTTCTTTTGTGTTCGCATAAGCAAAGTAAAAGGTGACATGGTGATGAATTACAGATGACAGAATTTTCATTTCTGGGTGAACTTGGAGTAAGATAAAATATGCAATTTTTATAGTTAGTAAAATTTATAAAGCATACTATTATAAACATGACATGAGTTTTGGCAAACTATAAAAATCTTACCGTCAGTTGACATTTTTCTGGCTAATTTTAAGTGTGGGCGAAGGTGCACTTTAGGGAAGTTTGGCCCCAAAACACTCTGCATTTGCAGTCACACAGCTTACCATTGCAGTTATGGGAAACAGCTTGATGGCGAGGTGTTGCTGCAAACGCTGAGAGTAGATATGGAGAGAGGGGGGCTATCGGCCCAGGGCAGGCAGGGCTGGTTGGCAAGATGCTGGGAACGACAGAGCGTGAGACTCTCTACTGGCAGTCCAAGTGCAGCAGTCCCAGAGCCCGGAGGACAAGCTTATAGAGTATATCGACAGATTCACACAGGACTGGGTGACATGGGTCAGTAACAGGCAGTAAGACGATTGATGTTTGTGTGGATTACACGTACGTGTGTGCAAGGCAGTGGAAGTCTATAATGCCATGCTGGGTGCAGTGAATTCAAAGCACTCAACTTTGAATGCAAAGCATTTAAGGGCAATCTGCAAGCCTTATTTGCAAAACCTCACTGATGAAGCTGCCAAAAAACAAAATGCACAGCATGTGATTGCCTTATATTGAAGAGTAATGGTTATTGAAATATTTGACAGATTAGAATGCATTTGAGTTACTTTTTCAAATTTGTGGTTAATATTATATAAAACAGGTTTTGATAGAGTGCAGTGTTTCATGAATCACACATTTGATTCCTATGGCTGATGTTACTTTTTACCAGTGGAGTGGCACTTGTCTTGACAATCAGGGATAGGATGGGCTCTGACAGACAGAGACAGAGGGAAAGCCTATAAACTATTCCCATATCAACACACCTTTCCCTAGAGCTCCAGACATGCCACATATCAGCAGTCTTGAGCATCAGCCGGCATGCAAATAAGCGCTCAGCCTGTTCTAAATAATACATCAGCATGCGTTTGAGCCAGAGCCACTACCCTGTGGCTATGAGTTTTGGGCACTAAATGTCAGGCTGCTTGACTATGGTGAACTAACACCATATCTGTCTCAAACCCCTGTGGAAACGTAATCTAAAAGCACCGAGCAACTGACATGCAATGTTTATTTCGGCACAAATGTTTAAACCACACATGTTCTATCGGGCAGAATATCATTTTGAGATTATTTTCTTAGTTCATTTAAAGATTTAATACGTGCAGAATTGTGCATTGGAATTTCACTGACTGACATGTTGTGGCTTTCATAATATCTTGTAAACTAACCCACAGGGAGGAACAATCCTAATTATTTTAAATATCTCAGTTGTTTTTCTAAACCAGCAACAAGATTAAATGTCTTTAATATCCAGTTTCTCAGATTGTTTTATCCTGAGAAAAAGACTCTAGAGTGTCGGAAGTGTTTCTCTAATCTCTTCTCAGATTTGCCGAATTCTGCAATCAAGAGTATGAGACTCTAACATCAACCAAAACATCAAATCCCAAATTATCACTATCAGAATTCATTTAGCATCAAATTCTAAAATGACAAAACAGTCAACATATTTTTGAAAAGCTGAGAAATTCTACTGGTGTTTGAAAGTACACCCTATTGTCATGGATGAAGATGGACAAAACTAGGAAAAAGTTCTTGGTAAGCCCGAGAGAGGTGAGGAATTAGTGAGCTTGAAAGTACTGAATGTATTCCGATGGTGAGGGCTTTTTCCGGGTGCTGGTGAATCCGCGCATTGTGCTTTGCATTTCTAGTGTCACTGACCGGTCACAAGCTTGTGTCTTGAGGACGGAGTTCTTACTAACATTAAGAGTGTCAGCTGTGACTGGTCGACGGTGATGAGAAGATGCAGCTGATCTGTGTTTGTTTCCCAAGCGATACTGATTTTATTCGGGATGCTCATCGTGGAATGTGGCTTGGGTTCCATGTAGACCAAAGGGAAGGGTTCTGTGCTGTCAGTGACCACTAGGGGTTGAGAATGCCATCTTTGGTCTGGCATGGTTGATAAGGTGGACCTGCCAATATCCCTTGTTAAGGTCCAGGGTGGAAATGAACTGAACCCTTCCCAATTGGTCCAACAGCTTATCCTTTTGAAGCACTAGGTACCCGTCGGATTCTGACACTTCTTTCAGCTTCCTGAAGTTATTGAAGAAGCGGACAGTGCCGTCAGGTTTTTGGCCCGTCACGATCGGGTTCAACCACGGGCTGCGTGATGATTCTATTAACCCCAACTTGAGCGTCTGTTGAATTTCCTCCTCTATAGTCTGCTGACAAGCATCAGGGACCCGGTTGTCCAATGACTTTAGGGTCCTCGGATCTGGTGCTGTTGGACACCTTACTGTCTGGGAGTGCTGAAAATACATCGGAGTATTGGCTGATGAGGTGTTGAATCTCTTTCTTCTGGAAACTTCTTTGGCAGATTAATATGATAGATTTGCTCATTTCTTCTTAAGCCAGGCTGGCTTACTCTATACATTACGGGTCCGAATTGTAATTGTAATTGTAAAAAGAATACCTGCCAAAAATGTTGGCAATTAAACTGCAGAGCCACCTTTTACTTCTGAAGTATGAACAAAAATAGTTGAGGTGAACGAGTGCCAGTTCCCAATATTCTTCTTTTCTTATTTTGTGTTTAGCTTAAGAAAGAGTCCTACAGGTTTCAACTACCAAGAAGGTTAATAAATCATGAGAATATTCACATTTGTTGGGGAGCTGTTATTTAAAGGCACACGAGATTTGGAAGGTTTTGTGATGTTTGAACAGTTGGCTTGTGCAAATCCCGTTTGAGAGCTTTAGAAAATGTCACATGGTTTCTGTTTTAGAGAAAACACATGACAAGTGTAAAGTTACATTTGCACATTAAATATGCTAGTAAATAAGCATTTTAGCACATTGGATTTGTTTTATGAATTACATTGGTCTAAAAATACTTAATCCCAAATCATTGACATGACAGCTGAACAAAAAAGGATACGCACCCAAGTATATCTATATATTAAATTGCACTTACAGTTATGCATTAGAGTTAGCATCTAACCTTTAAATCTTTAACAATGATACCAGTTTATTCCCTTTCTGAGATCAAAGGTCTAGATTCAAATGTACACCCACCGCTGAATGCTTTAAATTGAAGGCTAAAGCTTTATTCCCTCCTAAACATTCTAATTGCTACATTTACATTTTATCAGCCTGTGGTTCTCATTATGGGAAAGTCAGTGGAAGCAAGAATGTAAGCTTCAGTAGCTTCCTGTCCTGCTTCTTTGACCTAACATCATCACCGCTAACCTTTTAAATTATATGCATTTAAAGAGAATAGAACAAACGTATGAAACATATAAAGGGCACACAATACTCTTGTTTTTCTTGTTACAGCTGCGTACTGTATCTCATTATAATCTTTACAAAACGTGTCAACTCTTTACAGTCATGTTGCTGAATTACATTCTGATGTCATAACTGTTGTGACATAGTTAAATAAAAATGTAACAGGTACTTGACTTAAAATAAAATGATGTCTGTATGGATGAGTTATGTATATATATATATATGAACTGAAGAAAACATTAAAAAACAAGGAAGAAAGAAAGGTTATAAAACCATAATGTTCTAATATTCATACTTTTCCTGTAATATTTTAACACTTGAAACTCGTAATTGTTTTGTGTTAATGTTAACCAAATGAATTAATATTAATTAACTTGTATTTGTTGCTTAATTTATGCAAATTGTGTTATTATGAAAAAGGGTCTGAGCATTTAGTTTCTTTAAAATATGTCAAAAATCTGTACAAAAATACAAGAGTTTATTAATCATAATAATAATAATAATAGTTCTTGTTGTTGGCATTATTATTATTGTTATTATTACATGTCAACAATATGACTTACAGCACAGTTTTAACTTCCAGAAAATGCCAAAAAGCCTATGTAATACATCATCCATTCTCTCCAACATGGACTTGATCTCTGTTTTTTACACTCTTTTTTTCTCATTTATATTATTTTTGCCGTCACTGATAATGAGGTGACAAAGGCATATTGGTGTCACTCTCCTTTAAAACAGTGATTAGTGATGTAAAGTAATGAGTGAAGGCTTGAATATCGTACACACAGGTCTGGACGGAGTGGAGTCTGTGGTCTGTCTGGTTTTGATTCAACACATTTCCTTCACGTTTTCTACACAAACCATTTGCTTTGAAACATCATTCCTTATTATGTACCCAGTAATATGTTCTCAGTATGTGAATGGTACATTACATGCTGAAGATAATAAAAAGTAATTACAAAGAAAATATGATCTGTCCCTGAATGCCAATAGAAAAGCAATGCAAATGAGCTACAGTATCTAATCAGTGCTTTGATATTTCTGTCTATTGCAGAAAACTCTGACCTTATTGCGAGCGAGCGAGGGCTACCTGATGGGATGAAATAATCTGGAGAGCTACTTGTTTGATATACTGTATCTGAAAAATATCCATTTAGTGTTGCTTCAGGCAATAACACTCTGCTGCTATTTTCATTTTTAATCACTAACACATGCCCAAGGATTCATAACATCATCTCTTGATATCCTCAACTCAACAAACACTGCTAATGATTTCTCAACTTTCTACATTTCTAAACAAACACAATGTAAATTGTCAAAAAATTGTCATATTTTTTAATCTTTGATTTTATTTGTATAATTCTTGCATACAAAGTTGAAAGAATTGACCTGCCACTATTTTGGAAACAAATTTTTTTTATTATTTTTTGCCCCGACATGTACATACAGTACATGGAGATATTCAGACATGTGTAAAATACAGAATAATATTTTTCTTCTGACTCTTGGGCAGGTCGGTATAAATATGGATAGTCAGCCAGCTGCTTTGTGGCCTATTCTGGCTTTGTGTAGAGGCCAGGGCAGTGTGTTCTAGCGTCGCATAACATTAACAGATCCCAGACATTCTTTCGCATGCCAACATCATTAATATACATCATCAGATGTTGCTTCATTTCCTTCACATAGGAAACTCTAAATGATTCTGAAACAGAAATGATGCCCTTCTGTCCATTGTAATGGAAATATACATTAAGTGTGAATACTAAAACAACAAAAAATTGTTGGTTACTCTGTAAAAAGCTACTGTGATATAACACAAATCCAAGGCACTTTTTTTAGACTCTGTTTGATAAATTGTATTTTTGAATTTGTTTACTTATATATTGTAGTGGACCACTTTGAACATAAAAACTATACATGTTTATCAGTCTAAAGCCCTTAATATGTATGAAATTGCCTGTTAACTCCTTTTAACAAACTGTTGTGCATTCACTAATGTTCGCCATAAGTTACCAACATTTTTAATTGGACATTTCAAACGTTGAAAACGTTGAAAACGATAAAAACATTGCTCAGAAGGCGTTATGTTCTTTCCAGACACACTATTAAAGGTGCTGTTCTTCGTGTGTTTTTGAAGCTTTGATTGTGTTTACAGTGTGTTATATAACACGTGTTATTGTTTCACGTGTAAAAATAACCCATATTTTTCACACAATTTACTTATCGGTACATCACTTATTTTCCTATCATAAAACTTTCCCATTCTTATGAAGTCCCTCATTCAAAAATACGTACGAGTTCTGATTGTGTTAGCAGTTCCTATGTTGTTGTTTAGAAAGCACTTTAGCACACATTGCCTGAAAAGGTATAAGTAATATCTGTAAAATTATAAAGTTATTATTATAAATTATAAATGATAAAATCATTAAATTGATCAAATTGATCAAATTAAAGACATGTTTACAATAACACCAAGTGCATGCATCTCAACTTTATGGTGAGAGGCATCACCCTTACAACAACATTATACACTAACTTTAGTTTAGAACTTGGAATCAGGAAAAATGGCACATTTAAAGAAAGTTGCAGGTCTCCCAAGTATCCTGTAGAATTAAACTGGTTGTACTTTAATTCCTTGCTATTTTACTAGGTTGTAGGAATGCTCTTTTAGGACAAAAAGTTAAATCAAGATTATTTTGCCTGATATTAAGATCATGGTTACACATTGACTTTGAAAAAATAGTTAATATATATATTGATATGCAGTTAAAAAAAAGAAATAAAATATTATAATAACATATATTTTTTTTAAATGTTTTTTTTCCAAAATTTTTGTAGGCCAAAATTGAGAATCGATTAGACCAATTGAACAGCCTATAGAATAATGTTTTACGTCATACAAAATGTAAGACAACTTGAAAAAAAACATTACTGAAACCCTTCCCCTAATCCCACTACATCCAACATCATAAAATTAGCTGAAATTTACAACCTCGCAGAATAGTTACATTCACATAAAAGAGTCAAAGAAAAGATTGTTTCATCGAATAAGATATTAACTCTCCAAAACAAAATAAATCCATTGTTAAAGTTTTAAAATTATGTTTTTATCCAGACCCATACATTTTGTTAATATTTAATTTATCTTGTTAAAATGGTATGTTGGCTCAGTCTGAACATGTTAAACAATGAATGTTAAACCAGACAACAATATGGAAGTATTGTATTTATGTCTTTTCCAAAACGTTACAAGTTCATCCATTTTGTTTTAAAAATATTGGTTTATGTCTAACAAAAAACAAAACAAAATGGCGTCATGGACTATAAATTAATATAGATCATATAAATGCTGGTGTCATTTTCTACCCCCAGGCGTACGTCTCGCTGGCTCAACTCAGGTCATCAAAAGTGTTAATAGAGTTAAAAGCACTCATTTTGAATGATTGAACATAAACAAACACCTCAAAGCATTGCCATATAGGATTACAACGAAACATTATTATTGCTCGAGAAGACTTATCACATTTAGGCTAAAATCAGATTCGGAATTTAAAGCATTATCTAAAAAAAACTACATCTTGCAGTACATTTTAAACAAGAAAATATAGTGATTTGGCATCATTATCCAAAAACCAACCGCACACCTCCCTTCCTTTTCCCACGATTATGTCCTATTACACAAATATCCATAAACAGGAATTAATATTACTAGCACTGGCCACAAATTAGCAGAATTTGGTGTCAAACTTTCTGATTGTTTACTAAACATGTATCTTAATAATTTGAGACCTTAAATTATAGTAACATTTTTAACAACTGCTAGCAAGCTGGACATAACTGCGAATATGCACATTCAAAGTCTATCTAACTTTAGGAAAGCATGCTCTCCCTGTGAGTGCAAAAAAGTGAAACAGAATATAAAAGAAAAGGAATAGACAGATGATTGATTTCTTGCATGTCTTCCTACAGTGAAGAGTTGCTTTAACCACTGAACGACAAGCATTTTACAGGAAAATGTCATATGCACTAAAGGAAATGTTCAAATCAATCCCATTGATCTGGAGATGAGCGGCTTATTCACCTGTCCATCAAAGTGATTGATGCACTTGTCCGGCCAGTAGGGGTTGTAGTTAAAAAGAGAGGAGGACCAGGAACTATCGATGGTGAATCAAAAGCACAATAGCTATTCTTTGTGGTTTTATTTATTCATGTATTTGCTTGGCTGTCAATGAAAGATGTGCAAAAGCGTGGGTGTGTGCGGTGCTCTGAAGGCAGAGTGAGCTCTAATAGGTTTTAAAAGTGGAACAGTGCAAAGTAATAGGCGTTGGAGAACTGAAGCATTCCCACCCACACACACAATCAATAAGCGCCGCTCGAAATCAATAACTGTTCTGTTTTATGACATGACCCAGTCAAATCTTTCACAAGCATTTATGATAAAATGCCACTGGAGGGAATTTATGTGTGTGTGCATGCCCATGTGGGTTTATGTGCACACATGATACGAAGTGTCTATAAGTGTTCAGCTCAATTTAAATGTATCCGCCATTAGTTTATAGATTAATGAATAAGAGATCGGCAACCCCTGGGATGCTTTGTGATCACTGTCTATGACATTCTGAGCCAAAAGGTTAAAACCATGGAAATCCTAGCTTTCATGCCTGACATTCGACTTTATTGATCGGGAAGGCCCCTGTTAAAGATACCATCTGGTATTTAAGCCCACTGAAATGAATACAAAGCCAACCGAGCGCTGTCTTTAGCAACTGCACGGATGTCAACATGTTGACAAAATCAAATAACTTAAAATAGGCGCTTCGGCATTTGACTGACAACTAAATAAACCAGTTTTCAATAAAGTAATAAGAAGTACACTTGCCGTCTGCAGAAACGGAAAGGAGTCTAGTGCGAGTAAAAGAGCAAGCCATCTGCTTTTTAAGAGCTTTACTTACATGGCAAGACGTAATCTAAATGTCAAAAATATCCACGGTTTAAATGAAGGTTTTAAATGAATATGACTAATTGGTGATGCTGGTTTTTATGACAAGGAATGACTGAAGTGGCCAAAAGAACTTTGATTCCTAAATAGCCAGATGTGGGTGGAAGCCCTCCTCACTTCTTATTATACTTAAAGAAGAATTTAGCTACACACTGTGGATCATTCTAACCCTGTACAATGTGGAAAAGAACTCAGTTGACACACACACATGAACACGCACTCACGCAGATATACACACGAACACACACACACATATGTTTACATGTTTACATGTGACATAAAAACACTCAGAATATGTATTTTAACAATTAAATATCAGTTTATGTATCATTAATGAGTCTACACTGAGTCTACACATGAGAAAAGTTTCAGTCTATACACAAGTTTAACATAAGGGAAATAAAAATGTGTATGGATGTGACAATAATGAGGACATGGTATTTAGACGATGACAAACTTTGTAAAACTGTGAATGAACATGCACAAACCAGAAGGAATAATTTCCACAAATAGACAAGGGATAATTGTCTATTTAACATAAAAGTCACTATTTTTCACTGTATGTGTCTGTTTATAAAGAATATGTAGCATTATGGATTTGATCATCCTGAAAGCAGCCCTTAACAAAAATCAGTCTCTTCAATAAAAATTAAAGAGAGACCTCACATGGATGTTTAAACGACCGAATGTTGATAAATATGAAATTAGTTTAGTAAAATCCCTAAGTAAAACGTTTTCATTGTACATTTTAACGGAATTCCTCTTAGCGAGCTTTCCCAGAACTGAGGCTTTCACTATTAAGAACAACACAATTTCCATGGATTCCAATAATAAATCTGAAGCAAACAACAACCAAACTTTCCCAGAAGTCCACCTGCCCACCACAACATAATAAGACACATCTAACCACCAGCTGAAGTGATGTTATGAATGAACACAGTCCTTTTTTACATTTAGTGGAAAGGGATGAAAGGGACAGACAGAGAGATTGGAAATGTGAGTAGATTGAGGACTCTCGGCACTGTCAGTCTTCGTTAAGTTAGCTGTCCATTCACTTTCATTGCTTCTCTCATAGGCTCCTGTACTGTGAACAGAGTGACAACTCCCGCTCATCCGAGGAAAATTCCATTACCTCGCTGTTACAGAATGACTAATGATAGTGCCCTGTCTTCAAGTGCCACGGAACAGACACAGACAAGCGCTTTTTGCGGACGTCTGTGTGGGTGTGTTTTCTGTCTGTGTAATTTAAGGAAAAGCAAGGCAACAAAATGGTGAGATTCTCAAAAATGTGCTTCGGCAGAAAAGTTTTGTCATTAGCTCTTTTTAGAATTCAGATTATTTTCGCAGATGTCAGTTCCTTTTAAGTCCCCTTATCTGTTGGGAGAAACAAAAGTACTAATATATCCTTCTCTCCTGTCATTTTCCAGACATAGCTTTTAGAGAAAAATAAACATTTGTAGACCAAATATGGTCTTATTTAAGATAAAACAATTCATACATTTTCTCAAAAAAGCAACTTTTTTTGTCACTAGGGCAGTACACTTTTGAAAAGCACACATTTGCACCAAAAAAGTTTGTATTAGTACTCAAAAGGTACATAATATTATTACAAATGAAGCATTATGATACCTAATGTGTGCATATATGTAGCTACTCGTAAGGGGTACTGTACCATTTTTTCACAAAAAATTTTTTTGTGCCTATAGAAATATACATTGTCCTGAATAAACGGTAAATATTGGTAAAATATACCAACTATCGCTTTAAAAAACATATGACAGCAAACCATCAAAACTTGAATTACGATTGAGCCTAACATTATTTCAAATCCCAATACAAAAACCAGCCTACAAAAATGTTATTAGCATAGAAGTGAAATCGTTAGTCACAAAAATGCTTCTAATATTACTGTGCTTTAATAAACCCTTGCAGGTTAGAAATAATGTAATGATAAAAAATATACTGTAGACATATAAAAATATTTTTGCAATTGTCGGGATTAGTGCATTAGCATTGGTTAGAATGTCATTAGAATAGAACCATACTTTAAACTGTAGGTTTAAAACTGAAAAAGCATTGAACGCTGCATTAATGCATTCTTGAGTTCAATAGAAGGGAATTTATATACTGATCATTTGTATACCTTTAGAGAACTTTAAAACTCTTCAAGGTTGTGTTGTGAGTTGTCACATACATATATAACATTTTTACATTTTACATTTAGTCATTTAGCAGACGCTTTTATCCAAAGCGACTTACAATAGTCGAGGAGACAATGAAGCGGTAAATAGCCGATACAACAATAGGTTAACAAGTGGTACAACAATGCTACCGAGTTACACAGAGAGAGAAGTTACAAAAAGTATATATATAAAAAAAATATATTTTTTTTTATTTATTTTTTTGATAGAGTGAGTAGGTTAGAAATGTAGTGAGTTAGTGAGTTAGATGTAGCCGGAAAAGATGAGTCTTTAGGTGTTTTTTGAAGATAGAGACCGAGTCTGACAAGCGTGAAGCCAGAGGCAGATCGTTCCACCATCGAGGAACTGAAGCAGAGAACGTTCGAGAGAGAGATTTCTTACCCTTTTGAGCTGGTACCACAAGTCTCAGCTCATTTGCGGAGCGCAGAGATCTTGAGGGTCTATACCTTTGCATTAGTGAGTTAAGGTAAGTGGGTGCTGAACCGGTGGTGGTCTTGTAGGCAATGAGAAGACATTTAAATTCAATGCGAGCTGCTACCGGAAGCCAATGTAGTTTTATGAAGAGAGGTGAAATGAACAAATATTATATATATTATAGATATAACAAATGAAAAAGATTTTCAGGAAAGTGTTCTGCACGAGATGGAGATAAAAAGCACGGATTTACAGGCGTCAGTCAAACTGGAAGCTGTACTGCAAGGGAGCTGAACTGATAATGTGGGTGTTTGAAGATACAAATCCAAATGGGAAAACGAACTGTGTGGAATGGTGTCAGGACTATATACATAGTAACTTCCCCAGACATTTTCTACAAGTTTAAGGTATAAACAAACGGGAATTAATCAGCTATTTTAACTAAATGTATTGATTTGACCTTCTCCTATCAGATAATAGAATAAGGTAATCCTTTCTGCAATCTTTATGCATTTACATGTGTTCACATATCAGACAGATATTGGGACGCTGATAAAAATATTATCTGTTCTCTCTTGCACTTGTAGTTTCTGTATTCGGCTCTCTCTGTCTGACAGAATGTCACAGAGACATATTTTTCAGCTTTTTCTTGTTTGATTCCTCTGAAACAATGGACTTAAAGCAACAAGCAACTAAATTCAAAATGAAAGCTCCTATACTTGCCCGCTTCTTCCTTTGAAGTTCTTTTTTTTGCCCAACCCGATTACATCCTGCAGTTATGTATATTTTCACCACCACCGCATCAATGCCTCTTTTCCTCTTTTCTTTCTTCTTATTTTAAAATTCATTCAACTTTTATTATTCTGACAACATATTGTAGTTGCTCTCATGGAAATAAGAATGACTACAATCAAAAGAGACGAAATATCATAAAATGACTCAAAGAATAATTAATATATTCTAAAGCCACCATGCTATGTTGTCATGTCTAGGTGAGTGGTTTGCCTACGTTCCAAAAAGAAAGACCTCTCCCTAGTTGTACTCTCCAATAATTCTTTCATGTGAATCTTACAAACGATAAGGTATCATACACATGAATAAGGTGATGTTACATCATGTCTCCTAATTAAAATGTACAAACCAAACTTTAGACACAACTAAAGATATATATATATATATATATATATATATATATATATAAAAGAGAGAATAGAGGCAAGAACACCAAGGCAAAGAGAAAGACAGATGGAAAAGCAGTTGGAAAGGTAGAGAGACACGTTTGAGAAAAAAAGTTTAGAGCGCCAAGTTTGCACTCACGAACCATTGCGGTTCACAAACCTCTTGCTATCCCACCCGAACAGCTTGACATGTTTCCGTGGCAACAGCAAGCAGGCATCAAAGCAGCGGATAGTGTCTGTGTCAATCAGAGAAGTGTGACAAGCAGCTGCTAGGCATGACAGATATCAGACAGTGCATGAGATTTCTGTCTGTGCTTATGCACTGAACAGGCTGTAATATTCTCTGCTATAACCAGCTGTCTGCTGGACTTTCACTGTTCCGTCCTCTGGTTTGTATTCTAAATGTTAAAATAGAATAGCATATAAAATCCCATTATTTCATGCGGTACGCAGCCTATACTGTGCACAGTATGCTAATTTTCTGTATATCGAAACAACCTACTACATTTGCACAATGGGCCGGATGTGTAGGAAAGCATACTGAGTGGGCTATTCTACCCCACAATGCACCACGCTCAACCTTAAGGAGAAATGAAGGAATCAGAAGCAATTTCAACCCTGTGGTGCTAAAGAATGGAATTCAAATGTACAAGTAAATTAACAATAGTTTTAATGTGAAACAATTTACACACAATTTTATTAAAGCTTAAATATGATGTTAATATTTTGTATATGCAAGGTAGTTCTATTAATAAATGTATTAAAATTCACAAAAATATTGGCGTATATTGCAAATATATATTTATTAAATTAATACTTCATCACATTAACAAAAATAAGTACTAATTTTGATTATTAAACTGTTGTATATTTAATTAAGTATTGTTATAATTTACACAGAGAAGAAATATTGAATGTTTTTAAAAAATTTTAAAGTTAAATATAACTCTTGATTTTTGTGATATTTACCTAGCCAGATGAACTATTTTATACAGTGTACTGGATGCGACAAAAAGTTTAATTATTTAATTAATTTATGAAAATAATATTATATCACAAAAGTGACTTCTTACTGTAACTCAAAAAATGTGTTAAACATGTTAAGAAAATGTATATAATTTTACATAAATCATGGTTGCACCACATCACTTAGTCAATTCATCTAGATGAAAATCAACACTAAAATCAAAATATGTATTTATGTTTATGAATAATTTTGTTTGAATAGTTTCAATTGATTTTATTTGTACTTTATTTTAAAACTGGCCTTACATCATTTATCTATTTATTTCTGTGATTATTGGACTATAAGCAACTTGCTGAACTTAAGATGTTATTCTAACACAGTCTACTGTTTTAAATATAAAAATAATAAAGAAGTGTTATCACAGCTATCACCAAGAGAAAGGAATGAAATGTTGGGGTGCAATTTAACATGAATGAGGTCCTAACCAGGAGTTCAAGCAACATCCATGAGCAAAATCCATACTGTGCGATATGTAGAAAAAAGCATGCTTTTTTTTATTCTGAACATAGCTCATGTCTTAGATGAAATATTAGTTACATAAACGCCACCATTGTGCTGAAGATTGCTGAATTCATCTATTTTTACAACATTGCATTCAACATTAAGATTGAGCCAAGCACAACCGCATTTAACCTCAGCTGCAGCTAAAGTTAATATGTTTTATTGGTATATATAGCCAAGCCAGCTCATGCAGTTGTAACAGATTGCTGTCCCTAACAGATGCAGAGGCTTTTAAATGAGAAGGACATTTTCTTTAAAGCCTGCACGCAGGAAGCAGTCCCCGCTTTGGCAAGCACAGGCGCATATGCTTGTATAAACAAAGACAGCCGTGCACAAAAAGAAACAAATACACACATTCAAACTTTGGAAATATTACATATTGCATTTTCTAAATCAAAATTTCAAATGCATGCTTTATTTCCTCTCTGGGTGTTCAGGGCCTTTTATGCTACCCGCATCTTACATGAAACATAATAGATATTTATCACTGGTAGTCTGCCTCTAGTTGTGTTTTTATGAAGACCATTTTTCTAACATGGTAAATTTACTAAACTTTATTTACACTCTCCTTGGGGCGGAAGACTTATGACTTTGGTCTGAAATATATGATGGACGAGAGTCGACGGCGGTAACGCGGCATATTGTTTTAATTACTCGACGTTCGCCACGCCGCACAATGAAACCAGAGTCTGGCAGGCGGCTAATGAAATTATGATTTATCTGCACTATGATTTGTGTTTTACGAGTCGTGGTTGGGCCTGTTTTGTAGCCCGGGTTATTATCATTAGAGCAGTGTCGAAAAGAAAATGGCACATTGTGTGCCATGTTTAATATTTACACGCTACGCTAATGGTATGCTAATTATTGTCACGGCTCAAAGATCAATGGCTTCAGTCATTTTGCTTGTTTCCTCCCGTCTTCCCCTGCCTTTGCTGCCGCCAGCCGCTCCCGCGATGAGGAAGTCTTTCTGTAATGAATACATCGTCTGCATTTCGTTTTCCCAGGCCCCTGATGATCAATGCAATGCCGGATGGGCCCTAATGATGTTCCAGCTTGGGCAATCTTCCCATTTGATCAACGAAAAAAGTCTCGCTTTCGCCTTTGGATGGAAAAGGAAAACTACAAATGAAGACAAAAGATTTTCTTTCACGCTACCTCTTACTTGGCTGGTCTTTTGTTTTGTGGCTCCTGCCTTTTTGTCTATTTTCCACAGAAAGCAAAGGACTTTTCTTTAAATTAGAAGCTGTAATGCACTATTAGCCGGACAGAGCCTGGCAGGCACACATTGGTTTGAATTTCCACCCCATTCCATCTATTCAATAATCCAGTGAAGCCAGTTAAAATGGCAACTGTGCGTTGATGTTTATCTCTTTGTCTCTATAATCTCCCAATCTCCGTGGGCCAGACGAAGTTCTTACACGTTCCGTTCAATAGTACCGCAATCTTTTTTAAAAGTATTCTGCACAGGAATTCACAAACGTATTGTGTTTCTTCAATCCTTATTTAGTGCATTGTGTTACCAGTCGCATTCCACACTCTGAACATATTAATTTTTAATCTCAAACCATAATTAAAAACATCTCAGCGTGTCAATTAAATTGGTCCACATGTGGACCACAGCGGCACTGGTCCACCCACACTGTAAAAAAGATATTATTAAAAACACAGCCTTTTAGCCACCCTCATACATCAAGAATCTCAAATATATTTTCTGTATCTTCAGTATCTCTACTCAAGTAACTTCAATATTCCTTGAAGCCTTGATATAGTTTGTGGAGGAACCGTTGCCAGTTCTTGCAAGAACTAGTAAAGACACTGTGAAATAATTATTGTTGAAATGCGTGCATTGCATCATGTTTCTGATTTATAGCTTCAGAAATGCATTTCAAATTGAATCACTTGACAGTGGCAGTATAGTGAACTGAAATGGGTGGCATGGCTCATATTGCATCTCCTCAGTTGATGAGGTTTTGTCGTCTGCAGCGCTGATCAAACAGGCCTGTACGGCTATACACAATGATTCGTGACAGCTAGTTCCATGGTTGCCACACACAATGCAAATATAATGGGCCTGTGCTGCATACTTACGTCATATTTTTTTTTTTTTAAACATGTGAGACAGAAGAAATCTATATTAAATCACTGGACCATTGTTAGTAACTTTAATTTTGAATTTTTCATGTTTTTGAATTAAAGACACAATCTCAGGTTAACACATTTAAGTCTTGTCATCATCTACATCATTGTTTGTGTGTTTTTTTGTACTTGTTTCCCTTTAAATTGACAGTTCCCCCAAAGTCATTACCTGGTGTCATGATTCTGCCTATCTTGGTCATGTTTTTCCTGATTTTGGCAGAATCATGGCAGATCTGTGTTCTGTGTGAGTGTCACATGGCATTGTTTAGTTATGACATGCCATGTGCTCTCTTGTCTCGTCTCTTGACCCCGCCCCCTTGTTATCCTGTGTATCTTCCCGCCATTGTTTCATTCCCCACACCTGCCCAGTGTCGTTATCCCTTGTTGTGTTTACCCTATTTAAAGCCCTTGTGTTTTCTGTCCTGTGCTGGTTCATCACCTACCTGTCTGTGGTTTTCTTGTCAAGTTAAGTTTCTTTTTATCTTGTTTAGCCCCTTGAGGGATTTTTTGTTTATTTTTTTTGTGGAAATAAACTTTTTGTTTATGAGTTGTCTGCATTTGGGTTCTGTCATCTCAAACCCCGTGACACCTGGTTTCCTTTTTTTTCTGCAAAACACAAAAAAAGATATATTGTAGAATGTTTGCAATCAAACAACAGCGGTAATCATTCACTTTTATTGAAGTTACACAAAACCAATGCAAGTACATTGTAACTGTCATTGTCTAATAACAAACATATTTCTAAATATCTTTAAATTCCATTCATTAGGCAGGCCCTTTTAACCAAATTAGCCAATTATCACTGCAGAAAAAGCAGGGGTAAGATTCCTTGTTCAAGTTCACTTTAGTTATTGTCTGCTGGCACTGGGATTCAAACCTGCAACCTTCTGCTTACAAGTTCAACTCTCTAACCACCAGACCACGACTAACCCCCCATCTTCTTTCGTGGTTTGTGAAAATATAAAGTAGTTAGGTTTAAAATGTCAACCAGGGGATAAATGACAAGATACGGTTGTGCAATATAGGCTTATATCTTTAATGTTTTTATAATGATGTGCGAAATCACGTTCTGGAGCATGTCATTCACTATTACTAACCAATAAAAGACCAATATTTACCATCCACGTATTAACTGGGTGCTTTAGTCACATACTGCTCCGTCTGTGTGTTGGCATTCAAAACATAACAAACTTAAGTCTTTTTGTTTCTTTTTCTAAATATGTTAATTTAGCTTTAGTTTTGTAATTTATAATAATCAATCTTAAGACCTCTCTACATTGTATTGTGTTTATTATTATTATTATTATCATTATTATTATTATCGTTATTATTATTATTATTATTGTTATTGTTATCATTGTTAGTATTGTTATTATTATTATTATTATTATTGTTGTTTTAATTATTGTTATCAGTCATCAATATTGGGTAAGCGAGTTATTAAGTGTGGATTTATAAATAGATTAAAAAATCATTAAGTTATCATTATTGGCAAAATCCCAGAACCCAGTCAGAATACATTTCTTGACAAATTCACACACCTTTTCAGCAGAATTTTGAATTCTGGGTGGATCATTCTATAAAATGGAGAAACAGATAAAAACACCTGTCACAACAATGGAGCAAACCAAAAGTTGATACTGCAATATGTTTTTTTTTATAGAAAAATCATTGTATAGTTCTGTATAAAAAAACATTAACAAGCATATCAAAACAATATTTTGCTTAACATTGTTCAGCAGTCAGCATTATTTAACCAGATGTTCATCTTTTGAGCTACAAGGATCTTTAAATCTCATTCTGCACTTCCAACGCAGCAGATGCCATGATGTCTATCTTTGGTCTTAAGGCAATAGAAAAACAACCCACGAAACCAACTCAGCCTCGAGATTAAAAACATGACCCTCCATCTCTCTTCTCTCTACCCTGTTACAGCTATTGAGATAGCCATAAGCCTACCCAAAAGACCATAATACCCTGCTAACCGATTGTATTGTATTACTACTAGTGGCAATGAAATGAAATTATCTTTTCTCTGTGATCCATTTACATATTTAGTGTGCGCGTGTGTCAGGATTGAATGACATTTTTCACAACCTGCACTGCATTTTGTTGAATTGTCAATCCAAACAGCTTCAGGGGGCCATTTAGAGAATAATCATGTAAAAATCACATTCAAAATGAAAATGGTTATTTGGAATCGTAATGACTGAAGAAAACATTGCTAATGCCTCTTACATAACAAATGGAACATATAGTGACTACAATATACACCAAACGCGGCAAAAGTAGGTATTCAAAAAGTGTCGTAGTAGCAGACAAAGACTCATTGAACACAAAACCCCAACACACATAACTGACCTGCAGTGATCAATGCTGGGGCTGATTGTCCAATTGATTAGTTGTGACACTTCTTAGGAGTAAAAACAGAGGTTTACAGACTCTCTGGCCTCAAAAGAGAAGTGGAAGTAGACACAACCGCTTAACAGCGCAGCAAGAGTTTCTCATACCCCATCCACACACACAACATAGCCCGAAGCGCTCGAAGTGTCAGGGCTGGCTGGCAAACACTAAGATATGCAAAGTGAATGTTAATTACAAAGCGCCATAGGGGCCAAACGTTCATTATTTCAAAAGTAATTACAGCTATTTTTTGATATTTGTGACCCAAATGGACACCTTACTAGAGGTTAGAGACTGTCTTTTATATAATTGCTTTGGAGTGTTGGGGAATGCGTGGAGGGGCAATACTGTAAAACTTAAATAAATGGAAGTAGGCCATCTCTCATTTAAGAGAGAAAATGGCAAGGAAGAAAGAGAAGCTCGAGTGAATGCGACAGAGTCGTATGAGGTCCTACAGAATGAAACGCAAAAAAAAAGAAAATTAGTTGTTTTGAAGAATATATTTCTCTACATTTAATATGGATGGCTTTTAACATCTGAAAATGATATTTGACCCAAAAAAGGACAATTCTGAATAACTTATTTCCTATTTTTAATTTATTAATTTCTCAAAAATGCAGTAATTTTATTTAAGGTTATATAATGAAAAAATAAATATTTGTTTAACAAATGCATATTTTGAAAAAGTTACACTATTCCTTTAAATGCTTTGGTCCATTCATTATCACATTTAGAATTGTGGTTACAATTATTCATCCAAAATCACTTCTCGAATCAAGTTTCAATATATACCGGGGGAATTTCCGACACACGAGTTTGTGCCCCCCCACCCCTTGGCAAGACAACCGTTCCTTCCATCAGAGACCTCTCATGAATCATCAGCTGACCTTTATATGGAGATGAACAAATGCGGGTAGCGGTTTTGATGTCAGACACTGAGTGATAGCTGGACTCCATGTGTGCAAAACTGTGGCCTTTTAGCAACTGTGATGTTTGGAAAATGAGACAGGGGACAGAACACCTGCTTTCGGTTTTATTTATTTAATTCTTTTAAAAAATAATATTATTAATTATTAGCATCAACTGGATGCCAATGCAGGTGTGTCTCTATCATAATGCTTGTTCATTACTGTCCACACCTGTGACAATTACAACTAGAAATATATAAGTAAACAAATTAATATTCTTTTGCATGCTGTTCATAAGCTGGACACATATTTATGAATATTTTAACATGAAACAAATGACATGTTGTGTGGTGACTTTTAAAGAGTCCCTTTTGTAGTGATAAAACTGTTTTTACAAATATGCTTTGTATACTTTCAGATATTCAACCTATCATGGTTGCCAGTAATTTATTCACTATTCTCCTGTAAACTCTGTCCATGCACAAACCAGAGAGCGCAGAAGAGCACGAGCATCACCGTGTACTTTCCAGTCCCTCATCAGGAGATTGGTGGCGGGCGCAGCTAATGGTCCACCCGCAGGAGCTCAGCTTTTCTCTGGAAATAGTAATAGAGCTTTATCTGTCCTCTGTTGATTTTTCGATTGTATGAACAATGTGATTTCATACTACAGGTACTCAAGATTTAAATAAAATTGATATAATTTTCCTGAGCTACCCCTTTATAAAAGATATTAACATGATTTATCATGAACATTGGGATTTGTAACTTCACTGATAATTTACATATGCAAATAAACACAGAAACACACCAGGAAAATTTAAAATAAGGATTAAATTGACACTTTAAACGTTTCTGGGAATCAAATCCATGACCTTTTGCTAAATCAATGCTTGAAAGTTAATACGTATATACTGTAACAATATTTATATGATGTGATATTTATATAATATTTAAATATTGCAAATCACTTCAAACCAAAACTCATATTCAAATCTCAATAAATTAAATTTTGGAAAGCTCTTTCTTTATTTTAACTAAAATATAATGACTATCCTCCTTGTTGACAAGAACCAGAGATTGTGCGTCGTCCCCGTGATGGGCAAAGGAGCCAGATGTCACCAAGAAAGAGTGCTTGGAGTGTTTTTTCAGTCACTTGGCTGACAGACGAGTCTCCGAATCTGCCAAATGAACAGGCTGAGACTGGCCACGCTGACGACAGGTAGCCTGATTAGTTTGGACACAACGGTCAGCACAAGGAAAGAGGAAAAGGCTTTGGGGAGACATAAAAAGTGCCTTTAACAGATGGAGGTAATACTTTTGAACAGACCGTTCTCAAACGGTAGATCTCCCCTCACGGTCAGACCCTTTGAGCCGGGGCTTTACAGGTTGAGGACTGGATTACTTCTAGGAAAGAGTCATCGACAACTTTGGTGCTCAGACACCTTGCGATGTAATTGGGTCCTTATTAGTAAAACTTCACAATGTAACAATTTCGGAAATGGAAATGAGTTCTTGTGGACCAAGCTCTTAGAACACATACAGCAAAGATAGCTGTGATCAGGCAAAGAATACAGACACACTGTGCAGGGAAGTGATCAAAGATGTGCCGGACAGACATCTGCTATAAAAAATTCACTCCTGGAAAAGATTAAACAGGATGAAGGTTTGCCAATATAACCTTAATGTGAGTGGAGCCTTCTATCTCCATTTATGAAGGTATATGAGACAGAGAGGAAAAGATGACACACAGCAGCTGGTAGGTGTCAAACAGCTCTGGCCACGCTTAGTGTTTGATGAAGAGCCAAAACTGGACACCAGACTGCTCTTTGACCCCCCCCTGATCCACCTCCATCTGATTGACAACGGGTTCGAGACTGTGTTAGTGACTAATTGACTTTTAACATGCATGTTAATTTCAGTTTATTACATGGAAACCAAGCTTCAAAACTCAAACCATTTCAATGAAATCATTTTTGGATACTCACCATTGCTCGATTGCCGGGCTTTAAAAGAACAAGAGATCCGTTACACTTATAATGCACAATATTTCAATATTCTTCAGGAGTGGTATCTAATGTGTGAGGCCTGAGATTTATCTCCAGGCCGGTTTCTGTATACAATGTCAAATTTAATCCGTTCAGCAGCTGCCGCACTGTTATACGATAACTGAAGTGGAGCGGAAAAGATAGGAAGGTGGTCTGTTAGCTCCCTAAGAAGGTTTTAGAGATGCTACTGTGTGTCTGCCAAAACCTGAAGAAAGTTTTTAGCAGTGATGGATGGGTAAATACTGTCCTTTCTGAGTCCTGATGCTTATAATGAAATAAATGTTCGGAAAGCCAACGTGCAACAGAAAGGGTTCACGACCAGGTCTTCGGGGAGCTGCCCCAAGGCAGATATGAATATGCAGGCATTACAATATTACGGCTTTGATCTGTATCTCTTAAAAGCAAATCAGGGGCAGAAGGCTTTGATATGATGAAGGCATATAATGATAGTTGATGGCTTTTAAGGACAGAGTTGAAATGTGTGTGTTTTTATCAAAAAGCACACAGGGAAGAGAACATACAGAACAGAAGTGCTCTGAGAAGCTTGAATTCAACATGATAATGAGTTATGCAAGTTAAATGTTCTGAGGATTACAAATAATTATTATTTTGCATTGCTATTGCTTAAAAATCAAGGAAATAGTATTTAAATAGACCCTTGTATTCTAACCGTCAGTTGACATTTCCTTTGTGTGTTTGTGTATGTTAGTACCTGTAAACGATCTGTAAAGTGACAAATCCTAAAGTTCATGATAAAGAGAGCTATTGCTTTAACAGAAATCAGACGTCTTGGACTACGGAAAACACCAGAACAGTTGGTATCCTGTTTCTTCAGAGACCCGTTACGATTTACTGGATTCACATGACCAATCAGAGTACACTAGGAGGCGTGGCTTAAAGAGTGAGGAACTAAATGCAAGTGATTTCACAAACTAATAATGCGTTATTTGAAAATTTTATGACATATAGGTATAGTAAAGAAACCCAACGATACAATTAATAGTAGTCTTATTGCACAAGAAGGGTCGCTTAAAGAAATCTGCCATCTGACAGTTCACGTATCAAAAAAATTCGTAAAAAATTTACATTAACATTTAGGCATATAGCAGACGCTTTTATCCAAAGTGACTTACAATGAGCAGAGGAGACAATGAAGCGGTAAATAGCAGAGACAACAATAGGTGAACAAGTGCTACAACAAAGTTACTAAGTTACACAAAAAGAGATAAAACCTGTAGGGGAGGAAAAAGGTTAAGTTTTTTATTATATAGAGTGAGTGGGTCAGAAAGAAGGTTTTCTAGTGGGTTAGGTGTAGATGAAAGAGATGAGCTTTTAGATGTTTTTTACAGATAGAGATTTCTTACCCTTTTGGGGTGGCACCACAAGACGTTGCTCGTTTGCGGAGGGCAGAGATCTGGAGGGCCTATACCTTTGAATGTGAGTGAACACAGCTTGGTGCTGAACCTGTTGTGGTTCTGTAGGCGATAAGGAGAGATCTAAATTCAATGCAAGCTGCTATGGGGCCATTGTAGTTTATTGAAGAGAGGTGTGACATGGGTTCTTTTCGGTTCCTTGAACACCAATTGTGACTAATTCGTATGAATTTGTACAACGTGAATTGTGTAAAAGGGTACAGCTGTTAGAAAATATCCTCTAACCAACTGGGACTTAAATTCCTATATTCCTATACCTATATGGTCAATTTGGTGGTTATATTTCCTAGCCTTAACCGAAATGTAAGGTTAAAGTAAAAATAATAATATTAATAAAAAAACTATTTGATTCATTTAATATGTATTTATATACTATAAATAATTAAATTTAATAATATTAATAGTAATACTAATCTTACATTCCTACAACTATTGTACTCTCTTGACATTCTCACAACCATCTTTAAGAGTTCAACACCAAGAATGCTTTTCAGAATAAAAATTACAATGTTTTCTGGGCACTTGTACCCAGCAAGAATGCTGGAACTTAATCTAAGTTAAGATTTTCTTACACTTTTGAAATGAGATATATTCTGTTATTTTGACAGTTTAGTTTTTCTTGGAAAAAGAAGGATAATACAAAGAAACCCGACACACTTATTTCTTTTCTAGAGCACTAGATGCCTGATGCACAGCTAACATTTTAATTGTTAGTGGCAGTTTCACACACAGTGGGGAGGATTAGCTGTGAGAGCTAGTTATGACTGATTATTCTCTAATATCAGGCTCTGTAGGCATTAAGAAGTCTGTGGAGATTTGCACATCTATAAAAAAATTATTTATGAGAAGCGCTTTACAGCTTATAGTTACAGAAGAAGATTCAAGTCATCAGTTTACCCACAACAGCTACAGATAGCAGGATCTGGGGTGAGGGATGATTGATGTCAAAGCTAGATAAGAACATATTGGTATTTGATGGAGAAATCAACTCGTGTGAGAAAATTTTGACACTATTAACCTTGCATTGCATTTTCCAAAGTACTATATATCTTTCTGCAAAAAGTCTTTAACAGAAATTCTCTCTCTCTCTACAGTGTCTGCAATTCAATAACAAATAATATGGCCGTTCTGTGGATTGCAGTCCCATAAGTGTTTTCATCCAACCCACAAATAACAACCCCAAAAATAGGCCCTAAGGTAAACTACAATGACCCTATTGTGTTCATCAATAATCGGATAAAGTTTGCATTCTCATCTTTGCCTTAAAAACTAGCCTCTGACATCTCAAGGGATATTAACTTGTGTTTGTTTAGCCGTTAAAAGACTCTGTTCATCACCCGGCAGACCGGCAAGAAAAGGAAAAATAAATAAATAAAATAAAATGGGGTCATTAAGAATACAGTGAGATGTCAGAATTTAAAGTCCTGAAGTCATGTCAGGGTTGTCAGGAGTAATGAGTGTAAACTGTGAACTGAGATAGACTCTCGACTCAGTGGGGAAGGGCAAAACTGTGCTTGTTGATTCACAGTTTTCGTAAGAGACATGTGCTTAGCTTTTCTTGTTTTTTAGTCTGCTGAGTGAAGGAAAAATGCCGTTATTTTGAGTGTGTGACATCAAACACCAGGAAAGAAAGTGGTGGACAAAAAACACAAATTATACCAAGGAAAAACCAAGCACTTTGTTTTAGCTTTCTCGAGTCCAGAACAGAGAAATAAAAAACTAAACCCCAAAATCCCACACATGTAATAAAATATTTAAATCCTCCTATAGGACACAGTCCTTCAATCAATGTTAGCTTCCATGTAAATTTGTAAGAGTTTTAATTGAAGACATTCTCTGTGGCTCACTTGGTTTATCCTCATACATGTTTTTGTCTTAAATCTACCAAAATGTTGCATTTTAAGTACTCATATGAAGTGTCACCCAAAAATTAAACTGTGCCATCATTTACTTACCCACTTATCATTTCAAATTGATGTGACAAAGGAAGATATTTTAAAGAAGTTGGCAATCAAATGGAATTTTTGCTGTCACACCATATGGCGAATGTAAAGAACCTTTCTCAACTACCTAACTACACTTTGCCAAACAAAATCCATACACCTCTGAAAATGAGATACTCCCATTTATTCTAATGTTCATGGCATTCCACCCATCCATCTCACCTTTAACTTTCCCCATCTTCATTTTTTTTTCAATATCACTCCATTCAGTGTGATATTCAATGAAGACTCCCTATCTGCTCCAGTGTCCACTTCCTATAAATGTCTCATGGCTTTGTGCAGTGTCAGATGAGAAAGGGAGAAAAAAATACTTCATTGTTTTCCTTTAATCTCATATTTGATAGAGCTACTTCAAAAGGTTTTCAACGGCTAATTTGATCTTCCCATCGGTTCCAGTAACTGGAATGCTGTAAAGATGAAAGCCAAAGAAGAGCAGAGCCATGTCAGTGACATAACAACCCTAGACTATTGAGGACATAGATTAATACTCTGAGCTAAAGTATGTTCTTAATGCAAATGCTCAGATAAAAGCACCTTTTATTGGGAGCCTGAGGTTCTTGCTTCTGATTTGAGGGATGGAATGAGCTTTCATGGTATTGTACAAAAAGCCAGAAAAAGCAAAGTTCATGGGTTTGATCTCTCATACATACAGTTGAAATGTTAAGAACGAATGCATTGCATTACATACAGGGAAGAGCTGAAACTATTTCAGATAACTTTTTGTTGAATATGTGTCTTGCTTTACCCAGAAGTGAATGCAAGATTAAGATACCCTCAAATTTCAATATGTAAAACATTGACAAACCTAATTCAACAAAATGTCTTTGTATACTAGGTAAAAATGTTTGACAATTCTTTAAATACTTTCATTCGAGTTATTTTTTATTTCACAAAGTTTGACAGAAGCTATTACTGCTATAACTATTCCACGCTGCCATAAATGAGCAGCAGATGCATCTATGATTTCAGTCAAATCTAATAAGCAATGCCTTTTGAAATGTAGCCTTGAGTAAGCTGTCATTTAAAACCAACAATGCTGTATTCCAAAATCCAGAGTTGAAAATGTGTCTTTTCCACCAACCTATTCAAGTAATAAAACAGCAAATTGCATGGAAATAAGCCAATTATGACAATAAGACCCCCTCCCTCAAACACACTTAACCCTGCTCGTCTTGGGGATAAACTTGGTTTGCATTTTTTCCTCATAGTCTTAATACGGTCTAAACCAGCCATCTGCACACTGGCTCTCTGGTAAAACATCTCACTGCCTAGTCCTGAAGCAATTTGTAGGCTGTCAATATGTATTTGGTCGGAAAACGGAAAGAAGATGAAAGAGTAAGACGGACAGAAGGAGGATGGATTGAGAAAAAGAAGAGGAAATGGAGATGTTTGTAAAGCATCACTGCCTGACTCTGACTGTCTGCTTTATAATGCCACATATTATATAAACAGCGTTCCAGAGATTCGAATGAATCAAATGAGAGTTGCTGTGAGTGTTTACAGTGTCTGTAAGCCACGCAGTGGGTCTGTGTTCTGAGCGGCATCAAAAACGCTGCAGCTAACATCCATAGCCATTTTTGCAATGAGGACTATCAAGGAAATATATTATATGTTAAAGCCAGCATGAACTGCACAACCCATTTACTTCTGTTTTCTGAAATCTTTCTGTGTAAAAAGAAAAGTTGTCAAATGTGTGTAACATACCAGTATTAAAGTAATAGTTTACCCAAAACATTAATTCTGTCATTAATTCTTGTCATTTCAAAAATGTTTGAGTTCTCCAGCAGATCTTCCACAGAACTCAAAAGAGTAGTTTGAAGAATGTTTGTAACTGGCACCTATTGACATGCATTGGATTTGAGGTCACTGCAGTTAGTTTACAAATTTCATCAAAATATTTGTTGTGAGGACAAAAAGTTGTCCAAGAATATAGTAAACATATTTTTCATTTTGGGGTGAACTTTCTCTTTGAACAATCACTGTTCAATTCATTGCACATTTGCAGGAACATATTCAACAACTATATGTTGATTTTTTTCCATTTAGTTACCTCTGAATATTGCACTTTATTAAAATTATTATTTAAAAAATAAAAATTAAATCATTATTATATTTCTTTTGCATGTTTTCACTATGATTGTGGTTTCTTGTACACTGGAGCTCTTGATCAATACCTGGTAAAGAAGCTCTTTCAGATTCTGAAAAAAGTACAACAATGTCATTGCAATTTATAAGTAGGCTTTTTTAATGTTAAATTTTGTGTAATTTATATCATCTTAGTTGTATAAATGAAATACATTGAAATTTCTCAAAAATTTATTTTGTTATTGTTTTTGTTATGAAAAAAAAAGTTAATAAATATTTGTAATATAAACTTATGTTTTAGTGATTTCTACTAGAAATATTTGAATTAATCAGATTTTTTTACTTACATATACACATCCTTTTTTTGAGCCTGTGATCAAGCTGAAAAGTAAACAGGGCCAGGTTTGATTTTATGCAACCCTTCTAACAAAATAAACCCCCGTAGGTTAAGGTAGTGTGGTGTCTAAACCTATAGATTTACAAATGAAAGCCCATCCCGACAGATCGTTTCAGTGTTAAACTAACACAGCTAAATCAATTGGTTCAATCTCTAGTCTTCAGTCAGCACTTGATTAATTGAGTCCGACACTGAAGGCCGGAATAGGAACTAACACGTTCTCTTAGGGGCGTTCTGAAAAACCAACCATTGATCCAGATCAACTAATGAGATGCATTTACTTTTTCCTTTGCGGGAACTACAAAGGTCAAGTTGTTAAGACTACAATACCCAGATGGAAATTGCCTGGAGTGGAGTAAAGTCAGCTGTTGATTGTTTGCAATTGGCCTTGGACCTGACTCCGGTGCCAGCTGTCTCAGGTGCGCGTCCGTGCCAGGTGTCACAAACAGGGCAGCGGTCCCATATTGAGGTGTCTGTCTTCAGATGACCTCACTGATTGTAATGATTCAAAAAGCCGTCAGGCTCTCAGACACCAATCTGAGGTCAGAACGTTTCCTTTGTTGTACGTTTTTATAAAAGTGTTTTTAAAGCTTCACTCTTTACATAAAAAGCCACATATGTTTCCCTAAAGCCAGTTTTTTCAGTTTGTTTCGAATTTTAACAGATAACAAACAAATTGCTAGTTCCAGTTTGTCGCATATTAGCCATTTATATCTGTGTTTTTCATCATGTTGGATTAAACATGCATATGTGTTTATACTTGCTGTTTTTCAGTCACAGGGTCTTAAAGAAATGACTTAATGCTGGTGTACTTAATCCTCAGGATGCCATCATGTAAAGAGGCTGAGCACCAGCTGAAAGGAAATGGGTGGTGAATTCTATCTAATGTACAGGATTGCTTTAGATTAACTGTTTGTTTGTGCAAAGTTTAATCTCAGCAAGTTGTGAAGCGTGTTCGTAAAATAACACACAAAAAAAACAATATATACATATTTGCAATACAACTGACTGTAGACTTTGTGCTTTTGCAAAAGATACTAATAATAATAAATAATTGAGGACTAAAAACACTGAAGAAAAGAAATATACTTAATAGAATTATGTACCAAATGAATATTATAAAAAGATAAAATAAAAGGAAAATCAATCTTGGGGATAGATCAATTCATTTAGGTTTTACAAATTACCATTTTTATTATTATAAAGATTTGAATTAAACAAATTTTTAAGTAAATACAACTCAATTTCATTATGTTCAAGCCTCTTCAATTGTTGGAAATACAGTTTACTTATATATTTTGTGTTGAAACTACATAAATGTTTTTGTAGATAGAGTTACAACTGCTTTGCATCTGACTGCATGAGTAGATACATTTTCCAAATTTACTGTGTCTTACAGTAAAAAGACTTGTACCGGTTTCGTTTATTTATTTTAAAAATTCCGGAGAGTATTTTATTTTTATCTTATTTGTATTACTTTTAATTTTGGGCTTTTTAAAGGCTTACTGCTTTTCAGAAGTGAACTAAAAATATATAATTATTCCATACGAAAGTGAATAAATCTTGAAGGTTAAGTAAGACAAGTTTTGGTTCAACCTATTTTTTTATTTGTGCTTACTTAAAATAATATTTACTTAATATTTACTTAATATTTAAATAGCATATTTAATAAGTTGAATTAAGTTGTACTAAAATTATAGCAATACATTTTGCTTAAAAATACTCATGCAAATTGTTACTAGGATTTTATTGAGTGATTAAAGTTTTTTTCAGTGTGGACTAATAAACAATACTGCCCAATAAAACTCAAAATATTAACCTTAGCTCATCTTACACATTATGTCACTTTACTCATGAACCATCCATTAGTTTGAGACTGAGAATAATATCAACACAATGACCCTGCTGCATACCCTCACATCATGTTTACTTCATGTAATGGCAAGAACTTTATACTTCAACCTGACCCAGATCTGAATATTACATCTGGAAGTCCCTTGAGAGAAGGATCCAGAGTAATAGCTCTCATTCTATCCTGCCTTTCTCTCAGCTTTTCCTTCCATTTCTCCTTTCCCAATCTCTAAATCAGATTACTGATGACATATGCTGCAGCCATTAAGGTCACACACACGGCCTGAGGGCCCGTATGCCACCAGAACAGCCGTCTGGAGAAAAAGCACTCACACGTGCAAACACACGCACACACACAAACACACAATTACATCCTGCCATCTGCTTGAGTATGTACATTTAAACTGAAAAATATGACTATTTTTAAATTACATGATATTTATAAATGTTACGCATGAAGTAAAGATCAAATAAAATTATTATTTCAGACCATAAGTCATTTTTTGACTAACAGGACTATTTTCATAATGCAACTTGATAAGAATTGTGAGATATGGGTTTCCGGGTTTGGCAACTGAACAAACAGCATTGAGAAGTCTGCCTAAATGTGGTTGCTTTTGTATACAATGTTTGTAATCTTACTGTCAAGTGTAATCTGGTATTGTACGTTTGAAAACTGCATAAAAAATATAAAAAAACGAGTGGTAAATTCACAGAGAATAAACTGTGCCCACTCATAGAACAGCTTATTCAAAAGCAATTTGCAAAGCGCAATTCCAAATCCTGCATGCCGGTTATGAGTGTTGGGTTGTGGAGGATGCTGTAGACTACTGAAATCTGCCATATGTTATTGGAATCATATGTCGTTGCTCAAGCACTGAACTGATAGCTTTCTATAAAAACTCTAAAGGCCTTGTTGGCCTGGTTAATGGATAAAACAGAACACACAAAAGTAATTTTAAGGGATAGTTCACCCCAAATAAAAACTCATCATTCACTCACCTAACCTGATTCTATTTTTTCTGCACAACACAAAATGAGATATTTTGAAGAATGTTGGAAAAACATTGTTGGCGCCCATTGACTAAACAAAACTAGAGACAATTTAAAAAATATATATTTTTTATAATATACAGGTTCAGACATGCAGGTTTATATATTCTATAAAATATATACTTTGTACTAAACACTTTAAATGGGCTTGTAATGCTAAATACTGAGATGATTCACTAAATAATAATAAATCAACACTAATATATCATATATATAAGTTCCTCAAAGTAGAGTTTTCACAGACTGGTCGTACAAAACCAAAACACACAGTCAGTGGACCAAACCACCCCTTAGTCATTTTGGAGGGTTTGAATTTATCCTGTGTAAACCTTTTCTGCAACTTTTCTTTTCTCAAAAAACAGAATAAAGGAATTTGAAGAAGCAAGGACAAGAATTGCAGCCTGAGACGAAGCTGTGCTCCCGATTCTTCCATCAGACATGTGGATTCACCAGAGAAAGCTGAAGTGTTCTTATATTCAATTGAAGTATTTTATTGCTCTCAGTCATTGTGGGGCCAGCATTTCAACTGCCTATTAAAGTTACACAACCTGAAAGTGACAAGAACGTCACATGTGTCATAATGTGGGTGCTTAAATGACTTATTACAGAAAGGGGGGCGTCTGAAAGCTCTAATAATATTATTAACAATAATATTTATAATATTAATGATTAATAATATTAATGATTATTATCAATAATAATAATAATAATAATGATAATAATCTACTTTTTCAATAGCAACATTAAAAAAAGTTCACACCACTTTTAAAGAAGAAAATTTGTAGACTCACTGTACAAGTTTATACAAAACTTGTACAGTATAGATATAATATGCATATAATGTAGAAATCTAATATACCAGTTGCTGAAATGTTGGACGGCTTGGAGTAATACTCTCATTGCAATGACTGACATTTTGTCCTATTGAAATAATTGACATATTGTCAATCATCGACAGAAAAAATTGAGATGCTGCCTTGATGTAGATGGTGTGAAATAGATGATTATATATTTCCAATGCATTTCACTCCTGAGGCTAGAATGCTGAATGTTTTTTTTTCAGATCTAAAAAGGACGTTGGAAACCCAGGTGTTTCGCGGCGATTGCCAATTTCCTTTAATATACTGAAAAATCACAATATGTCGTGTGTAAAAACGGCAAAACAAATAGCCTTGACATTGCACAACCTGTCACTGAACAACACAGGAACCATCAAAAATCTAAAATGGCCATCATCACCAGATGACCTACAACCTGTGCAGGGGATTTTGAAAAGATTTTGCAATCTTGGTTGCAGCCGCAGAAATAGGCAGCTTTGGTAAAATATAATTATGCAACATTTTATAAACAGATCCTCCTCTGTCATGAGGTTAATAGCTGCAAATTGCAGGGAAGCAGACAATTGTGATTATTCATGTTTATGTAAAGCAGCACTAAGAGTCCTGGTGTGTGTCGATCAGACTACTAAAATATGTCAAATTACAATATACATGAATCAAGTCAGGGGTGTGGTGTAAAATAAAGTATAAATAAATTTTTTCAGTTTAATTTGAATTCTAACTTTAAAAACAACTGCATTAATCACTATTTATTTCCTCTCCTTGAATGGTGTGAGGGGAAATCATATTAGTTTGACGAGAGATATTTCTTTCATTTTTAATGCTATTCCTAATAAGGCGTTTTAAAATAGCTTCCTGAAATATCCCGAAACACAGCAATGCCAGCGCAAAGCTGCCAATCACCCTACGACAGCAGAAATACCACCAATAAGTTGGAGGCGTGCACCAAAATAATGGGCAGCATTTCCGACATCTTCTTAACCCTGGCTAGCAAGGATTCCACAACGATTGTTTGAGGATGAGAGAGAGAGAGACATTACGTAGGATTGATTGACCACCCGGTTGTCACAGCGTGCATCTTTGTTTCAGCCTTTTCTGTCTATGTGTGTCTTCGCGCTCGTGTATATGAGAAGGAAAACAATTGTGTGGGGCTATGTGCGTCGCCCATGTCAGCAGTAATGAGGGATATTGTTTGCTGCCGTCTGTCACCTAATTAGAGTGACAAGGCCACCAGGGAGAGCCTTACAGAGAGGCAATGAGGAGGAACAGCGTGGGAACACGATAAACACAGACAAAATGCCAAAACCGCAGGGCCGCATCTCACCTGCTATACCCAGCTCATTCTTCCCAATTTCCCGCTCCGAGCATACGGAGATGGGCCGTAAACGACAGCCGCTGACAGAACTGCAGCCATCAGCATCCATATGACCACAAGACCGCTGCTAATGAATCAACAACTGGTAAGCCACCTGCAAACAGTTGATAGAAGTGGGCAGGAGATTTTGATAACCTTGAGACATTGTAATGCCATGCTGATAGTGGGTTTTGTGCTGTGTCTAATTCGGGAATCCCGCTGGTGACGCCAGAATGTTCACTCTGGCCCAATGTAGTTGACAAAAGCACACAGGCTTGCGGACCCCTTGTGCCACATTTCACAAGAACTGTCCAACAGAGACCCTGTAAGCACCTCAGAGACACAGAGTCTCTCGGAGGAAGGTATGGCGACTATGAAACACGAATCCATACTTATTATCTTTAAACCCCTGAGACAAATAGACGTCCGATATATCGGTCAGAAGGAAAAGAAAGTGTCGTCTAGATAATCATTGTGCATTGTGTTCAGCACGGTTTTATGGATTCTCATCATAGGTGCTTTTCTTCATTCATTTAATGGCTCTCTGTGGGAGGGCTTCATCATAATCAGCTTCTGATTAGAGAATCAATCTTAAAATGCCAAAGACTACTCTGATCTTGAGGGGCTTTGTATAATACATTCTGAGGAGCCATACCGGGCCAAATGCTGCAGATTTATTCAGCTGAATCGGCGACGCCGTCACCGAGCATCGCTCTTGTCCTTTATTGTAAACACAGACATCTCTTACAGCACGAATGACAGAGTCGGCCCCCGGGGAGAGAGAGGAATACGAAGCGTGCCTTTAATCTGTAATGGTGTCAAACCGCCGGGCTCTTCAAGAAGCCATAATCCCATGCTTAGCGGGGAGCTCTAAACACACATTTCAAACACCTGTTTTCAGACAATAAAACCAAAGGTGCGGAGAAACGCACAATTTATGCATAGGAGATAAACATGACACGATGAAGTAAATCTTGTAAATGCTCTTTTTTATTCACTCTTGCATCTAAATCCCAATATGTACAGTCTCGCTAGAGCACCAATCAGCGAACGGCTCAGCAATATCACTCTGTATTTGTGTGTCTATTCGTCGTCCGCTTGTTTTTTCGAACTCTCTTTCTCTAAGCCGCTAAGTGAGGGAATGTCCCTTCTCGGCGGCCTGGCTACTTTCAGTAAACTCGAGTGGTCTAAATAATAATAATGAAATCGGGTCTGACAGAATGTCATAACACAGGCGTCTCAGAAAGGGAAGTGACATTCATTTCCAATTCCTTTTGGCTGCCCTGACAGAGCATTTCTCAGGAAGACAAATGAAGAATGGCCTCCGCCTGCCACTTTAAAGATATTACACAGGCCCACTCACATCAATCTCTCTCTCATACAACTGAGGCTTCCCATCTGAGTACCTCCTCCCAGCTTTAGTCAGAGTTTCTTATTTCTCTTGCCTCACTCTCCTGTGTTTCCTTACTGTTCTCATGAGACGTAGAAAAAGATGCTTTTCATACACTCAGGCCTAATATATGAAAATTCAAGACAGACACAGTAGGTTGTTTGGGTTATGGTGTATGTGTGTGTGTGTGTTCCTCATAGAGTATCTGTGTGTTTGCTTTATGAATATTTGGTTAGAAAGAAATTGGAATAAATGGCAAGGTTGACCCAGGAGCCAAGATTATAGTATATGTCCACTTTTTTAACCCATAGGCCATAACGAAGATGCTTAGTAAACAGTCTGTAAGCCAGAGATTTTTGACTGACAGCCCGAAGACCAAATCCGACCTGTCAGTCATTTTAATACGGCCCAATGATTGATTTTGCTTAAATCACTGTGCCGCTTGAAACACCAGAGCGTGTCTGTCAAACTAAAAGAACTCAGCAAATATCGAAGCACACAGTAATCCTCAAAGTGATGGTCCATATAAGACCTAGATGATGTTGCTACTTTGCTGATCTCTCTCAAACCTGAATCAGCATCAATAAAGTGCATATATTCACTTACATTATTATGATTATGATTATTATTATTATTATTATTATTATTATTATTATTGTTGTTGTTGTTGTTGTAATTATTATTGATATCAATAAAAATATTCAACAATAATAAAATAACCATAATACATTTACTAAACATATTTTTTATCAATATATATTAAAAAATAACATAATAGATTTTTAAACAATTATAATATCTTGTTTAAAAAACATATGTATTAATAAATCTATTCTGAATGTTTCTAATTTAAATTATAATAAAATACATGTTCTTTATCTTTAGGCATTACACAAGTAGTGAGCCACAGTTGATAATATAGCTGTTCCTTAAACCTAAAACAGCATCAATAAAGTGCAATTATTTAATTATTACTGTTTTATTATTATATATTCAAAAAAGAAAAACCAGTCTGCACATTAAGGCATTACAGAGGTCAAGAGCCACAGTTGTTAATCTAACAGTTCTCTTGTTAATGATGTATTATGAAATACTGTATAATGGTTAAATCTGCTAGACGAGAAGTAGTATCGAAATGACACCATTAATTCTCACTGCTTCACTTGTCTACTTTGTCCACCATGCTTGCCAAAAGTCATGACATATAGCATCAATGAACCAGTGCATGAGCAAACATTGACCACACAGAGCTGTGAAACAGCAGCGTTCTCAGTCCTGAACATCATCAAGTGAACATTCATTCTCTGTTCACCAATGATTATATGCGCAAACATTCCAGGTTTGCACTGGCTGCAGTGGGCACATTCACAATATTTGCCGGACAAGAAAAAGCTTTTTTTCCTCCCTCAATGGGGAGATTATAGAGGAAGAATAGACCTTTAATTAATTGTATTTGGTTACTTGGTCATAATTTATTTCTTACGTCAAATATTGGTTCAGTCTAGATAAACCATTTCTTCAAAAAGGTCTCTAAATAAATATATTGTAAACTAAATATCAAAAATAAGAGTTTCCATTTTATTGCCTTTTTGCTTCACTTTGTGAAAGGATTTTGGGAAGTCCATATGCTTGACTACTTTTAATTTAAATAATATTACTCCTCATCTATGGTGATCTGCTTTGTATCATGTTAACTAGAATCAGGGATACCAGATCTGCCTATTAGAGACTATATACCTTCTAACCTTAAAATAAGAAACCTCTGACAACCATCTAAACTAGCTCGAATCTGTGCAATAACCACGGATTTGGCAACATTGCATAGAATCTCTAATCACATTTTTCTGAAATTTTGGAAAGACAAGGAAAATGAAAAGTAAAAATGAAGGCCTATCTCGACTATTGTCCAGCAGACAATAAACACCGCAAAGGATAATTCTGTGCACTAGTGACACTCAAAGCATCATGACACCACTTCAGCCATCCGTTCTGCATTGTGTGATTTTATTTATGGCAGCTTTTCACAGCTGTACTTCACACACAGCTTTCCTTAATGATGTGTTTCCTTTCCTTTGTGTGAAACCGTGGTTAGAATTACACGATGTGCTCATACAATCTGTAAATCTGTGCTGGGATGGTAGTGCAGTGGTACTACAACATGAGGGCCCTGGCAGAGTGTAAATTGGATCCAGAACCCTTAATAGAAGCTATCACAGAGCCCCGCATAGCGAGCGACATGATCAGTGGAATATCAAACAGAATATGGCGGGTGAGATATTGAGGTGGCCATGTGTGAACAATGACACATGATTTCTTTTGGCATGACTCTCACTATCTCGCTCGCGACGCCAAGTCGCTGCAAGTCCACCGTCCTTTGACTGACAGAACCACTTGGAAAAAGAAGGAAACTATCAATAATTAACTCTAGCTGTGGGTAAGAGAGATATGACACATCGTGGCTCATCCGCAAAGGCACAGACGGTCAGGACTGCGAGCTAGGAGCTGTGATATTGATCCGACTGTGTAATAATCTGAAATGCATGCAAGTCTATAGACCCACTCGCTATGAGAAAAACAAAAGATTGGAAAAATACATGAGTTTACAGCACAAAAGATTTTCACATATAAGCTGGAGGCTGTGGTCTTCATTTCTTTTGCAAAGTAGACACACTGAATCTCCATGTAAGCAATTACTGGAAGCAGTCCTTGAGAATTATGTTCAGTCAATGGTAAAATACCAGAGCTCAGCTCTTATTCAAATGCAACACGCTTTTTTCTGCACACCTCTTTCTCTCTAAAGTTTACATTTTCACTCTGCCCCCTCTAGAGGGTGGTCCTAAACGTTCAAAAGCAGAATTCAAGTTAAAGTCAGCATCATGCAAATAAATGGGCCTTTTGACCTTGGTCATGATGGTCTATTTTAAATAAGCATGAGCACCTTGCTTAAGCTATGCCTGTCCTTTCATATGAGCCAAATGATCTGATAAATGAAAATCCTTGATGGTGTTTGCATCTGTGTGTGTGTGTGTGTGTATTTGCGTGCATTCGCATTTGTGTGTGTCTGCGCGCGTGTGTGTGTGTGCCCACAGTTGGTTACCGCCCACTTAAAGCTTAGTTTATTGAAATCTTTAGTCATCTCCTAGCTTGTTAAAAAGCAGATGACAAGCAACGAAAATGACAAAAATGTGACATAGAGCTTACCAATATTTTTGTGTGCTGCAAAAGTATGTTGAAAACCAAACAACCACGGGTCTCCATTTATATATATATATATTGTCAAGAAAAAAATCAAACGCAAGGCAATGCTTACCGCCATTCTACACTGTTGAATTTTTTTTACAATATCTTTTTTCGTGTTCTGAAGAGGTAAAAAAGTCATACAGATTTGGATCGATAAGAGGGTGTGAAAATGATGACACAAGCTATTAAAGTGATCACTGTGTTAATATTTATTCACCCTGTTGTTATTTCAAACCTGCATGAATGACTTTATGAAATACTTTATTTTCATAAATATGTTATGTTAATAACCTAAGAGCAACTGCTCCCAGTCCCTTCCATTGTATGGACACAAAACCAATGTAAGTGAATCGGTGCCAGGCACCAACATTCTTCAAACTATATTTTATGTGCTCTGTGGATGAAATGATGTTATATAGGTTTCAAATGGCAAGAGGGTGAATCGAGGATGACACAAACTTTTAAAAAGGGATATCTTTAATTTTGGGCTGAACTGTACCTTTAAAGTTGTATGACTGTCATCTGTCGAACACAAACTGAAATGAACCTGCACAAGAAATATAGTGAATAAACCTCTTTGACCGAGCTGTATGGTGTTTTTGTCTTCTTGTCTCCCTGCCTATCTATCTGAACTCTCTCCAGGTTTTAATAACACAATCTGGTCTGAAAGTCCTCTGTTTCTTCATATTAATTTGTGTCATTTGTCACCGTGGCATGAGCAGACGGTTGTTTGTCTGTTGAACACATGTGAGTATTATAAAAGGACACAACACAACTGTTATATACAATGTGACAACATATTTTTCAAGATCAAGTCATTGACAACATTTGGTCATAAAAACCAAAACAGTAAAATGTTCCAATTTGTCCCATGTGTAACCAAATATCTAGCTTTATTCTCATTTTAAATAAAAAAAGAATACCATTCGCTATTCTTTTTGAAATGGATGCATTCGTGTTTATCCAGCTCACAACATCCTGCTAAAAGTCTCACAACACATTCTGTTTAGTGAAAAACGAGAGAGAGAATAAAACAAGCACATAAAAACAAGCAGGTGAGACATCACGGATAAGCATTTTGTAGTTTGAGAGATCTGTCTGCGTGTGACGTAAAGGCTTAAAATTGAACTGATGACACCAATGCAATTTCATGCCCTTATTGTGCCCCGCTAAGTGATGTTGGGCGTTAAAACATCACTGTGTTTTAGGATGCTAAACGAAGTGCAACTGCCATCCTAGCTGAGAAGGACAGAAGCGGGGAGCGGTAACGCAAACATGTACGCACACATGTGAAGGGAACTGCAAACAGATTCCAGAAAAAGCAGGAGGAAAAAAAGCATCTTGAGAGGAAGCGCGGTGAGAAGCACAGATGCACATGTTCCCTGACTGCAGCATAATGAGCTACTGCGGGGCGTCGATTTCACTTACAGCACTCGAGATGTCAAGAATTAAAAATGCATGTCCTCTTAACGAGGAAACACTTCTAATTAAGTGAGAGTAATTCTGCGTTATTTCTCTGAAATAGAGACATGAATACTTAATGATTGGCGGAGTAGTGTTTAATACCTCATGTAAGCTGCCATATGACTTACAGGTGCTGCCATGCGTTTTTATTAAATTCGTTACAGGAAAGAAAAATCCCATAAATAATGAAGGATCTATGGTGTCTGAGAAGAAAAGTCTTAAAAATGACGTTATTACAGAAGAATTATACATTACAGAAGTTTATTTAACATTCGTTTTTATTTCCCATACAATGCACTTTCAGGGGACGGACCAGGTATATTAATGGCTGCCTTACTCAATCGAATTTAGCGTTTTCACACTTATTTCCGAATTTTTGCTGGATTGTCAGAACTATATGTGAACTGTGTTCTGTCACTTGAATTTAAATTCAAAGAAGCACTTATAATACAGCATCACTAGATGAGATGGAGCAACAGAGACTTCATGAGACTTACACTGAGCTCACACCAAACATGAATAACGGAATATAAAGACAATGTAAATGTCCGGCATCAATACTCATTCCAAAAATTGAGGCTTTCCACTTTCCATAATTTCGTTGAATTAAATAACTGATTGTGGTCACAATATGTCTTGTAATGTAGTTCTTGGAGACACATTAACATTGAAGTTAATCAATGTTGGCCTATTTGTGTTTTGTTTATTTGTTTCATTAATAGAAGAATCATCCGGAGATTCTTAGTGACATAGCTACCCTCACCAACAATAGCTCGATTCAGTCTGGACATAATGACTTGCTTGACCTCACAACAAAATTGCACAGCCACCAACCGTCATCAGTTGGAATTAACAGGTAGCATTGTATACTATATTGTTGATGGGATGTGACCTTTGACAACTGTTAAAGACAAGGACTTTAGCAAGATTCTCCATTTGGCTGAACCTTGTTTTGCAAAGCCAATTTGCAAGTTCTAATGAAAAAGGTTCAGAATATATGTGTGACTTTTGACATTTGGTCTTGCATGGACATGTGATCATTTTTGGATATCATTCCATTTTAAACTTTGAGCTTCATCTAGTCATGCTCTCTTGCGAGAGGTTCAAGTGAAAGCAAATGGCAGAAAACATTTTTCAGAACTATGAGAATACAATTGCCACGTACAGTAATTGTAACAAGGTCTCGGCCATTGTAACCAACAGTGCGGCAAACATAGGGACGAAATTTTGACTCTTCCCACCAGTGGATACTAATGAGAGAGACAGAGATAATGATGGAGGTACCAGCATCGAAGAAGGTACAAAGTTACTTAAGCCTACCGAGTCACAATGAGGAGTCTGATCGTCTCCTGGAAGGACACCCAGATTCTTTTCCCCTTTTTGCATAAATTGCATAACAATATCTTCTATTAAAAAATACATAGATTTATACACAGACTGGCATGGCAATGCTAAACTGACGGCCTGATCTCACCTGCAACTGGGGTCAATAGACGAACTGCTCAAAGAGCAGCAAAGGAGACCAACTATGTCTAACTTAAACAGCCTTCTCTGAACACTGAAGATGTCTACGACCTACAAAGCAGTCATGACATCTGAACACTGTCATAGACTCCCACAGTCATCTGTCTGTATATAAATAGGCATAAATGCCAGGGACTTCTTTCTGTTGGTGAACTTGTGAATGTTGAGTGAGAAAGGGTGTGAGATTTAAAGCCAGGTCCAGTTACTTTAAGCTGAATTCTGTCAGATATTAATGAGATCTTCACATTGGCTTGTCTAGACTGACCACATCCCAATGGAGTTTAAAATGAAAGTACAGGAGGAATGAGTTCAATTTCAATGCATCAATCACAGTACTGATATCTGTCTCAACACCACCCGCCGTGACGGTAAAAAAACACCCAGCCTTACACGGTAACCAGTTAATAACCAGACATGGCATCTCTTCATCTCTGTCTATTCTGCACTCTTATTGTCAGTTGATTCAGAAATATTCGGTCAAAGACCATTTCAGAAACATTTTTAAGTTAAGTTTTCATGTTAAATTTTGTCATGAACAAAAATTATGTTTGCTAAATTATATTTTTGTCTATTAAACTCATTTAGGAAATCTAGGCATACAATTTTCGATCAAAAGATTTTTTTAAATAATGAGAAACAAGGTGTGTCAAAACGTTTGACCAGCTGCATACACCGGGGAAAAAATTTGCCCTCCCGAGCTGAGATCTTCACCCAAAACCTTACCATAGCTTGAACATGTGTTATAATAATACAAATAAGGTAACGATGGGGAGAATGATGGGTTCCACAAGAATTAGAGAGGGTGGTATAACAAAATGAGGCTGAATACCGCCTTCGCAGAAAACAAGACAAATGTGTTTGCCTTCAAAATTACTTTATTTAAACTTGTAACATCTATATGAAATTTTGTGGGAGATTATTAATTGACTGATATTTACAAATAAACATTGAACTGAGTTTTTAGACATATAACACAAATCGGGACAAGATGAAACACCAGATTGATTGAAATTGTGTTCAGTTCTTCACAAACAAAGTGACAAGTTGAAGATCAGATTAAGCACTCATCCAGTGAATCACATTACCATTAACCACCAATTAGTTTCAGCAGCAAAGAGGTGGAAAGATGCAGTCTCTGACATCTTCTTCTGTACTCTCCTCTCACTCTTTAGTCTTTATATTGTATCTATGGTTCACAGTGTTTCCTGTTCTTGCTACACTTTCACAAATAATTTTTTGAGGCAGCCTTGTTGAATCTAAGCCATTGTGGGTCATCACAAACTTTCATGGTAGTCTTTTGTCGTACTACACTCCAAAATTTTTGACAATTTTTACATGAAACAATTTACACTCCAAACCAAAATTAAAAAGCTTTGAAATTAACTCAAATATTTATATTAGAATACACTACAATATTAGTGTGTTTTTCAATATACTGTTCATGTTTAAAATAAGTACTTTTGTTCATTATATAAACTAAAAATATTTGTAAATTTTACAGAACGTTTTTGATGTTTGAACTATGTTAATATTTTCCAATGAAAAATATATTTCATGAAATAAATAAAAGTGTTTATTTCAGTGATATTTAAGTTACATGAAACATTATTCACTTCGTGTGGGAGTCAATAGGTACTAACAATCGGACTAAACTTGGGTATAAACCTTTGTTAAAATATCTTAATTTGTGTACAACACAACAAAAAACTGTATTCAATGTTTGTAACAACTGGAGGATCAACAAATGTTGACGATTTTCAGTTTTGGGTTAACTATACCTTTAATAATAACCTTATATTAATCACTTGAGTATATTTATATATTTGGTTGAACACAGATAAAAATATTTGGATGAATCTGGACACTTCGTTTACCACCATAGCATAAAAAAATGGTCAAAATTACCCCAGAACTTTTTTACCTATATTCTTAATATTGTGTGTTCCGTTTAACATATTTGCAGCAACTCAAGACTGAATAAGATAAACAGTATTTTATTTTTGGGAGAACTATCCCCCTTAACATCACCCTATAGGTTTCAAGACAATTCTAAAAGTTTCTTTAAATTATTCATAAATTGTGAACAAACCCCATTCTCATTAAACTTTGCTCTGCGCTGATAGCTGTCCACTGCAGAATCCTCGTAAGTCGCTTTGGATAAAAGAGTCTGCCAGTTGAATAAATGTTAATGCTATTTTTTGTTTCACAAATGTTGTCTGCTGTATTATGTATTTTTAAAACTTAGCCAAAAAACAGATCTAAAATGTTTGTTACATATCTAATGCAAATTAGCAGGTCAGAGTTTGTGCCAGTGTGCGATTCCTGTTTGTCACATTTCTAATTCCGTGTGAAGTCTGGTGTGATCCCAGATATTTCATTTATACATATCGCATGAAAAAGTATCAATATCAGAGCACATCTAAATCGACTGCTAAAAACCACACAGTTCAAAGGAAATGGAGAAAGAAAGGTTGTGGGGCTGGCAGCAAAATCTGAAAACATCTGTTTAATCTTTCTGGCCGTGTAACTCTGGTAGTAGTCCATCTCCATGTGATGCATTGAATCGTATCAGAGAGAACTACAGTATGGGTCATCTGTTTACTCAGTCAGCGTGTGTGTAAGAGACGGGCCATGCACCCTCCATCACAATATGACATTCAGAAAAACACACTGCACAGGAGGGTAAAAGAGCAGGGAATGAAGTTAGGCCTGATGATTTCAAAAAGTTGTATATATTGATGTAATTTTTAATACTGTATGACTTTTCCAGACAATATTGTTTCCAGACTCACATCAGAAGCTTGAGGTGAGTTATTGATTGCACAATTTCTGATAAGCTAATGGCAGCTCATTTGGTTTTATAACACTTACGCCGTGATCTGGGTTCTCGGGGAGCTCATAAAAATTCACGCTGCACGCTCTACTGAATCAAAACATTGGAGATCAACAAATATGTCTATCAACAAAAATAGTTGCTCATACTTTATCTGGTGCAATGGCACTGCATTTATTTGTAAGTTCATTTGGCGAAATAACTATAACAAAACTACATCATAAATTTGCAATCAGTATGTCTGAAACATTCCCTCAAACATGAATGACTATGCATTAAATTAGATATAATGCTTTTACAGTATTTATGAGCATTTTAACAAATGTCAGTATTCTCGCTGCTTGCATTCTGCGCATTGAATAAAAACAGATGGAAACAATGCGAGAAAACGGCAGTTTGGGTAAAATGATGAGAGTACGTTGGCCTTTCCTCTCTCAGATGGGCATGCTGGGCTTACTGTTCCTCACTGAAGGTCAGAAGTCAATTGCAGTAATGTGCTAGCAGCAGCCCACAAGCCTCCATTATCAGGACTAATGTGTGGCTGCATTATTCGCCCACGCCCTGTGTGGCTTAGGCTGTGCTCCCTTCCCATCAACCTCAGTACACAGGACCCCACAGTCTCATTACAGAGAGCCACAGCCGTCAAGAAAAGGGCCAATCTAAAAATACATGACGGCATTTTGCGAACAGCTTTCATACAAACAGTGCATGTATTATTGTTTTGAGTGTTATATGTCAAATAAGGTATGCTGTCATTTTTTAAAGGTTAGAGGGCATACTTTAATGCTGGATGTACAGAACAAACTCACATCATGCAGCTAACGTCTCTTATAAATCCAACAGATTATCTATGTCAACGTTGGTTTAAAAAATGACAACAACATGCATGTGAACTGTTAATAATCATTTAACAGTGTTTCAAGCAAAAACAGGTTCACAATTCTTTTTTAAAGGTGGGGTAACCTATGTCTGAAAAACGCTTTAAAAATAGACAAGCTGGTCTCAAAACAAAATTGTTGCTTGCAGTAAAGGAAGCAGGCTGGCATTAGAGAGACTGTAGAAAGAGCGATGACGTTTAAGGATGGAGAAATGGAAGTTTGGTTGTTAATTTCAAATAAAAACACTTTGAAAGTCTTCCTGTGGTTGACAATTGTATCTAAAAAAACGAATAATATTTCACATATTTAAATATATTTTCCTTGGAAATCCTTATCCTTTTATTTGAATTCTGTAAAATAAAGAATCGTTAAAGTATTAGTTTCATTTCTTCTATCCTTCGTTTTCTAATCCCTCCAACCTTCTCTCTTTCTTTGATTCTTTTAGACTTCACTTCTGCCGCAAATTCTAAATAACCAGTAATGTTGTGCAACAACATTTGTCCATGAACACAAAACAGTCCTTTTGAGGAGTGTATGACAAATATAAACTGACACAGTTAACATGGCTCTGCTGTGTTGACGTTGCTGGGATTCATAATGCTTTGGCCTGAATAAATACATCGGCATTGAGAGATGACCGTCTACTGTAGGACTTTAAAAAAGGACTAGCTCAAACAAGACTTGTGAATTCTTTTCTGATCTATAAAACACAACATGTAAAAATTTAACAAAGATGCAGGGGTCTCGGAAACAGTCTTACATTTTCATACATAATCACATATCTTACATACATAATATTTCAATCAACATGACAGAAGTGGTGACATAATCTTATAATAATTAATAATAATAATAATAATAATAAGTTAATTATAAGTTTGCCCCTTGATAGCACAAAATTTATAGCCCAAGAAAGCACACAACATATCAACTTAATTAACCCGTTTCTCTGTAAAAAAAAAAAAATACTGGCCATGAGACTTTCATTTGTGAGACTGGTGTAAAAACACCACCTAAATATATAAACAAAGTTTAAAACTTAAGTTTCGCCACAGGGGGTCTATAAATACAAGCTTAACCCCTCTCTCACTTAATTATGATGATTGAAAATATGTTACATATTTTGCTGCTGACAGTGCGATATTCAGTCATGAATTATGCCTCTGTGATAAACATAAAAAGCACAAGAAATCAATACATCTGCACAGAGCAAAACTCTGGTGTTCTGCAAAGATTTCACAACTATGAAAGATTACAGATAAAAAAAATATTTTCTAAAACTGAGAAACGGGTCTTGCTTCCAGACTTCTATTCATCTTTCACCAAACAAACAACTGTGTAATTGATTTTGAAAAGACTTTGGTATGCAGTGCAAAAGAAATGGGATTACCCAATTACTTCGAGTGGACACTTCATAGTGTTTAACCATCATTGTCATACAAGATCCACCGTCTTTAGGGTGCAGATTAGAAAATGACTTCGACAGTTAATTTACTCATTTCTCACAGGAGGTCGGCATGAGCTTTCCCTCCCATAGCTTCAATTCGCAGCATCATTATTCACACTGTTATGATTGGCACATCTTAACAGTAAGGATAGCCTTGTGGTGCCTCCAAAACCGTTTCCCAACACCTATAGTTTTCAATTATGCTAAAGAGAACCCCACATTCCAGAGCTATAATTGAAACACATTCAGGATTGTGTTTTGGAACATATCTACACCACCAACAGAGTTCACGTATCAAGCCAAGAGAGGAGTTAACAAGCAATCTGTTCTAATTTTCCTGAGATTACTGAAAATGAAAAACGTGTTGAAGATATTTTTGGATTTAACAAGAGTCCAAATAATGTAATGTGCTTTAGAATAAAAAGGATTAGAAATAAATGCTGCACATGATGTCACACATCAAATACATCAGACTATGACTTAATCTATCTTTGGTCATGGAAACTACTTTTAAATGATTGCAAAACACAGCTTTAGATCAGTGCTAAATATGTCCAGAATGACACACAGTTGAGTTATAAATAAGAGAGACAGCTGCATTCTGAAACTCATGTTCATTAGATTTTCGGACTCGCACCAAAATTATTTCGAGACTGATCTGAGTAAACATCTGGTGCGTGAACAGAACCACCCAGGACAACCTACAGTCTGTAACTCCATGCAGCGTGAAAATCACTTTGCGCAGCACGTGCATCAAGTGTAGCGTGTTGCATTATCCATGAGGGGCTAACTTATAGAGACAGGTATGTGGAATCTCAAGGCTTTACAACTTGTTTATTATGATTTGACAGACTAACATATTTACTAAACAAGTGTGTGAATGAATATGTTTGTGAAAGGCGTATGAATATTCACACAAATTTACCAAAAACATTCATACTGAAATGACAACTCAATCCACACGCAGCCACAACCACATACAACAGTGTGAGAATACATGAAAAAATAGAATAACACACAAACGGGACATCTTATTATCTATCACAGGACACATGCACAACTAAGATCATAACTTATTTTGATAATTTTAAAACTCTTTAGCTGTAATGATATTTCTATACATTTCTTTAGACAAATGCTGTATTTTATTAAGTGGCACATTTCTGTAGCTAGTTTGGGAGCTTTTTCGCAAAGCATATACAGTTATAAAACTGCCATTTTTTACACATATAAAGTGTGTACTTTGAACAGATTCAATTTAGATTTGTGAACAGCATCTGATGATGCAGCTCTCAAACTCAAATATTAAAGCAGCACTATGGATCAATTTGAACTTATAGTCATGTAAAACAAGTGCAATTATTTTAGTCGTCGAACACCTCTTATCCGGACCAATTTAAAACCAGACTTAGTAAGTCTTGTGTTCCGGTACACATAGCTCCGGCCATCCTTTGCCTGTGAAAGATTGTGCTGTCTACTGTACCTGGTCAGTGGATATGATTTTCCAACTAATTTCTGCATTCATCGGTTCTATCATCATAGTCAACATGTATTGTGCTGCCCAAGGGCAAGCGTATACAGCAACAGTATTCAAGACACAAGTAACAGACAACTGTGCATATCAAACATTCAAGGGAACCAAAGGTCCAATGTTGGCAAGTGCTGTTTTAAAGTCTGAACATAGACTTTAAAGAAGGCAAAATGATTAAGTTTGAGCCGGTCCACTTGAGGTCACTTAATAAGCCTTTTGAAGTCCCTTTAAAAGGGCTTTGATCTCATTTACACTACGGGTCAAAAGGTTTGGAACCCTTGAGTAAAATGTTTCTCATTATTTAAAATCCCAAAATATGCCTAAATGCCTGAAATTACTTTAATAGACAAAGAATAATGTACAAAGCATACATTTAAAAAAAAAAGTTTGTATGTTACTGTGCCTGAATATTCAAGACAAACATTCAATAATAGCGCAGAATAGAAAAAAAATTAAGGTGAGACCTTAAGAAGCTGCTTGATACCTTATATAATCTTCAACTAATAATAAAATAAATTCTGTGATTGGAGCTTAATAAAGTAGTATTTATTCCATGTGAGGTCTGGTTCTTTGTTGTCACTTTTGTAAATGTGCTACTTTCCCTCAAAGCGTTTTACTGCCAGTTAGAAGACACACAAGGGTTCATCTTACGTACTGTCCATTAAAGAGGAAATCAGCCGTTGTAGTTTTAACCAGAAAACTCTTTCTTGCTCAGTGTAGACACAGACAATCCTGATGATATATTACGTTGAGTACAGCAGAGGACAAGTCACATTAAAAAGCGTCGGTGATGAGATCAAGTATCACAGTAGGGTTTGAAATTTGGTTAGGTTGCAGTAAACCAAGCCTGGAGCTCTATAAAGTTACAGTGTTCTTGGATATTGTATTTCATTTGTTCTGGTACTTTGCTGCAATTGGCAGTTTTGACGATTTTAGCCTCCACTTTACATCCGATGGCAAGAACCTTGCGGTCCTTCACTTTTGCTTTAAGCAGATAGACCTCCCTGATAAGTAAATTTTTTTCAACATTTAACAAAAAGTCTTTTTGTCTTATTGTTTCAATATTTTCTAGAACAGAGACTGACCTTATTTCCTTGTGAAAGCAATGACTAAAAAACAAATTACACGTATTGCACTAAAAAGTAAACATTGCTTGAAGGTGGGTGGAATTTTCATTGTTAAATTGTTGACTACACAAATCTTCTTCTCAGTCATTGTACTGGCCTTGAGAGAAAGCACATTCATCTTTTCCAATGTTTTTATATTTTAATAATTGCTTTTTTTATTATTGCAATGCTCCGCCACACAATGAAAGAAGTTTCACAACTTTGCTTGATAGATTTCTTCCCTGTAACGTAGTTTTAAAATCAACTACGGTTCCATAACCTGCCCACAATAAGATGCATTCTCCTTCTGAAAGACGTTAGAGACTTTCAATAGTTTCTAAGCACTTTACTGTTGTTTTCAAGTGATTCTGTTTCATTGATCTCTCCAAAGTAACTGCACTTGTGGGAGGATCGGCTGCTATTCGGTTGATCTGGGCATTTGTCGAGTTACTAAGGTTTATCGCTAACCATTTCAAAAGAGCCCCTTCGACTAATAGCAACTATTAATGTGCATCAACTGTATGGTCTAAAAGTTGAACGCAGTTGTGACTAGTTAAGACTAAAAGGGCTGATGTATACATCTTGCTCTATTGAAATTATCCAGGCTTCATACTTCAAAAGCAGCACAATTATGTAACCTTTCTAAAGGCTAAGAGGAAATATTTGAGTTGGAGAAATATTGCTGACCTTCAGAAAAGCCAAAGCCGAGTCTAAGGTCACTGTAAAATGACGCTTTCATTTGGAGACATTTCAGAGGCTAGAAGGGGTATGATTAAGCAGTTGAAGACAGATGGGATCTTTCTTTTGCCAATAAAACCTTCATCTCTTATCAGATGGAGAGAGAGGCATGTTATAAAGAGCTTCTGAATCAATCTATTTTTACAGTGACGGAGCGTTATAGGAGTACGAAGGAGGGAGAGAAATGCAGGCTAAAGCTAAACAAATGAAATCTGGGGTTGGTGACAGTAAAAAGACACTGATTAATAATATTAATTACAGTAACACATGTCTTCTTGCTCTTTACTCAACCCTTTCAATACCCACCGGTCTCGCTCTATTCTACATCCTTTCCTATTGCTCTTTCATTATTCCTTTCATACTCTGATATTTTTTCACTCCTTTCTTCGCTCTCAAATTTTCCTGCTTATTCGGTGTTGGAAGATTTTCTGTAGCTCAACTGGTAGAACATTGTGACATCAATAGACATTTCATTAGATTGACCCTTATCTTGATATTGCGAAAACATAAATTATAATTGAAGACACCTTGGATAAAAGATTTAGAAAAATGTGCTAATGTAAATTGTCATATTCGTTGTGCTGTTACTGCAGGTTAACGTTTTCTTGCCGCATTTGCACACAGTTTAGTTTTTTTTTTTTGCACATCACATAGCTCTGTTTTCCTCAACATTATCATCACACTTGTTGTCTCCAACTTTATGTCATTCGCCTCTATTGCACCTGTAAACCTTTATTGTTTGTAGGACGCTTTGGATATAAGTGTCTGCAAAATGCTTAAATGTAAATGTTAAGCGAGTTTGCAGTTGACACAGCAGCTCCAGCTGTTCACAGCTTTTACATTTACATTTCATTTGGCAGACACTTTTATACAATGTGACTCAAAAGTATTTTGCAGTGGTCAATTATTACTGCGGAGCAAACAGGGTAAGGTGCTTGCCCAAGGACACTTCAGTCATAGTCTGCTGGCCCTGAGATTCGAAACCAAAGCCTTCCGCTTAAAAGTCCAACCACCAGACACGACTGACCTCAGGACAACATGAATCACAATTCGTTTAACATTTCATCCGGTTTTCAGTTCGTCACATGTTTCAATAGATTTTCAACCAGCTCACTTTGAATCAATATGTCCCCATCCTAAATCTATGTGAAATATTTTAATATCTATGGCTTGATTCATAGGGTCAAATAAGTTGATGGGATCTTTATTTGGTATAATCATAAAAAAAATACTCAGCAATAGTTTAAAACGACATATTAGCGTATAATTAGTTCTTTATCATATAAAACAATTAATAATCTAAAACATAAAAATGTAAATTATCAATAAATTAATACATTTATTCATTAAATTAATAATAATTCGTCTAAGCGTAAAAACATGATTTCTAAAGATACTGTAAATTCTATGCTTTGAAACTCCATATTCCAATATTTTATTTATCTTTTATTTATTTTTTTCACTAGGATAGTAATTTTTTAAATATTCAGATATTTACAATAAGAGACTAGATTGTGAACATACTCTTGCATTCTGACCAATCACATTCTAAGATCAGTCCATACAACAAATTGCCACATGCTTTTGAGAATTTGCCTTTAATTAAGGCATATTTTCGAAGAATCTGCGTGTAGTCTTCCCTTAAAAATGATGCATTTTAGCATTTTTGAGAACATTCAGAATAGCTTGGAATATGTAAAACCAGAGGTCAAAAAAAGTGTCAACGTAAAGTACCAACTTCTCCACAGTAGCCAATAACATTGCTCAGTGTGGTCTTACATTTGGAGCGATCATTTAGAGAATGCTCCTCTCGGTTTTTGTTCATCTCTCAAGCCCCCTCCCTCTACTGTTCTCTCTCGTGTCATTAGCACCAGCTCTGGGGCGGAGTAGGGCACATTTATTTCTTCATATGGTGTAATGTGTCACCCCCTCCTTTTTTCAATTCACTGAAATTTAGATTTCCACATCAAGGGAGCTGTGGCAGTGATGGAATCAAAGGCTCGCCTGTGGCTTTGAACCCTCCTGATGAAGAGATGAAAAGGACCAGGTTGCTGGAGCTCCTAGCGCTCACCACTCCAGTTCCTGTCTGGCCAGGTTTGCCTGGATTAAAGCCACTCTCTCTCCATCACTCTCTTTTTCTTCCCTATGTCTGTTAATTGCTATCTCTGGGTGTTTCAAATCGAGCCCAAGTCTCAATAACTAGGTTGTATGTATCATAGCTTCAATTCATCTTTCAAGGTGTCCCTTTTGTCCTCTTGGGCTTGTGTCATGTGACTGTTTGTTTTATGCTCCTAACACTAGAAAAGCCTCCAGTAGCCTCTTTGCTAAACAGTGTACCCTAAAATTATTCAGAGCATGTACAAAGATAGATGATGGAGTATTGTTTAATGATAAACTGCTTGAATGGCTGGGTTGATTATTTTGCCAATATGTTGGCATTATCAGCATCAGCCATGCCTGCTTAGCCGCTTAACACAAGAGTGTCAGTTCCAAATATTTGTGGGCACACTTTAAATCAAACTTGAGTCAAATTTATTTTAGACGCGACGTTAGATTTTAAAGGATGTTTATCTGCGTTACACAGACTATTCTAATCTAGGCATTGGCATTCGTACGGTCTTTCGAACATCTATATTGTATATAAACTAATGTGTGTTCACAGCAGATGCGAATAAAGCGATTGCACTAGAAAAGGTACACACAGTCTATGCAAAGATGCGAATAGTGTAGAATGTTGGGTACCACGCCACTGCTGTTAGGTTACAAATTCCATTTTACATTTATTCTTTAGTGTTTGGCAGAAGAAAGAGAGACAAGTTTAAATTGACAAGAGTGCAACTCTACTAAAGAGATTGATGGAGAGACGGAGGATCCCCTATAATCAATTCCATTTTACTATGAATTCCTTTTTATACAAAACACAGGCTAAATGTTATCTATTTAGTGCAGATCTTATTAAAATAATATGTCCTTACATATGGTTCTTTCAAATATGAGATCAGATTACCTCTGTAATGATAACAGGAAAACAAAAACTGATCCCATGATACTACTAAGACTGTAATGCTTCTCAAAACATTAGCCCCTGGCCTCTCGGCCAAATTAACCATCACATTTATCGGACTGAAACGCAGCTTTTGGATCATATGGTTGAGTATTGATTTCTTTTACAAAGCTTTAATTTGCAATAGATTTCTGTAACACAATAGCAGGAAGTAGCTATTACAGTTATTGTACATACGAGCATAACAACTGCAAATCAATGGTAGACAAAAACATCTAATTAATGAACTTAATTGATGCCAAGGGGACATTACTGAATGTCGTTTTAAGACATAGTCTTTCTAGTTATAGATTTGCAGCTTTAATAGCCATTGAATGAACTACTGTGCAAATAAACGCATTCTATGCATTCTGCATAGTAAACAAGGTCCATTAATCCCTTTCTGCTTTCTTTCTTGCTTTCTTTTCTGTGCATACTTCTCTGACGGACAGAAGTGAGGCACTGGGCTGACCCACGCCCGATGCCTGCCAGGGAGAAACATTGGAAAGAATATAAAGATACTAATCCTCTGCTGCTTCAGAAGGTCAGGTCACGCTCGGCAGTGGGCAGAGCTCAAATGCAGACCCGGGAGCACTTCGCAGCCTGCCATTCTAAGGTTCATGTATGTTTGTGTGCGCGTGTGGGCAGGCAGTAATGGGTGAATAAGGTGCCATTTTATCTGCTTAAACACTGTGTAGCAGCTTCCTAACGAGGAGACAATCGGCGCTGGTTACAGCACGCAGGTCACTGTGAAAATCTCAGCAGAAAAGATTCATTTAATCTTGCACAAAACAAGCAAGTCAAGAATGAAAACAGGTCCTCGCAAGGTCAGGCGAAACCCATACAGAGCGCAAAAGAGCTGAAAGGAAAATTCTTTTTTCGCAGTGACCAGTTAACAATCATTATTAGGGATGCCCCAAAATAATAATTCTTGAGCGAAAACCGAAAAATTTGGAAACAAAGGCAGAAAGCCAGGACACCAAAATAAATTAGGACAATTATTAGTACCCTTGTATTTATGACTATGATTGTGTAGTAACCTTACTAAAATCAAGGCACTACAATTGCCTTAGTATTAAAAATAAATAAGAATAAATAAATTACAAATCCTAAAAATATTTATCAACAAAGCACAGTATGAAAAAAACAAAGTGAGTAAACAGTGGAAAAACAATTTTTACATAGCTCCACTGAGCAGCAAGCTAACTAAAGAGATCAGGTTCTCTAATGTATCTGTCGCGGATGTTACTGTCAGCACACGTTTCACTGAGATCTCTTCGGATCCACTGCATTTGATCGTCACTGTATTTGATCCGTGTTACAAACATCATTACTTATAGCAGCGCAAATCAAGAAGCCAGAGACCATATGTTTTGATGAAACAGAAAACCACAGCCAAATGCACAATTGTCGGACAACATTTTTGGATGCCAAATATTCGATTCGTCCCTAATCTTAAAAGTGTTAGTTGTACTTATTGTTACTATTTCTTGATGTGTGATTGACTTCAGTTTTTATAAGACTCAAACTGGCCTTCACATATAAAAAAGATATCACAGTCCTTAGATAAAGTTGTTAAACCTTGATCTATATTCTATTTTTGATTATAGTCGAATCCTTTGCTAATCTAATAAGATAACATTTGTACAGTCTACGGCACATAAAACTGGACCCCACCCACAAGTATTGACATCACTCTAAAACCTTCTTATGGGAAATCTAATCAATAAGTTCCAATATATCAGAAGTATAATCAATGAAATCTAATATACAAGGTGGCATCTACATTTAAGTATTAAGCAGACATGTTCATCACTTTCAAATTTGCAAATATTAATGAACCAATAAAAACATATTAAAGAAGTGCCAACACGAAGATACAAAAACTACAAATGCTAATTAGCGCTTGTTGGAATAAGTAAAAGTGGATAGAAGGACATTTTTAGAAATGCACTCTTATATAGAGTTTTTTACATTGTAAGGCACATGACTAAATTCTAAGTTATGCCATTGAGGGCCATATATGCCATATATCATTGTACTAAAAAACACATCATTGTAATGGTGTGTAAAATTTTGAGAAATTTTTGGAAAAAAATATAAAAAGCTAAAACTATTAAATATTTTGGTAATATGACTTTCAAAGAAACAGTTCACTTAAAAACTAAATATGATATAATTGTTAGCAAACTCCTTTTTGAATTTAAACATGTCTGACTTTCCTTCGTCCGCAAAACACAAAAATAAACGTTTCTTAGAATGTTGGTGACCGGAGCCCATTAGCTTCTATTCATTCAGTGAATTGGTGCCCCTTATAAAAAAGGTTATCAACTTTCTTCAAAATATTTTATTTTGTTTCAGGCGGAATAAAGAATCTCATACAGGTTGAAATGACAAGAGCATGAAAAGGGAAAGGGAGCCATTTTTACCCTCTTGTCCTTTCAACATGTATAAGTCTTTTTCTTACACAGACCTTAGACCTTTTGAAAAATGCCAGAACCCAAAAACAGCAGGTCCCCATTCACTTTGATTGGGACCACTTGTTTTATGTAACCAACATCCAACAGGTTTAAAAATGTAAATCACAGTATTGTTCTTTTTGTTATTATCCCTTTGACTGTGGCCTGGATTAACAAAAAAAATTGAGAATAGATCTGGACAAAGCAGTTGGCATTGCAAAATATGCATTAACCACATCTCAGCTCTGCTAAAATAAAGAATTAACGTTTTGACACTGGCTTTCTTGTCCTCCACAAACAGAAAGGATATACTATTTCTTACAATTCTGATGCATTAATGCTACCGTGCAACATGAAAAATGTCTGTGTTAACACTCTGTATATATGTATGACGCACAACTTTGAAAGTAATTTAAAAATCCACATAAGGGAAATTGTCCATTATTGGCTCATAATGCCGTGAGCTGCCTCCACAAATCGCAAGGTCCTGTTTAATCTTATGGTCGTGCAAACACAAACATTCAGTCTGAAATGTCTTTGTCTGCTCTGGAAGAAAAATGCAGATAACTGTCAGAAGAAGTGAATAAATCAAGAATTCCAGCATCAGAGAAGTCGTAAATCAACCCTACATCAGTCACCTGCTCAATCTTACATTTTAGTTTAGTTTCTTTGCTCCTACTCTGCTACATAGTCTTCACTCACACACCTGAGAATAAGAAAACAAACCTTTTGTTTGTCATTCTGACAGATTCATCTTATGGATGCAACAGCCAAAGAGAGATTGAGTGTTGGAGGACACTGAAGAATGGAAAGGCAAGGGAGTGCCCAAGTACCCAGGAGGGATCACTCACAGTGGGATTAGACATTCAGACACAGCTGGGTACCGCTGTCTGGATAGGTCTCTTTCATCAAATAGATGGCTATCTAGTGTGAGTGTTGCACTAGTGGGAATTTACTCTTAAGTATGGAGTGAAAAAGGTCCAAGGTACTGAGAGAGGACACATGCACGGAATGGTGAGGAGCCAAGGGAAAAGAGAGATAGTGGTTACTTGGAGGGCACTGATTTAAAAATACATCAACTGGGAATATGGAAGTGCCTTAAATCCTGACAATTGATTTTTGGTGCCAGGGGCGGCTTAGATTACATTAGGAAAAATAGTAGAAAACTCCAATTGACTTTCAATATGCATTTTAGAAAACTTGAGTTTCTTTCGCAACACGATGGCAATTAACAGCCATGACTCGTCTCTTGAATTTAACACGTCCGAGGTTGTGTGTAGGCTGAACATTAAAAAGCAAACCTGCACAATTAACTGATGTTTGTATACTTGGAAAAATAGAAATTTAGCAATGGAATCACGAAAATTGGGAAAGCAAAATTGTGTCTTCATTAACCCTGTTGTTATTTCATGTGACTTTCATTCATCCACAGAAAACAAAATAAGATATGTTGAAGAATGCTGATAACCAAAGAGCCACAGCACACATTCCTTTGCAGTGAATAAGTGCCTCTGCTGTAAGGATACCAAAACTCTTCAAAATATCCATGTTTGTTACTGTTTTATGAAATTGCACTGTCCCCTTTTAAATAAACCATTAAATCAAATCAAATCAAACTTATTTTGTGTTCTGCTGAAGAAACAAATTCAAACAAGAAATGTCAAGAGGGTAGGTAAATTACAGAATTTGGTGTTTGTATTTATTTAAACAAATTTCAAGTAATGTTTGTAAGCATGGAAAACGGAAAAGAAATTACAAGCGACTGAGAAATGGCATCAGAAAAAATGGCAAAAGAAATGTATGTCATCATTTACTCTTTCTGTTTACATTTCAAACCTGTCATTTCTTTAGATCCCAAAAGGAGATATTTTGAAGAATGCAGGTAACCAAACAGCGACGTCACCCATTTACTTGCATTGGTTTTGTGTCCATACAATATAAGTTAATCGGTGCCGGCATCCTTCTAAATATCTTCTTATGGGTTCTGCTTAGGAAACAATTTTCAAAAATATCAGTAGTGCAAATCATTATCTAGCCATCCTTTTTTGGGTGAATAACACCTTAAAACTACACTTCACTGAAGAAATGATAAGGAACTGAGAAATGGCATACATTATTCAGTTCCTAGCTATCAAAACATTCAGAACATTTGTCAATAATTCCATAACACCATTCATCCGTACATCCCTTTATCCAAACATTTCTCAAGAAGTATTTAAAAACAACCTCACTTGAACAGGGAAGACAGAAAACAAAATAGCAGGTTGTTTAGGGTCTTTATCTCAAGGCTGCAGGAAAGCCTTTGAAAAGCAAAGCGCATTACGTAAGAATTGACAGACTCAAGATTATGCGATTTCACTTTGGTTTTTTGCATTTTGTAGCCGTCTGCAATGATGAACAATGGGCTGCGGGTAGAAGTGGAGCTGTTTTTTTGTTTCTCTTCAAATAAAACCAAGACAAAAAGTAGGTATTTGCATTTTGATTGGTTCGATGAACATGAGCAACTGGAGCTCAATCTTTTATATCTATAAGAATGTTTGAAAGTAATGGGATCGATAATTGGGGATATTTTGAAGAATGTTGAGAGTAAAAAAATCATGGCTCCCCATTTCCTTCTTTTATATGCACACAAACCAATGCAAGAAATTAGTACCAACGGTTTTCTTTGACCAACTTTTTTGTAATATCTGATTTTGTGTTCTGTTGAAGAAAGTAAGTCATACAGCAATTTCTGAAGAGTAAAATATTCTTCAAGGCACTGGAATTATGGTTTAAAACACAGTAGACAACTGATTTCCAACTGATAGCAAACAAATTGCGTGATATGATTTTGGGCTACAACTGTAATATTTCAGCAGGGAGTGAAGGGACTTTCATCTTCACACCTATCTGACAACATTCGTGACAGAACAAAAGTAATCTCAGTCGACTTGCTGGGAAGCATGTGTATAGACAACAACAATGGAAATGTTAGAACTTAATTCAGATACCTTGCTTTTGCTAGATTCCTAAGTATTTTCTATGTAAATGTACAAGTCCACCTACCCCTAAAAACAAATTCATAATCACACATATAAAACATATAAACAAACAAAAAAGAAATACAATTCTCTATAGATTCATGATGACCTCCCAGTAAATTCACACATAAGGAAAATACAAAATTTTACAAATGGCTAAAAACTCCCTTAAATCTCAGCCAGTGCTAGTCTGGGAGTGCTTGTGTGGATAAAGGTGAGACCAGTCAGCACGCATGGGATTTACAGGCTGAGAGATCAGCCAAAGGAGAATTTGAGAGGCAGAGAGCAGTGAGCCATCGATTTCACACACTCTCCTCTTCTGTCTCTCTCACGCACACCATCACCAACATCAGCACCACTGAGTTTCACCTCTGCTACCATAGCAACAGCTCTGTTGACTCGTGTTGCTCATGGGATGAGAACTGGCCAGAGGAGAGAGAAAAGCTTCACACCCCGACTGATTTTGACAAACACGTATGTATTCACGCGTACCCAATCTCTATGGGGCACACGTTTTATCATAAAACAAGTTTACGGATAAACACCAAAGCCCACACACAAAAGCTCAGCTCTGCAGCCTCACTGTTTCATATTAATACCTGACACTACCGGGGACAGGATGTTTCCATACTATAGGACTGAACATATATAGTGAAGAATGAGTCAACAAATAAAAAATGCTCAGGCTGCCATTATTTCATTTCCCTTTCATTCTGTGACACAAAAGAAGATACTTTGAAGAATCCAAACAATGATGACATCCATTCACATGCATTGGATTTAAGTGCATACAAAAGATGTGAATAGGTGCAGATGGAGTTCGGATACCAACGTTGTTCAAAATATCTTATTTTGTGTCCCACTTAAGAAACACAATTCGATTAGTTATTCTGAAAGTATTTATATGTAGTTTTAATAAGGACTGCACAATAATGACAAAAATTACAATTGTGCAGCCCTAATTAAAATTATAATATAACACTATCAGAATTGTGCAAAAAAAAGAATTAAACAAAAAAATTAAAATTTGTTAGTAAAAGCATCTTCTATGTTTTCACAGATGATGAGAGTGTGAGTAAATGACAGAATTTTCTATTTTCGGGGGACTCATGCCTTTGAAAAATTTATAGTAAAAGGACCCAAACCTCACGTTACAAATGTACTTATATACTATTATAATAACAAAAGAAAATTTGTGCACAGGACTCTATTCTAATGGCAATATCTCACCTAGATATTTTATATTTAGCTCTGTATCAGTCACATGTGAACGTAGGCAAATGTATCTTTACATGTATCATGTAGTCGTCTGCACAATGTTTTACCATGAGCGCAGCATAGTTTTCCTTTTACGTCTGAAGATGAAGTGCTTGTTTGGTTTTTATTTCAGATGAGATAACTCGGTGTGATCCATCTTTGCTGTAGGTTGGACTCGGAGTGTGTTTGGTCCCTGCAGTGGAAAAGAGCGTGTGTAATAACCTCTTAAAGGCCCATACACTCCCCCACATACTTTATGTGTAGAGGGTGATGGATACTAGCATTAAATCCATGCAGCGACTCTACCGATCCCTCCCTTTCTCCCACACATGCACGCATTTCCCTTTTCCATTCATCTACATTCTGTGCACCCTCGATCTGAAGCCTGCTGCTTTTGCCAATGTCATCAGTCACGTTCCAATGGAAGAGAATGCTGGGAAAAAGATATAACAAATATTTTTACTGTAAGTACCACTGTAGCTTTTTGCCTAATTTAATATGAGGTTTGGGCAGGGGGTTTGCTAGCAAATGAGCCATGGTTCATTTCACAACACTTATCTGTCCAAAATGTATGGATATGAAAGTCTGTGCCATGATTTGATTACGCTTGCATCTTTTGGGACTCTTTAGGGAAGGCGAACATTGATATAAAACAAAGATGAAATCTGCCTATACTACTAGATGACAACAAAGCAAATCAACATTTAGGAAATAATAAATAATTTCTTAATTTGAATTTACATCTAGTACTATTCCATTTATTCATTTGGTAGAGGCTTTTATACAGTTACTTCAAGTCTAATGCAGTTGCCATTTATCACTGCAGAGCAAACAGGGGTAAAGTGCCTTGCTCAAGGACACTTCAGTCATTGTCTGATGGTACTGGGATTCAAACCAGCAACCTTCTGCTTAAAAGTCCAACTCTCTACCCACCAGACCATGGCTGAAAAAAAAACAGGATTGGAAAAAGAAATTCGAGCATTATTAATTCATCATCATTATATTTATTCACAGTCACATTCCACCGTAACAGAATTCTATTCATAATGTATTTCACAGATGTTTTTAAAAAAGCACAATAAATGATGCCTGTAGTGTTTTAGGATGGTGAAAAGACACCCTTTCATCTCGTTTTTCCTATTCCTATGGAGTTCTGCAACACTTGCATTCACTGGTGTGTGTCTATCACTCTTCTGCACACCCTCAAAGCCTCAAAGCATCTATTCTAGCCCAAATGGCCACTGGCCATTTCAAACAAGGAGACGAGTCCTTCTGTGAATATGTCCAGAATATATGGAACAGAGACATGCATTTAAAGACAGAACTAGTGTAAGCACAATGACATTTGTTGTACTACTTTAGTTTACAAATGGTGACACGTCCCGTTCTTGAATAATTCATTTTCAGCCAAATTGATTGTCTGTGATTCACATTTTTGCGTCACTCAGTAATCATAAAACAAACAAACAGTAAACAAATATAGCACTTGCTAAAAGTGGAATATTTACATATAATCTATACAAAACTATGTTGTTGAGAGAGATGGGGCTTGATCGACTTATAAAATCCAAACAGGATGCTTTTTGATTGACTCTAATCTAGTCGTCCACCCAGAAGAGTTTTAAGAATTCAGTAACGAGGTCTAAATACTTCCAAAATTTTTATGTTTCAGTTGATTTTTATTTAACCCAATGAATGAACAATATAGATATTAGAAATCTATTTCTCTCGACCACACTGGTACCTGGAACTCGGTTCATTGGAGTCAGCTCCCCTTATCTAATCTGTTTAACTTTTCTGTCTTTTTGATTGGTTAGAACGATGTGGATGCCATAACCTGATTGGTCCATATGAGTAAAGCTTTCTAATGGCAACGATCAAGAAAGTCAAAATTCGTCTACAAAATGAATGATTCATTAAGTAATCGTTTCAAATTTCAAAAGTTTAAGGGAAACACACATTGAAATATCACAGACATAAACTCTCTATTTGCAGATTTAAAGAGAAGAAATTGTTCAGGTAGGTTGGTCTGAGTATAAAATTGCTGTATAATTTGATGTGGTTGGGTTCATATGACCAATCCTCTGTTTTCGTGGAAAACTGTTTTCATTTGTTATGTTTGATGGTGCTTTATAATCCTAAATGATGTTTGTCTTCACTGAAAAGTTCTATGTTGGCTTGTATGTTAGTTTTCTAATGCATAGCTGTTATGGGGTTTTCAAGTGCATGGCTACGTCCATGGTTTTAGCAAATAGTCTTGATTGGCAGGGGCAAGGTGGTTGAAACATACTGAATGAAATGCTGCAGACTGTGACATCATTGTATGTTTAATAGGACCTAACCCTGCAGGACAAGGAACATCCATAGATTGATAACTGAAGGCCTTAAGTACTTCTTTACATTCATGCATTTGGCATTTAGTACTTTTTTATTCACGTATTTGGCAAATGCTTCTGCGGAAAATGAAACACCAGAACAGAAGATACTCTTTACATGTAACAATGTTTCACCCACAAGTTATGAGTATTTCTGTGATGTAACTGTGTGCCTAAATATGGATGAATCATATTTGAGAATGTTCATGAGTGTAGGTGAAAGTCAAAGAGAGTGTAAAAATTAGAGTGGTGCATATGAACAGAATCGATCATGTTGTTTACAAGGATAATGGGCTGACAAGGCGGCATATATAAATCATGTGGAATAAGGGCAGATGTCAAACAAACAGAATGAAGAGAGCCGGTCGCAATCTATGTCTCACCCTTTCTACTTCTGTTCATTTTACCGCCATGACTGAACGCAACACAATTAAAGCACTTTTCACATCACAATTAATGCTCATTTGCATACTGAATTGCACCTTTTTCATCCCGTCCTTTCAACGCGGTGTGAAAGTCAGTTGTTACCATGGCAACTAATTCAGCGTAAGGTAAAGATCATTTGTTAATGTTAGTTTGGCTCGTGTGATTTTAATTCTTCTTCGGGAGAAGACAGTTTGATTGGCTGCTTTTGGAATGCACTACAGATTATTTTTTAAATGGTTTCTCGGCTAGGAATGATCTGAATTCCATAATTGTTTTTCTTATAAGGGAACGGTGACAGAGCCTCTAATGTTTAATAAACGTGTCTTATTTTTATCACATTACCTGCCAACATCGTGAGTGTATTATCAGGTTCAACAGAAAATTAATGTCACATTTTGACCTCTTAGTTATGATTTACAGATTGTCGACAAAAAGGTCAAGGCCTTTCAAACACTCCTTAATTAGCTATTGCCTTTTCCCATTAATAATACTTACACGAAAAAACTTCTAATGGCTCGGTTAGATGTGGAAAGCCATATTTAAATCATTATGTAAGCCGTTATGCACACCCTCTGACATAACAAATGTCCTGTCATAACAGAGACTGATCGTAGCATATTATAAATTGATTACGCTGTGATATACAGATGCTGTTTTCTCTCAGCATCACACCACCCCCAACCAAACTATTAGAAACTAAACTTTGCAAAGTTTTAGAACCTGCTAAGTTGCAGGTAGTTAAGCTACAATACTAGTAAAATATGACTCATTCATGCATACTATCCCATGTTTTGAAAAATACTTAGCTTATCAAGCTCAACGAAAAAGTAATCAGGATTACAATCGCTGGTGAACCAATTACATAACAGCCAATGGCCTCTATTACAGCTGTCCATTTATGCTCATTTCTGTGCACTGCGGTAGTTTATTTGGGCCCAAATGGATGTGACCTTCAGTTCTTAGTTAGATTTTATTCGCAGCATTAATATCTTAAAATCGACACAATTAATCAAATTTATCTAGGTGAGTTATGAACAAAATTAAAACTTTAACACAACAACAAATAACTGTTATTATGATATGCAAACATTTGAATGAATAATATACTTAATAGTAATAACGGGGCAGCCGTGGGCTGATGGTTCGAGTGTTGGACTCGTTATCCTAAGGTTGCTGGCTCGATACTCTGTACTCCCGACTGCTCCCCGGACTGCCCAGTGCTCCGGGTGTGTGTTCACAGTGTGTGTTTGTTCACTTACTGTGTGTGTGTACACTAGATTGGGTTAAATGCATAGCACAACTTCCAAGTATTGAACACCATACTTGGCCAAACGTCACTTCACATCGCTACAGTGTATGCCATGACCTTCACCTTAATAGCATCTTCTGTGTTTTCACTGCAGCAATGTTGCTCCTGGCACAGTTTTAAAGGATTTTGCTTTAGGTTTCACAGTATCTTTGCACAATAAGGCTTTTGTTACCAAAATTAAAAAATAAAACCACCACATAAAGCTGCTGTTAGATTATGTTGGGGACAAAAATTGGGATTTAAAGGGATAGGTTACCCAAAAATATAAATTATTTCATGAATTTCTGTACCCGGGGAGCAGTTTGGCCTTGCTGATGGGCACCTAAGTCATGTTATTGCCATCCTGGGACTTGAACCCACAACCATAGGGTTAGGACTATAACTCTCTAACCTATAGGCCTTGACTTCCCACCAAGTGTTTATACTTTGGTCCAAAAACCAAGCATTCTATCAAATATCTTTCTCTCTGTTTATCAGAACAAATAAATCTATACCGAATCTGAAACAGCTCAAAGGTAAGTAACCTATGAAAGATTTTTTTTTAGGGCAAAAAATTACTTTAATCAGAGGATACAGATATCGCTATTAAATATGTCATTAAATCTCCAGTGTCCTTTTTGATCATGTAGAACCTGTTGTTCAAATAATAGCTTGTTATCCATCAGTGTTTAGACAGGTAACTGCTTTAAGTCGTAGTACAAAGAAACGGTAAGGTGATAGTTTCCTGAAAAAATCAGTTGAAAAATATGTATACAGTACAGCGTCTTGAAACTTCAAACCTTTGAGACTTTTTCTATTGCGTAACACAAAAGAAGATATTACAAAGACTGCTGTTAACTCTCACCGATTCACATGCATTGGTTTCGTCACTGTTGTTCGGTTTCCAACTTTCTTCAAAGTATATTTTTTATATTCTGCAAAAGAAAGAAATGCAGGTTCAAACTGACAAGATCCCCAACAATCACCAGGATAATGTAATGTTAAGGAATTTACTGTGCTACAAACACATTACAATAATAACACAGGAAACCAAATAAATGAATAAAAATCCCCCTCAATTGCTTTGATTGTTAGATTTTGAGTGTTTACAGGAATTACATACAGGAAGTCCAATCTCAAGAACTGGTTTGATATTTCATCACAAGCTGTGTCCAATTATTCAGAGGGGGTGATATTTGAGTGAATGGGTAAAAATATCCTATTGTGTATGTACAGTAGAGTACAGCCCAGCACGCTCTGTTCTGTCACCTGTGCCACTGTGAAGTCATAACTGGATCCCTTTCTTTTCCTGTCTATCTATTCAGTTTCTAAAACTGTTGAGCAAAGGTCTGCTGAATTCATTCCTTTCACCTCCACGCTTTTCCCTCTATTTCTTCTCTATTCTCAATCCCTCGCTCTGTGTATTTCATCTATTCATCTTCAGTTTGCAGCTCTGTTTCTGCTTTGGTTTCCCAGGGCCGCTGATATAAAGGCTACGGTGAGGTTTTATCAAGCCGCCTCCTGCTTTCTGGTTTCCCTTTTAACATCATCCATTCCATCAGTTTCTCTTCTTTGCATTGCTTTCATCCCTCGCTTTCCCTGTTCTTTATTAGTACCGGCCATCTCTAGGCGCTAGATCAGTGATGTACCTAATGGGCTAATTAGGAGAATAAAACACCACTCTACCAATACAATGGAAATGTCAGACGGCGAGCTATAATTTGACTTCCGAGTCGCCGAAAGGGCGCAGTGAATTTACCCCGGCGACGGGCAGCGGCTCCGCTGGGCCTTTCTCTCTCACCTTTATCTAAATGTCACTCAGGCATCAGTGAAGAGGAGGACGAGATGGAGGATACGGGTGGTTGCATCCTACATTCACCAACTAAAGGGTTTTGTTGATGAGTGGGGTTGCGCACAAAAATAGCGAAATTAGACTCGTCCTCCAAGGCGAACGATTGAACACAGGTCACCATTCTCTGCAAAACTTTCTGGAGGATTGCTCAAGCGAGCCCAAGGTGCTTTTTGATCATTTGAGCGCTCTGTAACTTTGACCGCTCTTTGTCTCGTGAGTACGCTTATAACTGAGTTAATAGAAACATTCGCATTAGATGCACCGTTGTCTGACCTGTGCAGTGCCTGTGAAAATGACTGCTCGCCAACATTACCCATGGCCTTTGACTAGCTAAATGTCCAGGTCGATGTTTGGCGTCACGGATGAATAATGTTGGCAAGCGGCCAGAATTACCTCTGAAACATCTATGTGAGTGAAGCTTCGAGAAAGAACTTTAGACAAAACGGCTCTGTATGTGTAGACTGATGTACACACTCGCAAGGCATCTTGTAAATGTAAGCAGGCTTACACAACAGGGGGTTTCTTCATAGACTCAGAGAAGATCAGATTTGCAGTTTATTAATCAGATTAATTGATTCCCTTTTGGAAAACAAGTCTTTGAAGCGTGATCAAGCAAACTAATGTGAGGACAGAATATTGAAGTAAATATTAGGAAGTAGGGCTTTTAAACGATTAATCATGATGTTTTTTAAAAATTTAGTTTTTTCTGTAGTGTTTTCCATTTTATCTATAAAAAAATAGTGCTCTTTTGCCCACGTTAAAAAATAGCATATTGTAGTGAGGAATTTACTCATTAACTATTAACAAAATCTAGATACTACATAGTTTTTGAACCCAACTATATATAAAATAAATACTAGCAGTATTTCCAGTTGGTTAAGATTTTTATTTTGCTGCTGGAGTTTTAATTTGACAACCAGAAAGTTATTTTCAATACATGTTTGACAGGATCTTCTTTCAAATGAAACGGTGAACTGCTCTTCAGAAAAACTCTCAAAGCAGCACTGATGCAGGAGATTCCGTTCATGTGTTTACGTCCCTAGATAGTGAGAGAAAGAAAAAGTCCCCCAAAATAAAGTTCACCTAAAACAGCATCACTCATTCACTCAGAGAAACCCAGGTTACATATTTACTTTAATGTTAATTAATGCTATTCAATAATACAATGTCAATATTAAAACATCCTCACTTTCTGCTTGCCAGAATCTGTTTCATTCCATGCTGTACTGAAAATTCTGTTTTTTGATCTGTGATTCCATTCGTGTTTCGCATATACGATTAATCGAATCCAGAGTATGGCAAACGTTTGTGTTACATATTATAAGTCAGAATACAATCCATATTAATTTTGTGTTAATAAACACATACACATATACATGTTTAAATATTACATTATAAATATTAATATGTTTTTATGATTTAAATAGAAAATATAAACATTTATTGATTTTCCTTTTTTGCCTTAACTGTATACATGTATGTTGATGTGTTTATAAACACAACATCAATAAAGAGAAACAGTGTGTTGGATTGAGAAATGGTGGATTGATTAAATACGATCAAATTGTCAACAACATCCCTCCCTTTTCACATTTCAGTAATTTTGTTAAATGGCTTAAAAGATTAATTGTACACAGAGTAAAAGTTTGTACAAATATAGTAAATGAACTGTATAGAATCAACTTAAAGTGAAAAAATTGCCTGTTTTAATTGGTGTAGTCTGTGCACAACCGAAAGATATTCAGCAAAATTTTGTGTCAATGGTTTGCATGAACATACTTCCACTGATTTCAGCATTATATACAGAATTCATCTCACTTTCAGATCAGATCAAAGCGCTTAAAATTAACGCCAAAAAACAGGAATAAACTATTATTACAGTTACAAATCTGTTTTGGTAAATAAAAAAAAAGAAACCTCTACATTTGAGTGCCTTGAATAAGATGGACAGTGACATTGGTTTAACACATTGTGTTTGTTAAAAATTGTGATAGTTGTGGCTGATTTTTAAACCTTAATCTTTATAATCATCCTTGACACGAATGGGCTGTACCACTCGTTGACACAACGACAGGTGGAGTGTATGAAACGTGTTTGAAAACAGTCATTGTGTTTTTCAGAGTGTGCTAGGACAAAATGACACACTTCGGCTTTCGTAGGTTCTCTCAAACAAGCATAATTATACCTGTGACATAAGACCGCCCCTCAAGCAGGCTTCCATACTGTCCCGTAAAGTCAAGTGACCAATTTACTGTGCACATATACATATATATATTTATGAGACACCATGTAAACGTTGGTTCTGTTTCATGCTGGTTTACAAGTATGTGCCGTTTATTCTGGATAGGCCTAGCTGTGCCCATGCATAAATGTGTGTTTGCAAATGAAATGTTAATGTGTGTGTTATTGCCGTTGTGTGTGCGTGTGTGTGTATGTGGAGAGAGATTAACATGCTGAATTATTCATCCCCTTGTTGGAGTTAATAACAGTGGCGTATCAGGGGGATCGGGTCTGATGGTTGTTTGTTCTATGATAAGCTGACGGAGCTCTTATCTCATGGGCCAGTGCTAAATTAGGCTCTTTTTTCCCGATGTAAATCTCTAATGCTTCCTTTGCCTTCTCATCCATACCAACGAGTCAAAGCTCTCGCTGAAATTGAAGTTAAAGGTCAAAACTGCATATCAGTGAGTCATAGGAGATTAACGTATATCGATGTATGGATGCATGCCTGCTTTTCATTTTCTGAAGGTAAGCAGGTACAAGGTCTTATTAGTACAGATTACTCAACACACTTCTTACTGCCTTTGACTCAAGTATGATCCAAAAGTATGACTCCTGTGTGTCTGCTTTATGTTGTGTGGGGTGTGAATCTGCCATTCTGCTCCAAATGGCCCCGTTTCTCCCTTCTGTTCTCCTCAACGTGCATTTGTGTTTGTTTGTGTTGTTCTCTTGCTGTAAAGATCACACATGTCTATCACTTACGTCAGGGACTCGCACATATGCTGACTAGTGCAAACCCCATACCGAAAATGAATTGCACTTCAAGGGAGAGTTCATCTAAAAATGAAAATACTGACATAGTTTACCCACACTTTGATTATCTGCAACACAAAAAAATATCTGAAATTTTGAAGAATGTTGGTAAACGAAAACTTTTTTATTCCGATTAAATTTGTAATGGTTGTGCGTCCAATAAAAGTTAATAAGGACTAGGGCTTGAGGTTCTTAACAACATTATGTTTCATATTGATTGGTATCAATAAGTATTGACATATTTTAATAACCCTTTTAAAAATTTTAATACATTATTTTAATTTACACATACTATTAGGGCAGGCAGCATTAAAAACAATCAAAAAATGTTAACAAAAATATCTCATTTGTCTAAAACATAAGTATTAACTCTTAAATGTTAGAACGTTTTTTCATTATAATGTAAACATAGAACAATAATTTAAGACAAACTGTCAGGTGAACCCCTACAAGACCTTATTGGTTGTTGGCTTGTCACCCATAGCATGCTAATGTATCGAACCATTTGATAGGCTACTTTAGATGTGGGGGTGTGCCGATTTTAAGGAAATTATTGAGGGCTTTTTCAAATTTTATATTGATATTGACAACAATTTTCCGTGCATAAAACAGTAACGTCTTTATCGCCTTGTCCTAATGGGTAGATTTTTGGTCTCCGATATTCTTCAAAATATCTTTTTTTCTTTTGCAGGCAAACAAAATTACAGAGTCAAAATGACAAAAGGGTGAGTAAATGACAGAATTAACTTTTTTGGGTGACATTCCCTTTTAAATTTGAAGCTGAAAGGCAAAAGGACAGTAACCGTCACAAAATCTCAAGCATCCGGTGGCTCGCGTTCCTCTAAAATTACTTGGTCTGGACAGAAACGTCCGAATTCATTGTAAAGCAATCTCGCTGAATGACAAAGCACTCATTTTTATGCTATTAATGGTGGCAAATAATCCTCTCACTGCTGGTTAAACAGACGAGAGGAAACAATCCCACGTTTTAATGGAAAGGTGCGTGGCTGCCATTCTCTGAGCTCAGCTGCGCAGGTGAACTAATTTCAGAGTGCTGTACCTGTAATTCGACTGAGGATATGAAAAAACGACAGTCTTCAAATTTAAATAATCTACAACTTGAAAGAAAAGGAACCAGTGAAAATGAACAGTCTATCAGTTAGCTCAACTCACTTAGTATCGCATTAGTAGACTTTGTGGACTCCGGGCCTCTGCTGGGTTTCACAAGGATATAAACATTGTGCAGTTGACTTTCAGTGTATCATGCTAATAAAACTGACTTAACACACACAATATTGAATGAAAAGGGAAGCTTGAAGTAACATATAACCTTTGATCCTTTCCAGTTAAATGGCTCAGATAAAAAACAGACCCACTATTCAGCCTCCGGGTGAGTCATATAAGCGTGCATGTATAGCATACAGCCGTTAGGTAAAAGACATGACCAGGCCATGAAAGCATGAGTTTCTAATTGCTGACCTGAGCATTAACAGAAAGTCCTGTACTGAATAAACCGAACAAAAGGGTAAAAGCCTGTCTTCATGTTGCTTTAACTCAATTGTGCAGGTGGTGTGAATCAGAAGCAGACTGACGTTTATTTTATAACTTGTACTGAAGGTAACCTGTAAATGTTTTACATTTATAATTTTAAAAACGTGATTTAGGCAAACGGCTGATATTTGTTTTCACGAATAAAACTCTCCCTTGCAGACTATTTGTAATATTTTGGAAATTTGTAATATTTTGGAACCATTCCCATGGAATTTTTATAAGAAATCTCTACTGGATTCTAATAAGACTCAATCTTTTTATTTTATTTTAAGAGTATTCCTATAAGAAATACGATACATTAATAAGAACCCAGTACAACTTTTGAAACCAGACTAGGACTAGGACTTTACGTTATTAACAACATGATGTTTCATATGTATCGGTATCAATAAGTATTGACATATTGTAATAACCTTTTTAAAAAACAGACGCGTATAAAAGGTTTTGTATTTTAACACATTATTTTAATTTACACATACTGTTTGGGCAAACAGCATTAAAAAAAAACAAAAAATTGTTTATGAAAATATCTAATTTGTTTAAAAAATAAGTATTAACTCTTAAATGTTAGAAAGTTCTCTTTCTATAGGATTTCCATGAACACACACACACACACACACACACACACACACACACACACACACGCACACACGCACACACACACATCATAGATAAACTCAATTGTGTGTGTGTGTGTGTGTGTGTGTGTGTGTGTGTGTGTTTGTGTGTGTGTGTGTGTGTGTGTGTGTGTGTGTGTGTGTGTGTGTGTGTGTTTGTGTGTGTGTGTGTGTGTGTGTGTGTGTGTGTGTGTGTGTGTGTGTGTGTGTGTGTGTGTGTGTGTGTGTGTGTGTGTGTGTGTGTGTGTGTCAAAGAACAAAAACACAAGAATGTGAGGATAGATCCAGTCCATGGGTTGGGTGCTCAGTAAGTGTGATGATGGTTCCTCCTGTGACCCCTAGATGCCGCTAAGAGAACAATGAAGCTGCCTGCTGCGCTTTTCCTCGTGGATCTCTCCTCCTTCCCTACTTAGTGCGCTCACGACGCCTTGATAAACTGCACGATGTGTGGATGCTGCAGAACAAAGTCATAGTTACTCAATTCTCCCAGGTAAGCTGGATGCGTAAAATTTGGGATGAATGTCACGTTTAGCAAAGTTAAATCACACTTTAATGGCCATCATTGCTATTATATGAATGCATTTAAATGGTGTCTGCTTATGGGGAAACAATGGGAATAGTGGGAAAGTTGTTCTCCTCGGTACGGGATGTTGTGTAGTGGGGTCCACACAAACACGAACCATTAAGCTCCGCCCGAAATCATGTTCTGTATGGGAGAGAGAGAGAGAGAGAGAGAGAGAGAGAGAGAGAGATTGAGAGAGAGAGAGAGACTTCACTCTCACATAGGCTATCCTCCCTCTACACACGCACAAGTGAGCTGCGGAGAGTCCCTGCGTCCTCCGTACCCATCACCAAACACAGAAGGGGTGCACTGATGACGAGCACGGGTGCGCATTGGACACTACCGGACATGTGAAGAATTTCTCCATTATTACATCACAAACACACTGATCCACTCGAGGAAGTTCGGGAGGATGCTGCCCGCGTCATCCTTGTGGATTGGACGTTACGGGATGCTGTGATCCCGGTCCGGAGTAGCGCAGGTTCTGGGTTTCCTCCCGTGCGCAACCAGCGGACTCTTCTCACCGATGCGCGCAGGCATCCGCGTCCAAGTTGCGCTCTTTCGCTGTCCGACCCTACAGACGGACTGTCACCCATTTAAGGAAAAAAGAGGATTTTTAACAGAAACGGAGACCCGACTGCGGAAAACAGGAGCTGTTGTGGAGCGACGGGCTTGAATTTTGGATAGCAAAAGCGCTTGGTTTCAGGTGGTCCATCACTCCAGAATAGAATTGATTGGAGTTGTTTACCGTGAAGGTACACTTTTTTTGTTACAATTATTGTATATGTTTAATTATTGTTGTGTATTTTTTATTATCATTGTATATTTGGCAAAGTTAAAACAAGCTTCTGTATCTCAATGAGAGGGATGCTGATGTACGAGAGCATTTGTCTCTTTCCATCCAGGTGACACACAATATTGTGTTATACTATTATAAACCATCTATTATAACAATGTCTGATTATAAAGTGTCTTAATTTTACAAACATTCCATCATGCGCTTCTATTGCTCTTTGTAAAGAGCGCATGAATTTAATTTAGGAAATGACCCTTTGACCCCAAGGGTGTACGTGTTTCACATTATTTCACGGACACGATAAACTAAATTGGACGTAACACGTCACGCATGATTAATTCTACGAGAATTAATGTGGAATTGGGCCATGGGTGACAAGTTCCCTAATTCGGTCCCAGAACACCTGTTGCTCGCACTCTTTCCAACCTCAAAACCGGGACTACATGAACTGTGTCAGAATGTGGTCTAGACAACTTTTCACACACACACAACACAAACAGTGTGTGTCTTTAGTATTAGTCATTAGTATTGATGGCATAACAACCCAGCGCGGTTCCGTCACAGCAGCGGAATCTCGTCTTTCTGGCCGCTCCCGTCGCTGGTTTTGCGCTTAAACCGGTTCTTCCAGTCCGAGCAGGTGTGAAAACACGCAAAGCCTTGCGTCGATTGCGCAGCTGTGATCTGACATCTCACTTCATTCGTAGGCAAAGCGTTTAGCCGGATGTGAGATCCCACAGAAGCCCGGGGTGGCTTGCAAATGACCCGGTCTCCTTCATCCGCAGGTTCCCTTCCTCTCTCTCCCACAGACATCAGAGGTTGTAGAGCTTCCCCTGGAAATGATTTATTTTAAATGATTCATTTGTTTTTTAAGTTCATTCTTAAATGCACATTTTCTTTGTCAGTCACCCCTATTATAATAATCTGTATAATAATCTCCAAACCAAGCATACCATGTATAAACATCAGGGGTAAGCAATTTATTCATTCATTATGTTGGGGGGAGTAAAGCAAGTCTTTATGGAGGGATGATGTGTTAAATCCACCCAACTGTGAGGTTTCCTCTGGCTTCAGCAAGCTTTTAGAGGTATTACATCACTTTATTGAAGTAGCACCGTGTACGTGTTTAAATTTAAAACATGCAAGGAATGAAAAAGAGATTCCACATTTCTCCATCTGGGTATGAAAGAGGCTTGAAATTTGGGCGATACTAAACAGCAGCTTGTTAGGCACACAATAGCCCACAGTTTACTCAAAGGTGGAGACTTCTTGAAGTTGTTCAGACTTGAGATGTGTTTCCATTCCTTTAAAGTCATAAGTCAGTGTTGAAAATTTAGTTTGTTGTTTTGGTATGTAGAATATCCCAAAATTGCTTCTTGACTCTCCATGGGGTGGTTTGCAAAATAATACGTGTCTTTAGTTTTCTGCTTATTGGCTGTATTTATAATCGTCAATCGATGATTAACAGTCGTGTAAATTTAATGTACATGTTTCATTTAATTTAGTTTCAGTCTTGGATTCCTTTTTCTAGCCATTGGATATAAAATCGGTCGTGGGTAATGATTATTAGGCTTTACTGCTTTTAGTTTCATTGTGTAGTTTTGAAGTAGTTGTAACAAATTTTGTGTATGCATGATTTGTTACGTATATGTATATAGTGCACCATGTTACACACAGTTTCCTAATGGTCTCTCTATAGTCTCTCTGTCTATCTTCCAAAATATCAACCGTAGTCTCCAGTCTTTATATTAGCTATTGCAGTATGTGTATGTGTGTGTGTGTGTGTGTGTGTGTGTGTGTGTGTGTGTGTGTGTGTGTGTGTGTGTGTGTGTGTGTGTGTTCGTGTGTGTGTGTTCATGTGTGTATGTGTTTTTGTTTGTGTGTTTACCCATGTATAATGGTTTGTGAGAGTGTGTGTGCCAGCCTTGTGACTGGCCAGCTCTCTCTGTGTAACAGGCTGGTAGACGGCAGCGGGGCAGCAGTTCATCTCGTCTGAAAGCGGGTGCAGACTAATCTCGCCCCACAATGGCTGAATGAAATAATTAAAGTAATCCTCTGTGTCTCGCACTTGGATAGGGAGGGGGCCTAGGACCACCCATTCTGAACGGGTCACCAAATGTCGTGAAGCTAGTGGCCTTTGAGCTCGAATGCCTGTAGACGGGCAAATTTTTCTAACAAAGGTGGATTCCGAGGCTGTGAATTCTTGACCATAGAGGGTTTGCTGTTGTGATGCATGTAGGGTTGAGGATCCGAATGTGTAGGAGACAGTACATCACACCACTTATTTTAGCTACTTTGAGCGGTTTTGATAAACTCGACTTTCTGCCATTGTAAACTCAATTGCCTGGGAAGAAAAGTAAAATGTTGGAGTCGCTAGAGTTGATTTTTTATTTTCTCTACCTCTTGAATCCATTGTGCAGTTCATACTTATTAATCAGCAGTGTTATTCCATTGCCTTTGAAAGTCCAACAGTTCACCTTGGGTAACACCGAGAACATTATTTCATGACGTTCTTTATTTTTCTAAGGTGAGGTAGCTCAGTCACATACTGGAAGGTCTGTTTAGTTTGAGTTAACCATTAACCTAGGATAGATGCTGCACTCTCACTTCCTTCTTAGTCAATCATTTTCCCGGCTCCAGACAAGAGCTGACTCTTGGACCCCCATAAATGTCACAGCTTTAATTGAATTCCTTAATCATCACATCCCATCCAGGATGTTTCATGGAAGGGTTGGAACGCTCGCTGTTACCATGACGTCAGATTCTTGCAAGAATCTGACTCCAACGGCGCCGTTTATGCAAATGCTTTTATCGGGGTATTTTCTCCAAAAATCACCTTGCTGTGTCCCGTTGAGCTGGTTGCCACCTGGGGGGCTTCCTGCCATTCTTATATTTCCATGGCATTTTATAAAGGAAGCCGACAGACGAGGGTGAGCTTACAACGAAGAATTCCAGGTCTCTTAAGAGAATAGCAGAGCGAGAGAAAATCATACAGCAATTTTAAAGCATGTCAGCGGGGGAGGCTTTAGAATAGTAATTAGCCCGTTAAATCTGTTAACCTCCCCCTGCGCAACAACACAATGGCCTGCTCGACAGTATATACGTGTGCTTCTGAGAGGGCGCAGAAGGGCGAAAAAGATTTGCCTGCGTGTACGAGAGAGAAGGACGGAGAGAGAGCGATGTAGGAGGTGTTGTTACAAGAGAGCAGGTGTGAAATGAACATAATGTGGTTTTTGTGGCGAGAAAGACGGGAAATGAGAGAGGAGCCATGTTCCCCAAACGCTGATGCAAAACTTCTGGCCAAATGTACTGTGAATAATCCGCAAAGAGCTGATGGCGAGCCTCCGGAGGGGAAGTCTGATCCACGCCCTCGAAGCTATTGATTATATTAATGACATCCAGCTTATACACAGCGCTACAAGATGAATTAGGCTACAAGGCCTGAGAGCCGCGTATAAATTCTCACTGGATTATGACAGTAGTCATAAATACTGCACTATGGTGACGCCTGTCTCCCTGCGAGGAAATCTTCGATGATGTTGTAGTTGAAGACATTATTAAAGAGGTGGACAGCGCTTGTTGATTTAGGGGTTGTGCGTCTCGCTGTCATAAATCGGATTTCTGACCATGTAATGATGACAATGAAGGCTCGGAGGTGAAGAAAGTACCCACCAATGGCCCATTGTCATTGTAATGGCTGGTTTTATTGTGTACCTGCATGAAAGCCAAGTACTAACCGTCTGCAACTGAAAGCAAGGCTGTTTGCAAGGTAACCAGCACTTGATTTGACTCTGTTAAGGTCTCCTGTGTCTTGTAAATGTTGCCGGCGTTAAAGGCGTGCCACTTGTATGCGCATTTCCATCACAAAGACCAAAAGAAGCGGAGCCATTGCCACCGTTCGGTTTCATGCATTCAGGCATGTTTTCCGTTTTCCTGTCTCACAGACACACAGAGACAGTTGTTTTTAGATCGTGAACGTGTCACAAACATACGGTGCACACGTATATGTGCTCATATGTACAGCCGGTCAGCAGAGTGTGGGAAAGGATGCACGCAAGCCCAGTCGGCCACGTCAGGGCTCCCAGTGTGCAATGACTTTATCACACACTCTTTACACAGGACCCTTGAGACAAAAAGTCGTGAGAGCTTCTCAAACCCATTTATCACAACAAACTGATTCACATACACAGGCTTCATGTAAAAGGGATGTTTTGGAGCTTTGATGGTTTTTCCAGTGCATGATGGATTGGTGTTTTTCATTCGGTTTATATATAGATCCTTTCTTTTTTGTTAATCATTTTTTGCTTGGTTAAAGTGATAGTTCACACAAAAAATGTGAATTACACTTTGCATTTCTTTTTTCGGCTAGCACATAGAAATATATTTGGATGAAGCGTTGGAACAGTTCTCGGACCCCATTGACTACCATAAAAGGAAAAAATGGTAGTCAGAATTACCCCTGAATTTTATATTGTACTACATTCTTCAAAATTCTTCATGTTGTGTCCAGCGGCACATATTTTTTATTATTCCCACTGCGGTAGTCAAAGGTGTCCGAGAATTGTTTACAAGTTATAACAAGCATTCTTCCAAATTTTTTCTCTGTGTTGAATCAAGAAAATGCTTTTTTAAACATATACCCTCCTATAAATCTAGTGCATCCTCACACATTTTCACGCTTGGTCTTTTTGTAACACTACAAACTTCAACAAACATCAGCAGGGGCTTTGACAGATGCTTGTGAAATGCCAACTCCATGCGCAGTTCATTGAGGTTCTAAAGGTGAGGTATTTTTCACCTCCAACCCCATTTGTGGCCCACACTGTTTAATTAGGCCCAGGAAAGTATGCCAGAGTCTTCTGTCTCGACAGATTCAGAATTAGACTGCGAAATTAGTGAGAAACAAGTCGAGATCTCATCATATGTGTGATCGGGGTCACACATCCCTCCCCCTGTTTCAGCCTCATTAGTGAATTGTTCTCGTCGGGCTTTCGTTGTCATTGCCGTGTGGCTGTAGCGGTGCGAGCGGGTCGGCGTGTTTTGACTGGTGTTTAATTTGTCTGCGTTCGGCAGGCAGATGTGAATGGCCGGAGTATGGGGAGGCCGACAGAACTCAATCATTTGTTTTTTCTTCTCTTGTAATGTGTTTGTTAAAGGCGTGCTGTGCTGTGTATTGCTAATGGAACTATATTGAATGGTACATGCACTGAACAACTAATCAATACTGATGAGTGTGTAGAAAAACACACTTCCTGTCAGTCACCAAATTGCCACTCTGCTTTGCCGGCAGTAATTTTACTAAGTATATTTGTGTGGTTTAAACAAACACATTGCGTAATAATGTCCCGTGGAAAGCAGTGGCGTCTGTTCGTAGTAACACAAACATAGTCAATCACAATTCTGCTTTTGTATTTTCAGTATTCACTTCAAACCCATCGGTGTACCGTTGAGTTGTCGGTCTCCTCTGGACGGTAATCTAGCAGGCCCGCTTCATTAGCCACGAATAACATGGTGGGATAACATTCCACAAATGTTATTGGGGTCTCGCAATTACCTCAGCGGGAAACATCAAAGCGGCATGACCTTAAACGTGGTGGATTAAACCGAAACTGGTTTATTTATTTGACTGTTCTTTTTCCGTGCTCTTTCATAGGAGCTCACGCTGAGGTTGTTAATGTCTGGTGGCGGGAGGGGGCCGTTGTCAAGACACCCTCCCATGCCCCGTTTCTTTCCACAGCCTGGCTGTGATGTTGAAGCAAATTGGGAGCCATTTGCTGTGAATAGCTATCAGCTAAAGTGGCCATTGAAAGATTAGAAAAGAACACTACAACAATCTCTTCGATAACTTAGAGTCTTAAACAGTAGAGGGAAGAGTCTGCTAGTGCGTTATGTGTATGTCTTTTTTCTTTTTCTCATGTTTTGTGTTTTGCATTTTATCTGGTCTTTATCATTCCTCTCCTGGGCCTGGTTTTTAAAGCACAAGATATTTTTGGTAAAGGAGTAAGAATGGTTAAAGGAGAAAAAAAATAATGGGTTAGTCAAATATTTAAAAAACATTTCATTTTTTTGAAAGTTGAAGGAAGACTTCAAAAATGTATTATAACCACTGTGAAATAGTTTCTTAATCTTTTTTCTTTTTTAAAGATTTCTATTCGTCATGTACATTTAAAACTTAAAGTAGAATGTTATTTCGAAATACTCCAAAGACTGGTGCAAAATTGAAAAAAAATATAGAAATATATCTACAATAAACAGTAACGTTAAATCCTCAAATAAAATTTTCATATTTTGTAAATGATTATAAAATGCAATTTGATCCCCCATAATCTCCACAAACAAATGAAAGGGAGATTAAAAAGTAATTTATAAAATGTAAAACTTAAACAGCTTTGAAAATATTGTTTTTATTTAGTACATTTATTTCTGTCTTATAAACGAAATATTGTGAATTTGACAAGCAAAAAAATTTGTTTAAAACATGTGTTAAAGATTTAAGGTGTACATCATTCACAAATATTGAGAATTTGTCTTCATGAAATTCAGTGATTGACATATTTTAACATGCTACCTGTCACTTACACTTTATATTTGTGGAATAAACTATTTTGTAATTTCACACAATCATTTTTTTTCCTGTTTCAGACTAATGATGTGCCAGAGTGTCCATGCAATGTGGTCACATTGGAGTGCCATGCTTCTGTGGATTGTGCTTCTCCTGTGTTGCTCTGTAGTGAACGCCATCCTTTACCACGTGACCGAGGAGCAGCCACCAAACACACTGATCGGCAGCCTGGCATCTGACCAGGGCCTGCCAGACACCGGGCATCTTTATAAGCTCGAAGTAGGTGCTCCTTACCTCCGTGTCGATGGCAAAACCGGAGATATCTACACCACGGAGACCCCGATCGATCGGGAGACCCTTAAGGACTGTCGCAACCTTTTCGAGGGCGATCCTTGTTTCCTCGAATTTGAGGTGTCTATTACAGACCTGATGAAAGGCACTGGACCTCGGCTCATCGAAGGCCGTATCGAAATCTTGGATGAGAACGACAACACTCCGCAGTTCTCCTCACCTGTGTTGACATTATCAATTCCAGAAAACACACACGTGGGTGCGCTTTTTTCAATCCCGGTAGCCACCGACAAAGATTCTGGAAGCAACGGCATAGCAGATTACACGCTTACTACTGGTCCAGAGGCTGCCAACCTTTTCAGCCTACAGGTTGCACAAGACTCGGATGAGAAACTGCCTCAACTTATTGTATTGGGTAACCTAGACAGAGAGCAGCGAGATTCATATGACCTAAACATTAAAGTGGTTGATGGAGGATCTCCACCCCGCCAGAGTAGCGCCCTACTCAGGATCTCCATTACGGATGCCAATGACAATGTGCCCAAATTTGAGAGATCACACTACGAGGGTGAGCTGCCTGAAAACAGCCCGCCAGGTCATTCTGTTTTACAAGTAAGTGCTTTTTTAAGGACCTATCAGTTAAAAAAATTGACATTTGCATGATATAAGAAGAACAAAAGTCACAAGTTACATTACATGACATAACTGAAGTCTCTCAGTGATTTAACACATAAGCAAGCATGTATTATTCCAGACCTTCACATTGAAGTTGGAAAGAGATGATTTGACAGCCTTGCAATAGAATACAATATGTACTCATGCCCCACATACAGAACATGACAAGCTTTTGTAAATGGAAGTTTCAGTTATATTGATGGACTTCAGCCTCTGTTCCCACACAACAGGGTTAATGCAGACGAAATGGGGGAAGCCAAATCATAATTTCACAGGCCATCGATTTATACTCACCGGTTCCTTTAAACACAAGCTTTACAAAACAGAAGTGAGGTATTGACTGGTGGTGAGAATTACATGTTGAATTGTTGTGGAAACGGAGCCGTTGCTAAGATTAGGACATCCGCAAAGGCTGGAAGATTTCCAAGATCAATCCGAAGCAAGTGGCCAAAAAATGTTATGACTGTTAATCTCTCAGAGAACAATCCATGCAAGTTGTTTTCAAGAGCATGTCGAAAGATTTTTTTCCGCCTCTTATAGGCGTCCTTTGAAGCAGAAGCAAATAAGCAGTAGTGGTATTAAATGTGTTTAATTTTATGATTTCAGAGGGTTGTAAGTGCTGATAGAATGTTGCAGCTTGTTCAGAGAAATACCCATCAAGTACATTCAATGAAATAAATTCCCAGTTTGCATGGCACATGAAATGGAGTGACTCATATTGAGCAGTAATAACTTAAGCACCATGAATAATCGTACGACTGCCTCAGATTATTGCTGGGCTCTCTAATACATGGGCTGAAACAGCATGTGTGTTTTTCATACACAGCTAAGGACAGAAAGGAGATGTCATATGACCGAAAATCTTGTTTGGTCAAAAGGGTTCAGTCAAGCCATGTAAGATTTCATCCTGTATACGTGATTCTAATATTCACGATAAACTAGATAGATTTTAGTAACTTGTATAATTCTTTTCAAATGTACATAATTTTGCTCTGCTTACTATTTTGGAGAATTAAACACAACACATACCTATTTTATTTTAAATATTGAATATACATGTATATATATATATATATATATACAGTTTTTTTTAATAACTCAACTTGTTTAAATGTAGCTTTACAATGTAGTAAAAGGCACAAGGTGTTTTTTAAATTGAGTTCTTGGTAGATCTTGTTTTTTTTAATTAGCTTAATGCAGCTCTTGGATGAACTTTGAGGTCTTATTTTTTTACTGGCAAGGATTGCAATCTTTTATATGTGTTAATTCATTAGCACTTTAACTGATCTCTGTCCACATCTTATAGTCTGACTTAACAAATGTATTTTAATAATGTGACAAGCTGATTAACAAAATTCAGTGGTATGCCATAGATGTCAATCATGTAAAAGGCAAAAAAGATTATAGTTTTTAAAAGGCTCATTTTTCTGGTTCAGAAATGTTGGTAGATAGATTTTTGTGTTTACGCTCTTAAATTTAATTTTTTATGTAATGTTAGAATAGCATGTTAACTTTTGTGATGTTTTGTTTTGTTTTCCCTTTAAGGTGAAGGCAAATGACTCTGACATGGGACCCAACGGAGAGGTGACCTACAGCATTCACCAGGCACCAGCATTAGTCCAAAGGCTTCTCAACATCGACCGCAACACAGGCATTATTTTCGTCAAGGGTTTGGTGGATCGTGAGGAACTGAGCATGCTCAAGTTCTATGTCCAAGCTAAAGACAACGGTCCCCAGTCTAAGAGCTCCAAAGCCCTCGTGACCATCACAGTCAAAGACCAGAATGATAACACTCCTTTAATCAAGATCCGGGGCATTGGCCTCGTGACCCACGAAGATGGCATTGCTAACATATCAGAAGACATGCCAATCGGTACAGCAGTTGCTCTGGTGGAGGTGTCTGACCGTGATGAGGGCGAGAATGCTGTTGTGACCTGCGTGGTTGCAGGGGATGTACCATTCCAACTACGTTCGGCTAGTGACACGGGCAACGACCGCAAGAGGAAGTACTTCCTCCAGACAACCACTCTACTGGACTACGAACGGATCAAAGAGTATAGGATTGAAATTGTAGCTGTGGATTCCGGCAACCCTGCGCTGTCCAGCACAAACTCCTTAAAAGTGCAAGTGACCGACATGAATGATAACGCACCCGTCTTTTCGCCCACTATGTACGAAGTTGAATTTGCTGAAGAGAACCAGCCAGGTGACAAGGTTTTGGATGTAACAGCCACAGATGCAGACAGTGGGACTAATGCAGAGTTGATATACAGTATTACAGGGGGATCGATCCCTGAGGGACTCTTCGAAATTAATCCCAATACTGGTGAGGTGCGAGTCATGAGCCAGTTGGACCGTGAACGGGTAGATCACTATCAATTTTTGGTTGCAGCAGCTGATAAAGGTGTGCCAAGTTTGAGAGGAACAGCTACTGTAGTTCTTAAGGTGCTAGACAGAAATGACAATGATCCTAAATTTATGCTGAGTGGGTACAGCTTTTCAGTTCAAGAGAACATGCCACCCCTTAGTCCTGTCGGAATGGTAACAGTCAATGATATTGACAAAGGCGAGAATGCTAATGTTCAGCTCTCTGTGGAACCAGACAACGGCAAGTTCATGATACAGAATGGAACGCACACAATCCTTTCTACCATTTCCTTTGACAGAGAAAAGGAAAGCACATACAGTTTCCGACTCAAAGCGGTGGATGGAGGTGACCCACCACGTTCCTCTTATGTCGGCATTACCATTAATGTGCTTGATGAGAACGACAATGCTCCATATGTTACCAAACCCTCCAACTCCTCCTACAAGTTCTTGAATCCTCGAACAAGCCCAGAAACTCATGTAGAGAGTGTTGAGGCGGAGGACATTGACATTGGGTTGAATTCTGAATTGGAGTTCAGTATCATAGGGGGAAACCCACACGGATTATTCCGTATTTCTCCAGAAGGCGAGGTTACACTGGCTAAAGAGTTCAGGTCCAAACACATCGGTCTCCACCGCTTGGTGGTGAAGGTTAAAGACAAAGGAACACCCGCACGTCACACAACTTCACTGGTCCACATCTACGTTAACGAGACCATCGGCAATGTCTCTCACGTTGAAGGACTGGTTGGGCACAGCCTGTACACTCCCCTTGAAATGGACATTGCCGGAGATCCTGATTACGCCCGGGACATGCATAACAACATTCTCCTGGTCGCGATCTTGTGTGCCTTTCTAGTGGTCATTCTTATTATTGTAGTGGCAGTGGTCATCAGGCGGGTAATGCTGAAGGAGAAAAAAAGTGGCTACCAGGCGGGCAAGAAGGAGAGCAAAGACCTATACGCCCCCAAACCGGGACCTAAGAGCAACAAGAACAAAAAGGCAAAGAAAAGCAAAGCTCCAAAGCCTGCCAACCCATCTGAAGAGGACGAAGGGGGGACTCTTCAGAAAGGCTTAAAGTTCAACCTCATGAGTGAGAGCGTCACCGATAGTCCTAGGATTCACTTGCCACTGAACTATCCTCCAGGAAGCCCTGACCTAGGACGACACTATCGGTCTAATTCTCCTTTGCCTTCCATTCAGCTTCAGCCTCAGTCACCTTCTGCCTCAAAGAAACACCAGGCAGTGCAAGACCTGCCAGCCACCAACACCTTTGTAGGAACCGGGGATAACAACTCGACGGGCTCAGACCAGTATTCGGATTACAGCTACAAGGCCAACCCTCCAAAATATAGCACCAAACAGGTAGGAGAAAACTTCCAAAGCATGGCGGGGTACCACAGCCCGGGGTATCACAGCCAAGGGTATCACAGCCAAGGGCACCACAGCCCAGGGTATCACAGCCAAGGGTACCACAGCACAGGTTACAGCCCAGAATATCACAACAACATGGTGTGGACTAAGGGGATGTATTAGGGGATGGAACTGAATGTCAATCCAAAGCTGCACTGATCACAAAGCATGCACATCACTTGATTGCACATTTTTTTCTTTTGTCATTTTTTATTTCCTGTTTCGCCAGTCTATAGTATGTCAGTCATGCTATGAAGGATATACATATATATATATATATATATGATTTAAATTATAACTTCTTTTAAATGAAGGAGACAATACACCTTTATGTTTAATTTTTAGTGTTTTACAAAGGTATATGAAACTGATTTTGCTTTTCAACTCATTGTTGGTGTACTACACTTCAGGGCAGTCAGATGTGCCTTATTTGTTTGACTTGATTTACATTACAACATAAAATAATCGTTGTTTCCAAGTTGTTGGTCAGGCTAGCTTCTGAGATTTTTACACAGTGTGTTAAATGTTTCTGAAATATCCATCCATTTTCTATTTGATAAAGAAAGAAAAAAATGCTATTATGTGGACACACTAAAGAAGGAAGGTCAAGTAAACTGGTGGTATTTGAACATGATCATGGCACATTTTGAGAGACCCTCAAATTACAGGGACCAGATTTAGTCAAAGTGAATTACTTGTAATGACATATAAACACAATTGCACATGTAAAGAGTGCCTTTATGTTGTACTACAAGTAAAATCACACACCTTTGAAATATGAACTGTTGGGTTTTTTACCCAGCTGTGATTTATTTAAATGGACACCTTCTTCAGTACTAAACAAGAACACCAAAGATAAGCCTTTATTTGGATTTTATTGGCAAAGTTGTGGAGACAATCATTGGATGTTGAGGTTTTTGTTATGCAAGTTGTATATTTTGCATTATAATAACCAGCCATGTGCTGTTGTGTATGTGTTTATCCCACTTCATGTGTTCGGTTTTCTCTCCTGGACACAAGTGATGTGTAACTTAAGTAGTTTTGTAATATAATTTTATATATTCTACTCTTCATCAAACATTAGCATTTGTGATAGCAATTTTGTAAATATGTATTTAGAAAACCAACCAGACGGACGAGATGACTGCCACTTTGATAGTGGTTCTATCCGTTTTGTTAAATCTGGTTGAAAATGAAACATTTGTTGTCATGTTTCAAAGTTATATCATTAAGATATTAATAAGTTGTAATGTTTAAATGATGTTCTGCAGAAGTGAGTAGATTACTGGGAACGCTTCACATGTGTACACGTGTACAGGTTGACCCTTTGCGTTTTGTGGAACTGTATTTAAAGCTGCAGACATCCCCAGTTTTGTTTCATTTTAACATGTGTTATGTGTTTTTGTTCTTTTATGTTTCTGTTGATTTGCAAAATGTTGTATTTTGTAATTTTTTACAAGTAAAGCAAGTTCGCTTTCAATAAAACTGTGAAGGTTAAAGATTAAACCTGCTTGTTCCGTTTTGAATCTATTGATAAGCAGAAACAGTGCAATTATTCACCCAGGAACATGAATTCTCAAGGTACAGTATTTCCTTATCATTTCCATATTTTATTACATTGCCCTTTGTAGATCACAATTTACCAGTAAAGAGTCACATTTTCACTATGTCTGTAAATAGAAAATTAGTTTATATTTTAATAAATAAAAAGGGACAAGCCAAGGTGTTTGCAGAATTTTAGCTATTTCAAAGTCCTTAAGTTTGCAAGTAAACACATTGATATAGATAGTATATAACTATATTATGTTAAAAAAACACAATCTATGATTTAACATGCTTAATATGTCATTTTTACAACATTGCTCATCTCAGGTCAAGCCAAAGAGTATTTATTTAGCTTCTCATGCATTCTTTGTGTATTACAAGTAATTGATGTATTTTCATTCATACTTAAACATCCCAAGAAGAAATTGTGGATTGGATTTGAGCAGCATAGGCAAATCTGAAGGACCCTAGAGACCCACAAGGTGATTTGTACAGGTCATTCGAATCGGCTTTTTGAGCATCGTTTTAAGATTCAAGAAATTTCAAGGGATGGTTGTCAGGGGTCCCGTAACAATTTTCGCACTATTTGATTGGCTTCTTTTATGCTGGCTGCTTATCTGGGCTTGAAAGCCACATACACAAATCACACAGACGCTGTCGACTATTTAAATTCTAGCAGCGTTTGTGCTTCTTAAAAGCTGTCGATTTTGCCCTCAGCTTGCACTGTCACCATGGCAACGAACTGACCAGTGCATGCTGTATGCTGACTCACTAGCTGTTCTTGGTGCAGGTGGGGGGAGACGCAGGGAGATAGAGTGAGACCAAAGATCTGATGAATAGAGAGAGCAAAATAAAAAGACGAGATAAGGTGGGTCAATTAGAGTACAGAGAAACAACATCAGTTGATTCATTTCATTCTTTCATGTACTCGCTCATGTGATTTATGCTAAAAGTCATTCATTTGTTCATTCAGTTACATTCCCTCATGTCATTGGCTGACCCTGCCATAGAGATATATCCATTTACTATGCTACATGCATGGTTGCATCCCATAAAACTCCATTTCAAATGTAGTGATTTATTTAGTTTTAGATTTTACTGTACCTTGAGTTTGTCATGGTCCCTGCGGTCTGTTCATAAAGGCCAAAACTTTAAAAGAGGGGATGATGCAGTCTTAAAGCAGTTCCTGTATCTGTCTGTGGTAGAATACCATGTTATGCACAGTATTAAGTGGAATATACAATAGGAGGAAGAGTCTGAAAACACATAAGAAACTATTTAATGGTTTTGGACCATGAAATGCGACATTCAAAGTATTTGATATCTTAAGCATTTTAAAAACATAAAAGTTTTATCTGCCCTAATGTGATAAAATGTTTAAATCATTTATTGTTGACATGGAGACTTGTTGGGTGTTGAAAATATGGAGAAAAGTATATTTAAACATTTAAACAAATTAGAGTAACAATGCATTACTATTATTTATTAATTAATTTATTAAATGAATTTAAGCAGATTAGTGGTCTCCAATTTTGAGTCTCACTTTAGAAAAAAAAAATTTTTTCACACAAAAAGTGGTTATATCTTATACTTAATTTTGTGTTAAACCTTACGGGGAATGTCCTCCTAAAAAAAATGTTTATCATTTACATGACCCCTTGTTATTTCAAACCTGTATGACTAACTTTCTTCTGCAGAACACAAGAGGAGATATTTTGAAAAATACTGGGTTCAAAACGTCCCATTGACTTTCATTGTATGGCCACAAAATCCACGTCAAAGGTGACCAATGGTTTTCTGTTAAAATATCTTCTTTTGGGTTCTTTTAAAGAAGAGAGGTCATTAACATTTCAAATGACAAGTGGGTGAGTAAATGAAGACAGAATGTTCATTGTGCTGTGTAGTACTTCTTTAATAAGGATTAACAGCCTTAAACAGCCTCCACCTTGTAAAATTCTGTAGTTCCTATGTTAGTAAAACAGACACAGAAAAAAAATCTCCAGTGGTTTACAGTTCCCTCTCTTTTCTTCCGTCCGGTGTGGGATGGTTTTGTGACTGTAACAATAACAGAGCAGAATCTATTTTGTGAAGTGTGAAGTCAATTATGCAAAGCAGTTCTGTGGTCTGGGCTGCGGTCAGACTACAGCAGCTGCAAGTCACCCTTTAGCAGTCTGTGGCTTAAGTTGTGTCTTTATCTCAGTGGTCTGTCCACCTTTCTCTCCTTTAAATAAGCAAATAGGTGCCTACCTTTGCTTAACGCTTAATCAGGCATTAAGAAGAAACTCGCCAGCGAGAATAAGTGGAGAACAGCTATAGGGATATAGAGGAAGGCAAAACAGTTTCAAAGGAATTCAGCATTATTATTCTCTTGAATTATTTATGTGTTGCCAATGACAATGTAAGGCTAATTAAAATGAAAAGCATGTCATTTTTCAAAGCCGAACTGTGGTAATGGGATTTTTAGCCCCTTATCCCACCTTGACTTTTTGTTTGTTCGACACAAAAAGAATGGATAATAATTATATTTGCACCTGCAATAAGCCAATGAATGATAGCATCTTTTGTGTGCATTTCACAAGGGAATATTAAACCCATTGAAGTATGATTCTGCCGAAATTCACGTACACTGTGCACACCGACTGTTTTACATGGGCCTCTAGATGTCCGTTTCTGTCACAATAGTGAGTGTGATTTTCTTCAAGAAAGAGAAAAGATGGAGAGTTCTGTGTATCTTTATAATGCAATCATACGTGTCTTTTTTGTTTGTGTCGGCCTTTGGCACTTTCTGCTGTGTTGTAATTAGTTGTCACTGTCCTTTCATACTTATTTCTTTTCAATTTGGAGTGTTGATGCCATTGATACTCAGTCTTTTCATAATCCAAGGCTCCCCTGGTATCCCGGTTACTAGTGCGACATTGTTTTCCATCCTGTGGGCTTAAATCTGGGACAACAGCAGCAGACAGGTAGATGGCCATCATGACACAAACACAAAGGAGTGTTTTTACCTCTATAATCAGTGAATTCCTGGGAGTACAAGTCACTCAGCGAATGAAAATTACTCAAGGCTGACTTATGTGTGTGTGTGAAGGCACGTGTTTGAGCTCTCCAGGGAAAGATAAGGAACACGCATGGACACAGGTGAACGGGAACACAAAGGTTTCCTTTGTCAGGACCTTGTCTGACTTCTCTCATTAGGAGCCTGTCTCTGGGCTCGCACTACACGCTGACATCAAGGTCGGACACATTAGCTCTCATTTAGCTCCATTATCTAGATTGTCTGAACTGATCTAATGATAAGTATAAGCAAAGTTCAACTCGGTGGTCAATGTTAAAGAACTAACAGACTGTCAATAGCTGCTCCGTTGGCATGGAGGCCTCATACTCGCCCATATGGCTTTCTTAGGGCATATGTCTATCATTACTTTAATGACTCATGATTAGCGATTAGCAGTTCCGTGTTTGGACATGCTGTTTGGGGGCAATTTCCGGGTAGCCTTTGGGTTGCTGATGCAATGGAGACCAGATTTTTACCGAATCTAATGACACTTGATTTGCACAGCCAGGCTGGTTAAAGGGCTAGATTATATAAAATAACTTTTTATACTGGTCCTGATGGGTATCTTTGTTTTATCTAAAAAAAAAAAAGAAGATCTTGAAGGTCAATTGTGCCACTGCTATTCAGTTACCAACATTATTTTTTATATCTTCTTCTGTCTTTTGCGGAAGAAAGATAAATATACATACAGAAACAAGGGCGAGGAAATGATGACGTATTTTTGGGTTCATTTTTGGGTGAACTATCATTTTATACTTTGACTGACACAACAATCTTCCTGTTTCTTTCTTTTTCCTGAAACTCTGAACACCCAACCTCTCATTAAAATATTCCTTGGGGGATCTTCCTCAAGTTTGCTTAAGGCACAACAGACACGTGTAACGTTCCCTCCCTCTCTTACTCCCATCACATACGGGCTGTCATTGTTTCTGGACAAGGTGTCGTATGCAGTGTGGCGACTTCACTTTTTGCCTGTGCGGCTGCGGAATCCGACTGCTACTCCACTTCCTTCATCCCCAGAGGCCCATCCACACACCCTGGCATTGTCAGGCAACATCTGCTGAAATTACGCCTGGCTGTCCCCACGCACACAAACTCACACACTCACTCTCAAAGCAGCCGCTGACAGCGTCCATCTTTATAGGTCCTGACAGCGGATGAATAAACTTGCTCAGACGGATACGCGCGCAGATGTGCTCGGCTGCGCGGATAGAAATTAGCCTCATAATCGTAAAAACGAACATGAAATCCAATCAAACCCTTCATGTGCACATTCAACAGAGTTTCATCTGTTTATTTATGCATTTGCAAGCGCTAATTTCCAAAAAAATACGGGCTTCGCTCTGCTTAGCTATTAAGAGAATTTTAGTGCAACGATTTTACAGAGATTTGCATGGTGCGTGTTTATGGCGCGTTTAGTGTTCTGCCTCGCTGCTCAGCTCTTCTGCCTCGTGCTTGCTTTTCTCCGTGTCTAGAGATCTGCTTTTAATTCACAAAAATGATGGAGGGTTACAGAGAGAAATAGTGAGAGGTAGACAGTGGTACAGGCCCTCATGTACTTAATTAGCGTGCCAAGACGAGGGTAGATCGGGGAATTTGGAATTAGAAGAGAGAGACAGCAAAGACGCTCTGTGTGTGCGTGAATTTACTTTGGTTCTTACCAGCTGTTCTCACCATGTTGGTCACCTACTGATAAAGGCCGGACCATGCTGTCATGTTCCATAATTATTTTTTTCTGTTTGTGGAAACATGAAGTCGTAGGGAAACGAATGTGACAGACAAAGACCGACATACAATGATGGAGACTTTGAAATGTAAACAATCCATCGGACATTGTATCTGTTTCTTTCAAACATGACAAATTATTACAGTGAGTGCCGCCACACGGCATGTCCATACGGGAAAGCCAAAATGGCCTTAGGTTACTTGGCCAATATCGCTTGTAACGGCATTGACAGAACAGATGTTTCCTAACTTATTGGCAAGCTTGCAAACATACACTGCCGCATCAAGAAACAGAAAGACATCAACATGTTGTAGGCTAATAGCTTCTCTGTGGTCTTCGGAGCACATGATGTAAATCATGTAGGTGGACCTTTTTAGCACAGGGTGGCCTGTCGATGACCTTTGACCTGTGCGGCGGGCACAGTACATGTTGCTGACATCTCTTGTGAGCGTGCCAGGCTGTTAGCAGGTGGCACAGATTCTGCCACAGTGTGTGTTCAGTGACCTGTTCAACAACCCCCGACACATGGCGTCAATGTGGGGGTGTTTGTGTAAAGCTAAGACATGAGTCTTTTGCCCTCTGGTGCACATCATAAGTTATTTTTAATATCTAGAATCGGATTGATGTTGAAAGGCAAATCCAATACTGGCTAAAATGTGAAGTAAAGCAGGAGAAGGAATGATCGTTTTAAGGGGCATAATAATTGTTTGATGGTTTTGTGTTAACGTTAATATTCTTTCTTATTATTTTGTCAAATTCTCAGGAGCAAAATTATTTTTATTGTTACATTATTATTACTAAAGACAAGGCAAAAAACACGAAATGATTGTTTTGGTAATGGAGCCACACCACTATATATATATATATATATATTTTTTTTTTTAGCTTGGTATTAGATATCACATAATGTTGTAAATTTTATAGCATTTTTAATTTTGGAATGGCCATAAAAAAACCTCACACTGTAAAAATCTATAATTTGTTTTGTAAACTTGTGATTATTTGGTGCTAATGCTTCTTTTCTCATAATGTTCTTCCTCAGAAACTTTTCTTCTTGTATAAAACGTTAGCAGACACAAAAAATAACTTTAAAAAAATATTTAATTATTTCTTCCTAAAGCACAAGACAGAATACAGAAATCTTTATCTTTTGGCAGTCTTGCCACATAATAGCTATATACTAAACTACCTACATAGATTACTGATTGGCTACAATTTTTAAACAAAATGTAAATAATTTTAAGGGTGTCCATAAAAATTCCACACTTTCAAAATTCTTGCATCCTTGGCAAATTTGTATAGTTCTGTAGGAATTAACAGATAATTACACTTCTTTTCACATCCAATCAGTTTTGTCAACCCTTTTACACCAAAACTCGGATTCGGTCTTGCTTGTTACACATTTCTACACCAAGTTCCATACACTGGATTCCATTCGCTTCATCTCAAATCAACTTTTGAGTTGGAACCGTCTGAGCTCAGGCACTAGGGCATGTGATTTCTTAGCATACCTTCAAGAAGCCATTAGTCATGTCTATATTTAACCGAAATCCACACTCGTACCTTTCATGTGCCAGCTCGGCGAGAATGAAAGAAATGAGGGCTTGCGAATAAAAATTGCACAGAGAGCATGCAAGTATTCAGCAGCCGTCCCTGATGCTGACATCACCGGCAGGGTGAGAATTGGTCCTGTGGTCGGTTGCCGTGAGAGACGAGCATCGCTGTGTACTGGTGTGTGATTGCACTCAACGGGGGGTCTGATAGATGAACAGGGAAGTGGGGAAAGGCAGAGAGAGGTGGAACACGATTGACAGGATTTATTTTTTGGCTGGAAAATGCATCAGTAAATGAATGTCAGGAATAGTGGGTGTGTTCAGACTAGGATCTTAAGTTGGAAGATGATGGTGAGATAAGCTGAATGATGGAGAATTAAGTAGGGGTTTGAATGAACACGAGAGGAAGTATCTCTCACACATTCATTGATCTCTCAATCTATCGGTCAATCTTTACCAGTCCCTGTTGGGTCCGTTGTAGCCTCATGGCAACATGGATCGACAGTGAGAAAGTGAGCTTTAAATCTATACTGGCTTCACATGCACACATACATAGACATTAACTGTACAAGCAGAGGACAAGAGATGTGACCATCGTTTGAATGGTTCAGATATCATTTATTCTGAGTAGAATTTTGCCAAGGCATTACAACTAGTTTGGGATCTTTTGCTCAAATCTCTTAAATTATTAATCGAAGACTTAAAAAATGGGTTGCTGAAATTACTTAATTTTATCATGTACATTGGTGCCAGAGGATTATATTAAGTTGATTTAACATATATTTTTCACATTTCATTATATATCCAAAAGGATTTCAAACAGTTATTTTTTCCGTCTGCAGTACACAAAAGAAGATATTTCCTCAGTTGACTTCAGTTCATTGTATGGACACAGAATATTTCTCAAACTTTCTCCTTTTGTGCTCTACAGAAACTACTTTTAGAAATACAGAGAGAAAATGTATATTTGGGTAAACTATCCTTTTATTACAAATGTTTCTGTAGGACATTTAACTTTCTGCTTTGCATTGACTATGCAAGAGAACCACATTTGGGTATGTGATACAATTTTTAAGAACTGTACATTGATGACTTGTGGGCCTTTTAAAAGTCAGTTAGAACGCATCTGTTCGTTGTCACTTCTAAGACATTTAAACTTCAGTGCAAACATCTATAAAAGTACACAAGGCCATATCAAAGAGGTTGTTGTGACCACAACAGATTGCACGAGTGACTGACAGAGAGCCCTCAGGCAAGATAAACGCCGGGGTCAACCCCCTTATGCCGGTCAGAGTACATGCGAGCGATGCGAGGAATAGTGGAAGAGCAGCACGGGTCTACGCGGGTCACGGTTAATCCTCTTTTTCTTCTGCTTGACCGGACGACACACTCAGTAGGGTCACTGTCTGTCTCACGGCTTTCCAATGCCGCTTTCACCATCTCTCTTCTCAAGTACTCAGCACTTGCCTACCGCTAAAAGTCACTTTCCCAGCACATATCCTCAATTTGCTCTGTGTGGGCTCCATTTTATCCCTCTTTTCCCTCCATTTTACCATTTCTGGCTTTCTGCCAGCTCTGTTTGTGCGCTCTGAGACTCTCGGAAAACAGCACTTCTCGCCAGACGCGGCTGTCCACGGGAGTAGAGAGTTTTTACCACATTTATTAAGAAACCGCTTGCTTTATTACACAATGTATTCCACATTTTACCCTTCATTAGATTACAATAAATTACATTTCTCCTTCGTTTTATTTAAAACACAGCTTGTTCTCTCTTTTCTCGACTTTGCGCAATTTTAACTTCTGCTTTAGCCTTCAAACAACTCTAGATTACTCCTAAAACTGGTCAGAGTGGTACTGCAAGCATTGTTGCCTCGGATGATAAATTGCATTGATATTCACCATTTCACTCAGATAAAAGCATCCTTTGAATGTAAAAGTTTTAAACAAGCTGTTCTTATCTGTATAACACAATACCTCTTCCAGATTTCTCTAAGCAGCGGTTAGGAGGAGAAAGGAGGGGAAGAGAGAGGACAGTAAAGGACAGAAGGAGGATGGTTGATCTAGCCTAAGGTATTCCGGAGTAAAACTACAGTAGTTATGAATCACTTGCAGTGACAGGTTAGCTTGTGGTTCCTGGCTGACAAGTGGAAGGTAATGGGTTCTGACTGTTTAAATAAAGCACGAGATGAATGTAGATATTTTACCGTTGAAACACTCCACTCACCTTCATTAGTATTCTGCTTTTTCCGTTTTGTATAATGAGTAGGTGTATTTAATCTTGTGGTAGTGTGCATGTGAAGGCACTCTTGCTGTTGTGTGTGCGTGTGTGCCCAAGGCCTCTGCAGATCACTTGAGCGTACACCTTCCTACCATCACCACAAGAGTAAGAAGATACAGTCCATCTGTTACCCAAAACAGATCCTCTACTCTTAACTCCTGCTGAAAAAGAGATTCTATGAAAGAATTGTTCTTTGTAGAACGATTTATATTTCTTTCATGGCGTAGTTGTGAATAACCTTTTAAGCACCTTTATTTTTGCATTGCTTTTGAGAATCTTTTTTTTTGCATCATTTATTCAAAGCATGTTACGTCAAAGATCAATTCTGTAGCTATTCATAGTCTAATGATTTTTGGCAAAACAAAGTTCATACTGTAAAAACAAAAAGTTATTTTGATGTTAAACATTCTTTATGGATCCATACATTCAAAAATGGTTCTTCTACATTGTTTGGCAAAAAGTTATTTCTGGTAAAAGAGGTTTTTGATTATAAAAAGCTAAAAAAGAGATACTTTGGCTGAATGTTCTGTGAAAACAAAAATAGTTGGCATCCTCGTGAAGGAAATTTTACGCACCTTTATTTTGGAATTGCTATTAAGATTCTTGTTGTGCAACATTTTTTCCTCAAGGAAACAAAGGGACCATCTCTTAGCTCTTCATAGTCTGATAAATGTTTTCCACTACCAAGATCTTTTTGTGAAACAGAAGGTTCTTTATGCTAAAGGTTCTTTTTGGATAATAAAGCCAGAAAGGTTCTTTGTGGTGAAAAACATTCTTCAGATTATAAAAAGGTAAGTAAAATATTGATTTTAAGGATTCTTTGACTGAATGTTTCTTTGTGGAACAGAATATTGGTTTTCTTTGACATCACGGTGAACCTTTTTGCATTTGTAGTTTGCAATTCTGTTAGGAATGTTTGTTGCACCATTTAGTCAAATTTGTTAAGAAATTTGTTAAGTCATAAGTTTCTATTTTTTAGCCTTTTATAAGGTATAAATGTTTTCCACTACACAGATATTTTTGTGAAACAGAAGGTTCTTATATCGTTGAAGATTCATAATGGAACCATACAGCTAATATTGAACCTTTTATCCGGCATTGAGAATCTTTTGTCTTTGCATCATTGAGTAAAAGGTTAAGTCAAATAAAACATTTATTAGCCTTTCATAGATCAAAGATCCTTCCATTAAACAAACGTTTCTTTATAATGCTAAAGGTTGTTTATGGAACTACAGCCAAAAATGGTTCTTAGTTTAGTTTTACGAAGAAAGCAACTGTTAGCTTCTGCCAATATGTTGTATCGACAGTATCAGGCAAGCAGACACAGTGACACTTACATTTATTAATTTACAGGCGCTTTTATCCAAAGCGACTTATAAGTTATCACTGCAGGGGTAAGGTGTCTTGCTCAAGTGCACTTCAGTCATTGTCTGCTGGCCTTGGGATTCGAACCCACAACCTTGTTATTACAAGTTAAACTCACCCCTACTGACCCCTACACCGGCAAATCTTAAATGGCTAGCATCCACTTACATGCTTTTCAGCTAATTATTAAGCATGCTGTCAGTGCTACATCACCTACTTAATATTCATGAGCCTGTCAAACCCTCACATGTATACATTACAGACACAGTGTAGAGCAGCATATATAAAGATGCCTTTTAACTAGTTGCATTAAGTATTAATATTAATAGACTATTTCATACACGGTCCTGTTTGGTCTGCAGAGGCACGCAGCACTTTTGTATTCCCTTTACCCCAGTGGTCAGTCCCCTTGGCCCAAAGCCGCACACACCATCCATCTCTGCACACCTCACTTTATTTAATATTGCCTCCGCTCGCCTCACCTTGAGCTTTCTCCCCTCAGCTGCAAACTGTTTGCTTGAGATAACACAATCTTACAGGAGCGAAAAATAAAGAAAGAGAAGAGAGAGAGAGAGAGAGAGAGAGGGAGAGAGAGAACTTGGAACATTATTTAATGCTCATACACAATCACAATCATTAGCTCTATTAGTCTTTCTTCGGCAGGGCACGATAGGTCTTACTGTAAAGGGGAATGGCTTTGACACTTCTCTCTCTCCTTCCGTTCTGTCTTGAGGGCAGCCGACTGCTTGCATATGCGCAGTGATATGTCAGTCAGCTGTTGGTGGGTTGGTGTAATCTATTCTGTGGATAAAGAAAGGCCGATAGTGAGAGGTGTAGCGAGGAATGCGGGGTGTCGGCATTACTCCCTGTCCGGGCTTTGAGTAATCTACACTTACTGTCCCAAGGTCAGCATGGTCTTCAAGGGGGATTTAGTGGGGAAGATCCACTTCCACCACTCCCGCTGTACATGCCTTATCCAGGTACAAACCACCCGTACGCACAGACACGGGATATTTGTTGTTGTGAGATGATTCACAGCTTGCGCTTAGGGCGACAGCGTTTGAAGATTGATGCATGAAATGAAAATTGAAATGAAAAATTGAAATGAAAAATTTCATAACTTTCGTTTCTCTGGGGCAAATATGGAATAGATTTGCAAAGGAAATATTTCTGTTTTGGTTTGCATTTCAAATCTGGAACTTTTTTCACCACCTGGTTTATTAAAGGAAGCTGCAGTGAATACAAGCGACAAAATAATGAGAGACCTGTGGACAAAACAGATGTATGCGGCTGCTATTAGACAGATATTATTAGGCTACAGGTAGACGGTGGGAAGTCTAATGGGTTTGTTTTTCATCTCACCGGTGTACGACGCATTGCCAACTGCGTCTGTCAGATTCATTTTAATTCTGTTAATTATCATCCGCTATTGATTTAGCCAAGAGCTAAAATATAATGAATTATGCTAATGCATGACACCACATCATACCTGATACAACTTTTGAAGTTGATTATTTATTCATACTTATAATGAAATACTGCAACACTTTGAAAACACCTATCCCAAAATAAAAGATGTTAAACAGGGACATAAAAGAAGATCTTCTGATGACGACAGCGTGTCTCCCATGCGAGCAACCCGCAGTCTTACTGACCTTACTGTTCTTTAATCTGGACGCATGCAGTAAGCAGGGCATTTCTCTCTCTCTTCATTCTCAAACCCTTCACTTTAATCTCTCAGCATTAGGCAGGGTTGAAGGCTAAATGTGGTCTTAATCACTGGTCTGTCTATTCCTTTCCGCCAGATATCTGCCGAAGGGCCTGAACCAGAGAGGAAAACAAGAAATAAAGCAAAAAAGGACTAATGCCTTAGCTGAGCTGTTGACTGGGTATGCGAATTGTGCATTTAAAGCAGAATCAATGTTCTTAAAGGGCTACCCTTTCAAAATGAAATAGACTCATGTGTCATTTTAAACATATGTTAATTTCTTTCATCCGCAAAACGCAAATGAGATATTTTGAATAATGTCAGTAAGTGGCACCTATTCACTTGCATTGGTTGGTGATAATACAATAGAAGTGAATGGGTGCCGCTGCTGCTCAGGTACCAACTTTCTTCAAAATATCTTACTTTTTGTTCTGCAGATTAAAAAATACAGGTTTGAAAGGACTCGCATTAAAGTCATAGTTCACCCAAAATGAAAGTTCCCCCCATTGTCATTTCAAACTTATAAAACATTCTTTCATCCATAGAACAAAAAAGAAAAATTTTTGAAGAATGTTGGCAACTGGCACCCATTTTTTGTATTGGTTTTGTGTTCATACAATAGAAGTGAATGAGTGTCACTGCTGTTAACTTATCAAATATCTTTTTTCTGTTCTGGGGTCGAAAAAAAGTAATACAGGTTTGAAACAACTCACTTTAAATGTACAAAAAAACCTGCATGATGATGTACCTGTATGTAAAATGAGTATTTCTATAATACATAAACATGGATTACAGTAAACCGAGAAGTGTGTTACGTTCAGATTTTCAAGTGGAGCTAGTTGTGTTGGAATGGGCGGCAGCTGCTGCTTGCCGGCTTACAATCGGATATCAGACCAAACCAGGTACTAAAGCCCTTATTTACTGCCTGATCGTCTTAGCCACCGGTACACACCCATCTCACAAATGGAGCTTAGCAGGAGATTAAAGCATACAAGATCCTCTTTTCGATATTTAGCCTGTCTAATCGTTGCATTAAAACAGAGGGAGGGAGAGGAAGCACCATCATTGTAACCCTGAATGTGAGTTCAAGTGGGATTATATATTACATATTTTATATATATATATATATATATATATATATATATATATATATATATATATATATATATATATATATATATATATATATGTTATATTGTGTGCATGCCCCTGCAATGTAGGCAGTGGTTACAACACTGTATCTCTATGTATTTTTTGGTGAGGGCCGAATGGACAGCCACTGTAAGCTTTGCGAGGGGGTCCTAGGGGGCTTAATTAAGGCTGTCTTTAATGTACTAACTCTGGAGATTAAACAAGACAGAGAGCTTATGGCTATTATCCCTGCTTCAGAGGACTCTTCGGAAGCATCCTTTAATTAGGAGAGCACCGTATTCCTTGCCTCGTCCATCTTTCCCCGCTGTCCCTCGCTCTTCCTGTCTGCGTTTCACATAGGAGCGTGTCCACGCAGCCGTGGGATTGGTGTGACAGATGAATGCGTCGCGGCAAAGCTCGCCGTTCTCTGTCCTAGCTCCTCAGCAGGCGGCTTCTGTTTCCCCAGAGATACTCGTAAACACTCATCAAAAACAAGAAGGCAGAAAAAAGGACATGAAGAGAAAAAGAACAAGATGAGAGAAAAACGGAAAAGCACTAAAGGAAATAATCATAGCTGAAAGAAAACTTAACCAACAGACAATCTTAATACCCCAACAACTTCAAAGTGTGAGGAATGCAGACTTCAAAACAGAAAATATAATTTCCATTAAAAATTTTGAGCTTTTGCTTGTTAGAATTTTTTTTTTGCGGGGTCAGGACAGCTATCTGAAAAAAAGAGGGAGCCTATAAATATCAAAATGAGATTCGCCGTCGTTGTGATAAGACTCAAGCAAGTGATCTGCAACTGGTTTTGAGGATTTACTTTATAAATAAAGTAGCTGCCTTATGCAGTTCAATACAAAAGGTTTTTGAAAAAGAAAGCGGTATAGGTTTAAAATGACATGACAGTGAATAAATTATATCATAATTGTCAATAGAAAGACATCATTATTTTGGTTTCCAACTTTCTTCAAAATACTTTATTTTAGGTTTTGTTAAAAAAAGAAATTCATAAAGTTTTGAAAATAGAATGAGGGTGAATAAATGATAATACAATTGTCAATAGAATGCCACAATGCTCGGGTTATGATACTCTTTAAGATATCTTATTTGGTGTTCTCTGTAAAAATAAAGTCATACAGATTTAAAATGAAAGGAGTGTTTATAAATTATGACAATTATCAAAAGAAAAAAAGAAGCCACTTTTGCCACTATTGCTATCACTTTAAATATCTTTATTTGTGTTCTGCGTACAACAGGAAGTCATACGGGTTTGAGATGACAGATGGGTGAATAAATGATGCACAATTGTTAATAGAAAGTTACGATTATTTACCGACATTCTTCAAAATATCTTTCTTTGTGTTCTGCATAAAAAATAAAATGTAACAAGTTTGAAATAACGTGAGGATGAAAAAATGATGACACAATTGTCATTTTTAGGTAAACTATCATTTTACCATAGTCCCTTGTCATGGTTTGTTCACTGTCTGTTACTCGTTCCTGTTTCTCCCCTTGACTTTATCTTCATTGATCATTTTGTCTTCAATGAATAAAGGCTAATTAAATGGCGTCGCTGTTTGTCATACGCCACAAGTCAATATGTGAAATACCCATCATGCCTTTATCTGCTGCATATAAATGAAAGAGAGCGAGTGGAGGAAGTTGACAAGGGGAAAGAACAAGAACATCTTTCCTTGAGATAGACAACGTGTGATGTACTCGAAGGGTCAGTCTATTTGTATGAGTGACAGATCGACCTATTCAGCCTTTCAAGAGCTAATAGCGGAGCGTAAGGGGCATAGGTTTGATATATTGAGCAGGAAAGAAGCATCTTGAAGAGTTCCCACCCTAAAAGGTTGTGTCATATTTGAAATTTGGTCCTCTAGCTGTAAATACTGGACAGTTTTCTCTCTTTTCAGCTAGATTCATTTTTGGCCCCCGACCAAACAGCCGAATCACAATGACAGCCGAATCACAATGACAGCTAGTGTCCTTGTGTTGGTTATTTGTCTCACGGTAGCTTCGGAATAAGCTCGGGATGTCAATACCCAGATCCTTCGTTCCGATGTCGCCCTGTGAATATTTCCTGCACTCCATTGTTCTTGTGTTTATAAATAAGTTTGTCTGAAGCTTGTCGTCTCTGTTGGGGAAAAGCAGTCCATTATTCAAGCCACTCTTTCAGAACTGCTGGAGTCAGAGTTATTCATTGCCAGCTTTTGTCCCCCTCTCGCTTTTAGCTCACAAACAGCCATTGACTTTCACCAACGTCTTGTGCTTTCTGAAAAGAACGGGGTCTGGGGGTGAGAGAGATGTAGATTTTGACATTGATAAGGCGCGTGCGTTTGGGAAGGTGCGCACACACAGCCTGAGGTCTCTTTTGGTTTATCAAGTGTGAGACACCTTTGGAGCGCTCAGAAGGCTCAATGAAATGCCGCTGTGTGTGACATTTATCTGCTCTCCCGGTGAAGCACACCGCTTTTTATGCCTGTTAACTCTCGGCCCTCTGTTCTTTACACAGTCTCACAGTATGTGTGTGTGTGAGAGAAGGGCTGTATGGAAATTCTCTCTGCTGTCTGTTTCCGCTCATAAATGATGATTTCAATGTCATCGGGCAAATTCCGTTTTTATTGTGAAAATGGCAGACGTTGATAACACATGATAACATAAAAACACTCCTCCTGTCTCATTTCTTCTCTGCTCTGATATTTTCTTCTCATACCTTCTCATCCCGACTCTTCTGTCTCCTTCGCGCCTCCGTTTTCAATCCTCTGCTTGACCTCCTCTGATCCTCATTTCCCGCTGCCGTCCTCCTCTCCACCACTCTCCTGCTCTGTCATTCCATCTCACCCTCTCGCTGCCCTCCTCTCCACAGCGTTTGTAAATCCCATAAATTTGCTGTGGCCTACGAACGGGAAAAAGACTTTGGGAAGTCATGCGTTGGTCTCAATGGGCTGAGGGTTGGGTTAGGCCTCCCGTGATGCATGTTTTTGCAGTACGTTTGTCGAATATCAAGCTAAATCACACTTTTAGTTCTGATGGGAAGATATTGATCTTTCCTACTCTCTACTTAATATAATGTCACACTAGAATAGGAATGTATAGGGCAGATAAAAAGAAATGTCGGGTGAATAAAGGAATGATAGCAAGATGTAAGTGACTAAGAGTGTTATATCAAAGTGTGTTATGGAGAGATATGCATTATACAATTTATTACATTTTATAAAGTGTATGGTTTTTTTGGTATTTATTATAGAAACTTTATAATTGACATTATATGTATATTTATTATAGATACTTTAAAGACAGTATTTAAATTTTATTTTTAATAATATAATAATTGTCATTAAAGTTTATTGTGAAATAATTTTAAATATTAAAACATAGGGACTAGACATAAATATTAAAATAGGGACTAGATAACAGGAAATATATCCTTATATTATACAATAGATTAGTTAGATGTTATTTATAGTTATGTTAAAGTAAAATAGTACAAACATGTATGTATAATGGAATTACATAAACATTTTAAAATAATTTGAATATTAAATTATGATGAAATATTTTTTATTTTGAAATCATTCAAAATATCTATATAGACTTGATAACAGGAGATAAATCCCTACCACTGCACATCGGTTGCCAAATTTGAAGGGAAAAAACATGATTTAAAATCTCATTGGGATTCACAAAATTAGGTCAACGGAGTTCAGCAGACAAAAATGTTGTTAACCTCTGCTGTAAGTCCTGGTGGTACAAGTGAAGGATTTGCTGCTGAGATTTTCTGTACAGCGGCACAGTCTAAAAGCAATAAAACCATTCTGGAACAACTTGGTGCCCGTCTGTGCTTTTCCACCCACTGTCTTTTCATCTGAAATGACGAAAGAGGAGCAGCGAGCCTCCTGGTTGTGACTCCACTTAATGCAAAGCAGGCTAAATCAGAGAGACGATTATGACTCCCTCTCCCTCTCGCGTCCTACATCCCATCCTCGCTCTCCTAGGGGAAGGAACAGCCACATATGCAGTCTCCCAACTAAAAGTGATTTTTTTACTTCTCATCAGATTCCAATTTAGAGAGATTACTGGGTGAGGCCATCATTAATGGAACCCAAATAAGCCTTTGAAAGCAGATTCAGAACAGGCCTATCTCAGCACAAATGTAGCATTAGTGGTGCCTAGGATGCACTCTCTCTCACAAACACACACTCTTACCAAACACAGACTTTAATCTAGGATCGCAAAGTGAATGTGTGTCAGTGCCAGCTTTGACCATGGCACACACATATGTGTATATTTATACGCACACACACCGGGTCATGTATGAGTCGCCATTTGTGTAGGAGTGTGTAATCCTTCCATTCCCCATCTGCGTCTTAGTCCTCATAGAACCTGAGGGAGATGGACAGAGATGCACAAATAGATTGTGTACAGAGGAAAGAAATATAAAAACAGAATAATGGAGAAACAGTGCCATAGCAAACCTTGAAGCGATTTATATCAACATACATCACAGTTTCTTTCCCAAAAGCTGTTTGTAAATCATTCCTCTCTGTTGACAAGCACGCAAAATTTGGTGGACGTTTGTTTACATGTGTAAAGTGATAACGGTCGCATTCACACTTTTCCCCGTTCTTTATTTTGAACACGAAAGTACTGTGCTTTAAAGGAAGTTCCCCTTTTGCTCTTGATCTTTTTGGTTTTACAGGTGTGCCTTAAAATCTTTGTTTTAGAGATTTTAAGCAAGTGCGAGAATATATATATAAATATATATATATATATATATATATATATATATATATATAAATGTATATGTGTGTATATATATATATTATTTATATTTGAAGTGGACTGATTCAAGGCTTGTTTTGCAAGATTGTCTGTCTCTAACACTGTTTCTCATCCGTGCCTTAGTTCCAAATTCCTTGTTATGGTGCTATAGTCTTTGCCAAATGTTTGCCCATCTGAGTGAAACCAGGTTGCACAGTCCATCCGAGCATGCCCCTCATCCCTGAGGACTAATCCCAGGTATAGATTAAACACCACTGAACTGTCACTAAGATCCCACAAGCCTTCATCACTTTCTCATTTTAGTTGGGCTTCACACCAAACTGGGGAAAACGTATTACGTTATGTCAATATCATATATTACATTATATGCTTGACTTAAAGAAACATTGACGGTAGTGAAGGATGACAAGATGGAGTTTAGTAAACAGTATCGGTGGGCGTCCAGTTACATCATTTTTTAATGCTGTTGTGGTTTACTTCTCTCAGCCGTGGGGAGATGTCAGCCTCCGTCAGAAGAGTTTAGTTTTCTTAACAATATGATTCTTAATTCCATTCTCTTTGTAGTTGCAGAATGACAGGATGATTTCTTTTGCTCTCTTGTTGAAGTGGCTTTAGGATAGCATTTTATTTCAGAATTTAAGATGTTTTGATGTTGATACAAGTTACAGGATATTGAGGTTATCTTTTCTTAGTAATATATCTTTCTACTTTGTCTCTTTAAAGCATGAAAAGCTATGATGATTTATTGGAGCTGTATTCAGTTTCGACAAAACAAGCGCTGTATTCACACTCAAATAGGCAAAAAAAAGTGTGATGTAAATACAATTAGATCATTACAGGGATAGTTCACCCAAAATCTAACTCTTTTATATATACTCACCCTCTTGTCATTTTAAATCAAAATCAGTGAAGTCCCAGATGACTTCAATTGACATTAAACCTATGCAAGTAAATGGATGCTGTTGCATTTTTAACCAATATTCTTTAAAATCTCTTCTTTTGCGTTTGAAGAAAGTTATACAGGTTTGAAATGACAAGATGCTCCCTTTAAAATATCCCTTTAATGGACAAAATGAAGTATGCACTTTGGGTAACAAAATCACCTATTAGAGTAATAAATATTTTTTTTTATGAAATCCCTGGCTGACGGGATAGAGTCGTTTTGCCAGCTGTCCCTTGAGGCTAAGACACACCGGTCTACAGCTAGCTTCTGAAGGGGCAGTCTTGTGTTTTTGTCATCTGTCAGCGTGAGGAAGTCTGGAACCAATGTTTTGACATGTGTCTTTAATAAGAAAATGTATTTGTTTGCACGTCACCTGCACATGGTTTAAAGGCATGTTTATATTTCCCTTTTTTAACTTTGGGAATATGATAATGAGTTATGACACAATATTATATAGTCATAAACAATTACACCGAATTTGTGGTTCCTAATGCAGATGACTAACAAGTTTTCTGCAAATTATGCATTTGGCACCAAAGCGAAAGAGAAAAGCGAATCCTAATCAACTTTTTATAGATTGTTGACTTATGATACGCTTTCTTGTAACTCTCAGGGAACATTATTAAGAATTTTACAACTGATCTTGCTGACGTCGGAACATAGTGGCCTCTGGATATCTGCAGTGTAAGGAATTTAAAAACTTAGTAACAGTTGTCTGATTGCCCTGCAGGCCTGACAAAAAGTGCTTAAACCAGAAATATCTTACACGAGGAGGGAAATCTAGCCAGGGAATGAGGACAGATACTGTGATGGGATGATGTGGAGACGGGGTGGACAGAAGGTCGTAGAGGAAGCTGTAAGCGAGCTGGAGAGTGCCTGAGTTTGGGCTCGTTTTTTGCCGTACATAAAACCGTGGCAGTGGCACCTGTCAAGACATGGTGAAAAGAGAGGAGTGAGGACGTGTGGAGAAGCTGAGCACTGCATCTGACATTTAACTTCATGGAAAAAAGCTGCCATTCTGTCACCACTTGAAGAGGAGAGAGAGAGAGGGTGTGTGTGAAGTTGTTAAGTGCTTTTGTGGTGCAGCTCTGTCAGCCTCCCACTCTCCTCTTCTTCTTTGTCTTTTTCATACCCCTCATTTAGCCGTAAACCTCTGTCGATCACACTAAAACACACACACGCCGTCTGCAGCAGCGGGGCTGCACGGTGACAATGGCAGCATCCTGGAAAGATTTGGGGAGGGTAACTTCTCAGCATTGTTTGAGAAAGAAGAAATGATGGGAGGATCTGTCTGGAGCGAAGGGTGGATGCAGTGACAAAGACAGAGGAGTGAGAGAATAGTCCACAGAAGGCAGGGTATTTCAGTTGTATATGTGCAGTGGTAGACAAGCGTTTTTCTGCACTACCGATCAAGAGTTTAGATCACGTGGAAAAAATGTGACCCTGTATATAAACCCAGATTAAGTCTTTTGTTTGTGATTTACGTTTTTATACATCAAAATCGTTCAACACAATGCAAGGCACATTCTGTGATTATTTCTGTAATAATGACTGAGTCAGACCAGGTCAAAGATTGACATCATAGTGGAATTATTAGGTCAAATCAAAATTGAATGCTCATTTTCTCAGAATTGTCTAACTTAAGCCTGGTTTCAATAGACAGGGTTTTTAATAGACAAATGTTTTATTTTAATCTGATGTTTTAATGTTTGAAAATATTTAAGATAAATAGAATGGTGACACTGTATTAATTTCAATTAAAAATGTATAGATATTCGCGAAAAAAAATTATAAATAAGAAGATGCCAATAAGATTTTAGAATCAGATATTTACTCATATTTTGTCATTATTTGTTTATCCTCTAGTTGTAACAAACCTGTATACATTTATCTGATGTGCTGAACACAAATAGAGATTCTTTAATGGTGTGTAGCTAAGCCATTTTAGGTCACTTCCGTTGTCAATTTTCCTACTACGTTTTTTTTAAAGATTCTGTTTGAACGAGACAAGCTTTGTAATAAAGTGAATATACTGTTAAATTAGAAGAATTGTATATGTAAGAAAAAATATATGTATGCATGTTAATTAAATAATTATTATTTCATCATGTAAACTTAAAAAATATTTGTAAATTTTAGAAAATATTAAGTGTTGGATTTTTAGTGAAATATTTGAATATTTTCCTCTAAAAATAATTATTTATTGTTTTTTTAGGTAAATATAATAGTTTGTTTTTGCCATATTTACTAAGCCACGATTTTTTTTTCAAAAGTGAAATAGTACGGTGGCTTTAAAGATACTTATATAACAAAAAAAATATTCATTCAGGATGCATTCAGTCATAATTTACAACTAAAATTTAAATGGTTTAATTATAATTTCAAATTAAAGTGAATAATGTGATTCTTAAAGCTTGACCGGCAGTGTATATATAAATGGAAGTCAGCCATCAAGGCGAAGTATGTTGCTTAGCAAGTGTTTCTGTTCTGTTCTGTTGCTAAAATGAATTGGGATTGTAATTCTTTTTTATAGGTGGGCCCCAACCCCCTCAGGCACATTGAGCAGGTCATATATTAACCTAGAGCAGGACTCCTTATCACAGTTTCCTGGACAACATTCCTTTTGTCCCTCCCTGACAACGCCTCTCTTGTTTCTATTTGAAACATACGTTTCAGTATTTTTATATAAATCCACGCATACCTATGTTCTTGGCATCTGGCTCATTAGCATCCGTCTTACACTCAATGTGTGGTCCCTGTTGCACCGATAATGGGAATGCCGTCATTACTGTCCCACAGATGTCTTTATCAATAGTTTGTGTGTGCGTTAGATTAGTGGGAGGTCCAAATTAATGTCTTAACGGTCCTCATACCTATTTGCAGGGATGATGAGAAAAGCCCTTCGTCAGATCGGGTCAGACCCGGGTCGCTGTTTACCGAGCAACATCCCATCAAGAGAATGGATCCCCCCGACCCTGTTCGTTTAGAGCAGTTAACGGCTTCAGTGACCACCCGCTGACTCGTGTCCGCAGATAACAGCCATTAAGCACCAGGCAGAACGGCTATGTGAAATTTCCTTCACAGCCATTTCCATGCTAAAATAAATGCACAAAAACCCATTACCGTTTAGTTTGGTTTGTTTACGTGTCCGACAAGGGGGAAAATAGCTGTTATATTGGATGAAATCAGCTCTGAATGGGATATTTAATTTAGCAAAAAATCGTTGCCGATGATATACCCACGAAACGTACACGTGCACGCACGGCTTAATCTTTGTCATCGTTGATTGGGTGGAGAAACAACATCCTGTCTCCATCACTCTGACAGACTGGCAATCAAGTTTCAGCAAAAACCCTTTCCCCCCTCAATTAGGCTGAACAACCATCAATATGGAGGCCTTCGAATGATGCAGGGCCTGTGGATCAGGCTCATAGAGCATATTGTGCTAATCAGGAGTCAGCCATCATTGCTTCGACACCAGCTCAATTTACTAAACAGTTGAGTGTAGTAGTTTAAGCTCTTATTCTATAAGTTTAACCAAGACCAAGCAGACGTATACACAACTGTTGAACATTTTTGAAACACTTGCTCACTTATGCAATCATCTTTTTTTCCCATTTTAGAAAAATAAAAATACAATCTCATAAAAATAAAATAAAACAGGGGTAGCTATTATCAGGGGGATATATGTTATAGCTAAAAAGGTGAACTATGGGAGTAATTTTATAGCTAAAAGATAAATAAAACAAATGATGTTACATTTGATCATTTCCAGTGTAGTCAGCATTTAAAAAGAATTTGCAGAAAATATTTTTTTCAATTTATCCGCAGTTTCTTCAGATCTCACTCTGAGATGCTTTTGTAAAAAAATCACTATCTATCCTACACTTTAATAGCTTGTTCTTTTTCAATATTCAGTCAAAGTCCTCTGTATAAAAAAGAAAAAAAAATGTAATTGAGATAAATAATACTAAATAAATAAATGTTTTTTGTAAATGTAAGCTGTCTTAAAAAACATCTAAGTTTGCTAAATGTCATTATTGTATGTTTTACTTAGTTCAGACATTTAGGCAAACATCTTCAGATCAAACATTTTCTCTACTAATAAGAAACATTTAACACAATTTTCCTTTGGCCATGTATTTTCAGTTTATACATGATCAAGCAAAAACTAAAAGTGACTGAGAAACAGTATCCTCAAAGTCAGCTCAGGCCAAGTCTGTCAGTCTCAACGTCCCCCACCGTCCACCGGTGTTTGAAATCTCAGTGTTTTAGGTAAAAAACACAACACACATGAAAAATGCAGGGCTCGTCTTCGTTCTCACTAGAGCCGTGGAGTCAGGGACACAGCACGTTCCAAAGCACAGCATCACAAAACCCGCTCTCCCCTGAGTTATTACCATGAAATTAATTCCTGTCTGTGCTTTCTTCTTCAGCCAGCCTGCTTTCACGCGTCTTTTTTGCTGTCCGTTTTCACGTTCGCAAAATCAGGGTTCGAGTGCACCCCGACGAGTGTTGTTAAGTGCACTTTTACATTTGATGCTAATGTGTTTTAATAAGGAACCACAATGGCCTGCTTTCCTTAACTAAAGGAACGTTAATGGTCATGAAAGATGCATGAGTGACCGGGTGGGATTTTTTTCCAAATTATTTACTTTTTAATGAGATTCTATTTACGTGTGTGTTTGTGTCGTGTGTTGTTGAATCCTAATGAGTTTGTATTTGCGGCGGGGGGCGAGGTGCCACTGTAAATTGGTTGGTTAACGTGTGATCGCCCTGAGGCAGATTGGCTGTCTGTTTTGGGAAAGTGTGGCGTGGAATACATCAACAGTACCTTGAGGAAAAGTGTGTGTGTCCGTTTGTGTGTGTGTCTGTTGGTTAATGTCAGCCACATCCAATCACATTCGATCACTCCCGATTACTGTCTTGACAGGAGTCGCCGTGGGGACCTTGCAAAGATGCACGGTGAGGGAACAAACACTAAGAAAAGAAATAAAAACTATTTTCTATTTATTATAATAAACTGAAAATGAATTTAATAATAGTTGAAAATCATTAATAAAAATACATAGTTACTTAATTATACTTAATTTCTAATTTCTTTTGTTGAATTCATTATTTCATTTGATTCTGTCAAATGTGCCTTGTCATTACTTTATCAATGAAATATCTGTATTTGCTTATGCTTACACACCCACACCCACACAACAAATGTCCCAGTCCAGTAATCTTCTTTCAACCTCCATCCCCCACACTACTGTAGTTCCGCCCCCTTCACACACACGCCTCAACATACGCCAGTCGACCTTAACGTTATGATTTCCAATAAAGTTCCCCGGAGTCGGAGACTGGCTCCACCTGTTTGTCACTAACACTGCCAGTAACACGAGATGTGTGGCCTGACTCACCTGAGTCAATTGTTCACTTCACCCCCTTGCCAAACAAATGGTCTCAACGCTATTTACCTTGAAGCCTTGGGCAATATCCTCTGCCTACTGTCTCTTAAAACACATTAGTCGTTTGTCTCTGTCACCCAGACGGTGTAAGTGCTGAACACAATCCAGAGGGAAGATAGAGAGTGGCTAATGAGAGAATGCACACATAGAGGAGAGATATTTTTTTAATGTTTTTACATTTTTGTCAAGGACTTATTCAATCCCTGGGTTGTGTTCAAATCCTGATTTCGTAGTCTGTTACATATTTGATGAAGAATCTATTTGTTGACTGAAGTCCAAATGTATTTACTGTAAGTTAAAATTGAAAAAATCTGTATTTGTAAGGAACAGTTCACTCAAAAGTGAATTTTTTCATCATTTGCTCACCCATCGTATGAATTTCTTTACAGATCCAACAACGGTGGTTCCCTTTGACTTGCATTTTGTGTAAATGGTTACTGCCATTGTTTGGTAATCAACATTCTTTATAATATCTTATTCAGTCACATCTTACATATTTTGTCATACAAGAAATGACAAGAAGGTAAATAAATAATGACTTGATTTGTAGGTGAAGGATCTCTTTAAGACAGCATCTTTCAGATTGTATGTGGGTATTTGAACGCATACGCATTTTCCACATCTATCAAGCTGTCACTGTCTTCTGAACAAAGCAAATGTGTCAACTTTAAAAATACTGCTTGGCTTACAACTTGGCTTATTTTAATTTCTTCCATTTTTGGATTGTTGCCTCTTCCAACCAACCGCTTTATATTTTGTATAGAAACCACAAATGCAGGACTTTGTCCCCTCTCACGTATCTCAATTCGATTTCCCTCTTTTAAAAATCCCCCTTTGGTTTGTCTTTGTGTCCTTTTATGGCAGATGAGGCGTTTTTATTGACCATAGTCATTGTGTAAAGTGGGAAAGACTGAATTGTGTAATCCTTCTCCCTAAAAGGCTCGATGGCCTTGGTTGACATCTTAAGTAATTATGCTCTTTGGACTTTTTTATTGAACCGTTGCAAGTCACACACACTTGCACAAACACCCCGAACTGGAATGCTATAGTGAAGATCGAATGGTGCGGTAGTGGACTGCTTGTCTTGTGTAAACTCGGTCGCCCCCATGGCTCATTACGCTCAATAACTCGAACAAACTCCCCAATCTCGCAGATGAATATGAAATATGAGAGTAAAGCTTACTAGCCTTGCAAATATCCTCACGGGGTGATCGTCGCTTTATTACATGACTGAGTCTTGTACTGGTGAACTGTAGCCACGATCAATCATTCTGTATCACTAGATTTGCATTTCGACAAAGGCAGGGGTGCATATCTGGCAAATGAGCGCAAGTTGTAGCCGTGTTTTAAATTGATTTCGCCTTCCCCTCTGAATCCCATCACGCACATTTATTAAAGATGTCAACTTAAAACTCTGATCAAATGAACGGTTAGATCAAATGACTTTTTCCCTTATTAAAAAAATGACTTCCTTTGGAGAGTGATAGAAAGAGATACAGAGACAGGCGAGCGAGAGGTGAGTCATAAGCCAGTTTCATTTACCCAGAGGTCTTCTCTTCTCTCCGTCTTTTTATTTGATCGACACGCTTGTCCGGGGCATAATATGACTGCTAGGCAACTGGTGAGGACTTTCAAATCCAGATCCCAGTGTAATTGCATGGTGTAATGAGAAGGGTGATATTTAATGATATTTAATTCTCCCGTCTCTCCATCTTTAACAGTAAGAGGGGATGGCGCCCTATGAAAATATTCTTGACATACTCTTGACATCAGTCATCTCATTCCAAGGGCCAATATTTCAGCGAAAACTCTTCGCCCATCTGTGACATTAAATGACATCACAGCGGCTTTGTGCGGGGGTACAAAAAAGTATTAGAGATAAATGTAATTGGTGTTGAATATGCTAATGCTAGCTTTGAAGCCGGTCTTTTGCGGTTTAATTCCATATGCGGTCTAAAGATATCTGACAAATATCCCCTGTCATCCACGCACATAGCCGCTCAGTCCATGGCTGCAAGTACGCTTAGCCAAACTAATTTCTCAGCCTTGGCCGAGCGAATCTCATTGTTATGCTAACTGCTTGGCCGAGTTGATTTCTAGGTAACTATTTGCCAAACTAATCATATCCAGACTAACCTTTAACTCATATGCCCAGCCATCTGCCCCGCTTTCACAAAGTGTAAGATCCAAGTCACGATGAGTTGTGAGAAAAGAAATTGGGCTTAGCATGTGGACAGGTTATTTCAAGTTGGTTTCCTTTCGCACATTCAAAAGTCCAAGTGTGTAAGAGGGCTTCATATTGGCGGATGACATGTGCCTCTGGTGTGGTGTGACCATCTCTGTGCCTGGTGGTTTGAGAGCCCAGCAGGTGCAGTAATTGAGTCCTGATAGAGTCTGGAGGGGTTTCGAGAAACCTAGCGTCCATCTTTCTCTCTTCGCTCAATGTTGTGCCTGCTCGTCCGCTGCGGTCACACTCCATTTGCTGTCACACATCACGCTTTTTCTCCCTTGGTGTCGCCTCAAACACAATTCGGGTCTACTGGAAGCGCAGGTGTCACAGTAGAAAACAGTCAAGCTATTAAACCTGGCCTGTTGGACCACACTCAATCTCCCAGCTGACCAGGAGAACATCTCGCTTCACTGTATATTTTCAAGCACAGCAGCTTACATTCCACCCATCTGTGCTTCTTTCAGTGTTGAAAATGTCGATAGCGTTGACCAGGTGATCTAGCGGTGTGTAAAAGTAGTCTGTTGGTTATAATAGTTTTCCTTGTCTGTCCTACTTGTGGTTGCAGTACTACAGGCCACTTCCCTAGGGGCGTCCGCCCAGAGCGAGAACCGAAGGCCCCTCTAGGCTTTATGCTATATGACTGACAGATGAATCCCCATTTTGGATTTGCCCGACTCCGGTTTATCATCTAATGTACTTGCAAGCAGATGGTCAATTTATCTGATTAGGAAATAAATCAGTCAGAGTACTTAATCAGGCAAGTCGGGATATCTTCATGCTAGTCAAGGACGTTTAAACAGGTTCTTTTTTTGGTGTTGATAAAATGTACACAATTTCTTTTATTTCAACCTCATAAGAACCTCAGAAAGTCACTTGGTCAGTCTCTGATAGCCACAGCTGGTACAGGAAGTGGGTCATGGCCCCAGGCCGTAAAGTTAAAACTCGATTGGAGAGCTCTCAAAGGGTCACAGAATCAATGATGGTCTGTTTCCAGCCTTAAGTGAAATTGTATGTCAAGCAGACAATGCATGTCAGCTCTGTCAACTTGAAACATACATATTTAATATTCAGGCATTTCAGATTTAAATAGTGTGAGTTATATTGTCTAGAGACCAGATTTAAATACTTTTCACAGTGATGATAAACAGGAAGTCTAACATAGCTGTCAGAGCTGAGGTGCAGGTGTGGAACGATCAGCCTAAAACGGTGTGATGTTAAAAACACAGGAACACGAAAACAAAGCGGAAGGAGCAACACAAAGGTACAAGTTCTCAGAAACTCCTATTTTTGGATTTCCCTTCGGATCTTCCTGGATGAAACAATAGATAATGTGGACGTTCGGCTGCTTTAATGTATGATTGCTCTTCATTAAGTTTCCTTTAGCTTAGATCTGAGCCAATCCATTTCCCAATAATCTCCTACGTCTGTGCTTGTATTCTCCATCGATCCTTTTGTTCTTGTGCTGTAATTACTTTCTTTTGGCCGTAGCCGCGCATGATTAGACGATGTTTATGGAGGAGAACACTTTGGGTAACACGCCAGCCGTCTCTGCAGACGATCAATGGCAGCACATGCAAAAATTATCAATCAGTGCCTGCTTGGGTTAGAAAGACAAGTTTGTCTATGAGTGGACAGAGAGAGAGAGAGAGAGAAAGTTGAGGGTACAGAACAGATCGGTGGGTGGAGTGATACATGCGTAAGTGTGTTTGTGTGGGAGTGTAGATGTTAACTGTCACCCAAAAACTAGAGAGCGGTGTACCTAAACAGCATTTTAAGTCATTGTAAGTATTTTCTTAAAGCTGTTTTTGGTCAAAATAACCAAATATTGGTACATGTAAGCATACAAGACAAGAGTCAAACTGTCACTTTACCTTAATCCAGTTTACACTAGAAAAAACTATGATTATATGAAGCTGAATTGAGAGCTGTTAACAATAGTTGCAGGTCTGTTTGGCTTCCTTTCAAATCAAATTGCTTAAATTAAATATCTATATTTTGAAAAAAAGATGTGTCATCATTTACTCACACTCATGTCAAACAAAGAGCGGTGGCACCTTTTCACTTGTATTGTATGGACACAACCAATGCAAATAAATCTCTGCCAGTTCCCAACATTCTTCAAAATATCTTTTGGTAAAGACTTTCTTTTGCAAAAAACGAAAGGAGATGTAAAAGGACTAGAGGGTGAGTAATAATGACACCAGTTTTATTTTTTGGTGAATTATGATTAAGAAAATGTTTTGCAATAAAAGTTAGGCCATACTTAAAAATGTTTTACTGTGTTTTGCGTGAAACAATTGACACAAAAAAAGAGTAAATTTAAAGCTTTGAAATTACTATTAGGTGATGTTATTTTACATCATTTATTTTATTTTTTTCCACCAATTTTTTTTTGAGGTTTTTAAAGATTTTATAAAGTTAATAAACATTTTTTTTGCTTCACTAAGCCACATTAAATATTTTTACAGTGTAAACTAATACAAATATTTACAAGCTATGAATAATTGAATAATGTAATTTATATTGAAAGATACATCACATGTACATCACATGTGATATATGTACAAAATACATTATTTATATATATTACTATATATTGGGCAATATACAAGAAATTGCTTTATTTACTGAACATAAGCACTGGGTTCCAGTAAAAATATAAAAATATATTATTTAAGGTATAGTGTTTTTTCTCGTACATTGCATTTAGTTTTGTTCTTTTTTCCTAAGCTTAAGATACCTTGTTCAGGGTAGATAATGAAACTGCATGTCTTGGCTTCATATTTGAATTTGCCCCCAAGAGAAGCTGCCTATGTAGACGTCAAAACAGTTCACAGTTTGGGATCAATGGGATGGGTGGTGACCTTTTGTTATGTAAACTTAGCACCTGAGAGTAAATGTTTTTGCGGTTGTGGCTTGTTGATGTGTGTGTTTGTGTACATTCTGTGGATAGTCATTGGTATGCAAGCTCACATGCCTCAATACTCACGTATACCCACAAACACACACCTGTATGACTGTGTGTACAGAACCTGAGCATTGATCCCTTTCTATGATAACCTGCTCTGTTCTCTTATAGCGATGCAGCAATGTCTGAGAATACAGAGAGAACAGGATCTTTATCCAAACATTCCTCTTGTCATCTTGCCAATCAGTTTGTCATTCCCTGTATCTCACGTTTTCCTTTCCTCACCATTTTTACCACCCTCCGAACCCTCTGCCGCTTCTTTTATCAGATGTGTGCATGCAAAAGAAAACAAAGAGCGTGCCGCCTTCATTTTTGCCTCATTATTTTGTAATTTCACATTCCAATAACTTTGCTTTTCCCCAAAGAGAGATACACGGCTCTGCGCTTCAAATGCCGGGCCACGAAAACGGAAAGAAAAGAGAGAGAGAATCTGAAGGAAGAAGGAAAGAGTGTAGCTTGGCTTCAGGTCGAAGCGTGCAGTGAGGAAGAGAAGCTTTTTATGGCAGGGAAGGCAGTCAAATCACTACCGTCACGAAGGAAATGAGCGCTGCATAAAGGGAGAAGGAATGAAAGTTGCATTGTGATACACATGCGTTTTTTTGGTTTATGTGTTAGAGAGAGATGGGCTTGTAAGTTATTATGACTCAGTATTCTTACAGAAATAGTTCACAGAAAGAATTAGAAAATCATGCTGTTTCAAGTCTGTACTGTTCTTTCATGACACACATAAGGGAATAAAGGAAAACAATGCCAAGCTGCAAAAAATAACCTTTTAAGCCATTTAGTATTGTATTGTTTTATTGTAAGGTTCTATTTAAATTAACTTTTTATTTCATAATTCAGTTATGTTGTGAAGTTGTAATGTACACTTCATATGAACAATTTTTGGGATTTCTTTCTTTGTCATATTGGCACTTTTAGTTTCAAAATGACATGATATAATCTTATTTCACTGTACTGAAAAGAATTTGTTTTATTCATTTTTGCATTCAACCCTAGCTAGTGTTGTAAAAACAAAGAAAAAATATTAGAATTTATTTGCTCAACCTAGTGTTGTAAAAAAATGTGACGCCACATGTTTCTGTGGAGACCAGGAATATTTTTCCACCACTTCTTGTCCTTTACACCTGAGGATATGCACGGATTTTTGTTTCTTTATTTATTTACTTGCTTATTTCTCTATGTGTATTCTATGAGTCTCTATGTGTATTGATTCATTTTTGCAGTTCCTCAGGGTAACCTGGAGGCTATCCCAGGCCTTCGAAAACCATATGTAGGTGTCCCTTGTAGATTCACCTGTTGACACATCTTGTCCCACCTGATGTGAAAATAAATTTGATTCATTTTTATGTCAAATACTGATTCAGAGCCAAGGACATTACATCAACTGAAACTTTCAGCAAGGTGCTTCAGGATTTCGTACGATTATTCTCTCTTTTAGATTTTAGACATGGGCTGATCCATTAGTCCGGTTTTAGATTCAGTATAACCCTTGACATGTATTTTCTTTTTTTATATTTTTAATAGTGAAATTGATTTGGTTTAAAGCCCCGAGGCTAATGTCTGAATCCTGCCTGGATTTTTGATTTTGGTCTCATTTGGGTGCTTGTGAAAAAGCAAGGATACCTACATGCCGCAACTTTTAAAGCAGTGAAATTGGTATTGAGGATAGATTAAAATGTAATTAAATTATATTACAGGCTTGGCAGATGTTTTTATCTAAAGTGACTTTAAAGTATGCATTTCACCAGTATTTGTGATAGCTCAAACCCACAACTCAATGCTATACTAATCGAGCTAAAATAACACAAAGCAGTTCTCGGTGTATACAAAATGAATTATGTCATCTTCATTATTGTTACTCTATCATTACCATGACTTTTCAGAGTTAGAGTAGCTGAACACACGTGTAAACACCTGTCCTGTTAGTGTATATGTTTAGGAAAGTCGATTTCAATTTGAATAGCGTGAGCCAGCACCCTAAGCCAAAGTGAACAGACTGCCGCACGGCTGTGCTACCAAGTGGAGTTTATTGAACCGTGGCTGCCTGCCAAATCTCTGTCTTTCTCTTCATCTTTAACAAGCAAGAATAAAGAAAGAGGAGGGGGGAGCTTCTTCATTATCCCCTCTGTTTGTATTAATATTACGATGATAATAATAGAATAACACTAATAAAGATTACAGCATTGGTTTTGTATACGCACAGCGTTGCTTTGTGCTGTTATTGTATTATTAAATGACGGGCTTTATCGCATATGGTAACTGCTTTGATAAACCTAACTATCGTCGCATCTAAAGAGAGAGAGATTTACGTACGCCCCTGTTCAATTTCCCATTTTATTTCTCTTAAACACAGGATTTGAAAATCTAATTTCGTCCTTGCGCTCTGTAAATATAGGCGATAATTTCTATGAAATGAACTTTGTCACAGAGCATTGGGAGTAATTACACCGCTTGTTACTGTAGCTGAAGTGCTTACCACTTCTCTGCGATGGAAAGAAAGTGCAGAGATGAGTAGGCGCAAACACACAGGTTTGTATTTCTAGCATTTAAGCACATCTGGTACTCTCATCAAGATATTATTAGACTACATTTTCTATCATTTGAGGTGATTTTAGGTTTTAAAATTCTTGAAGGCACAATAAGTCCCAACAGTGTAGGCGGCGATGGGATCCACCTACACACTTTTAGCCTTGAACGTAATGTATGGCAGTATGCAAATTCAGACCCAAATGCATGGCCAATTCACAGCAAACATACAGTCCAGGCGCACATACTCAATCTTTATTCTTGTGGTATTGTGGCAAATACCTCAGTTTCCCAAGGGTAGGATAGCGTTTCCTGCCATGATACAACTCTTGAAAAAGCGTTGTATACAGTTATACTTCCTTTAGTGCCCCTTGTGGCACTAAAGTCCACGTAATCAAACAATGTTTGGGCAAATGGATGCATATGTATGCATGAAGTTGTGTTGAGACATGGGTGTTTTGAATAGTAAGTATCAATTGCTGCTTAAAAATAGAAGAGCGATGGTGTATCTCGAAGTGATTCACAAAGAGATGGTCGGGGGAAGGAAGACCTCCACTCTCAAGAGACAATCTCACCTAGACCGAAAAAGATGCCGTTGGCAAAGACATTCACAAGCAGATTTATGCATATGTCTCATTTTTGTATATGTGAATATGCATGTTCTGGGTCAGAATAAATGACCTACAAAGGTTGCGTGGTATAATTCACTGATACCTTTTATTTGTTTGGCAGTTATAATGACTTAACATCTCCACATACAAATCGTCCACAATGTAATGGACACACCCCTTCCAAAAATGCTTGATCATTAATTCAGAGACTTCTTCTAAGGAAGTAGCTTGTGGGCATGTGCATTCTTGGTGTTTGTGTCACTATTAATACAATGTCTTTTGCATGCTTTTAAGACTTGACAAGCAGGTCTTGGGTATTGTTTTCTTTAAGGTACGGCCATTTTTTTTCTATAAACAGACACTGGAAAGGTGTGGAAAGGAAACAAAGTTTAACAAAAGATGCAAAGAGGCAAGCTGACAGTGACAAATGCACCATCCAGACTTTCCCCAACCATGACCATCCCTGTTTTAACACACACGTGTTCACATGGTGATAACCTTATTCCGTGTGGAGGTCTTTAGGGTAATATCTGAGCTCAACCTGTCCACATATCTAGGTTACAGTCATTGCCCCAGAGATAATGAAAGTTCCTCGAGGTTCTTTAAGAGCTACTGGAGCAACGTAAGTAGCACCAACCTTCTGCTGATACAATTACACTAACCCAGATCTGTCCTTCTAAGGATATGTTCGAGATTAAACATTCTCATGATGTCTTCAAAACATTTCTCTTGAATGGGTCTCAGTTTGGAAATAAAAGTGTGGAAAAAAAATTTGTTTACAAAATAAGCATCTGTATGCTGTTTGTAATTATTTTGTATTCATAAAACATATACATGTATATATTCACAAACAACAAATATATAAACTATTAGGCATTTATGTATAAATTTAATTACTGCTTAATATAAATAAAGTCAGTTAAATATTTCCCCATCGTTCTTTCAGTGTTATGTGTATGTGAAAAAACTTTTGTTCTGGATGCGTTTAATGGCGATTTTACAGCCCTAAATATTACATTAAAAACGTTTAATTACAGTAAAACTTTTTATAAAGATACATGGATTTGCATGTTACCTCTGCCTCCGCTTAAAATTTGTCAGTTTCACATGCTTTAACTACAAGTGAAACTGAGAGCTTAAACAGAGGTTTAGTGATCGCTTTAATCTGAATCAATTGCCACCCTGCATATATTTTGTTTAAGCTGATAATCCATGGTGTCAAATAAGTTGAGTGGTTGGTCTCAGGCATATGATGTTATTATTAGAAAAATGAAATAAAAAATGAATTAAGATGAAATAATTAGATCCTTTTATCTTGAAATAAATGTTTCATTATCGGAACATTTTAACTTCAATGTTAAGATCTTCTGAAACTAGTGAAGGTTATAGAGGTTAAACTTCCTACTCTTTAATCTAATTTGCTTTTAAATGAACTCATTTAATTTCATAATTTATTCGTGAGTTTTCTGTCCTAGGAGCGAGTCCACCGTACTCAACACAAACTGTCAAAAAGTCACCCTCAACCATTCCTCCATGCTTATCACTCCTTTCACCTCCCCATCTGTCTCTCTCTCTCTCTCTCTCTCTCCCTCTCTTCCACGCTCAAGCTAGCACATGAACCTATGACATCGCCGTGTGTAGCAACAGACTATGCGAATGGCTCTCACATTGGCGCTCAGAAGAGAATGGTGATTTATAGCCCACTCTGTGATTGATTGATTAGGACTGACAGAACCTTAGAGCGAACGTAAACAGCTTTTCTCCCCCCTCCCACGTGCATCCTGTGGATATTGACAACCCTGGGTGGCCATCCGTCCGACTATACATCTCTTCAACCATCCATCAGTCTTCAGGAGCCACCGGTTTTCACTCAAGTGTCTGTTTAGCGGTGACTAGTTGGCAAGAGATAGACAGAAGCTTTGTTTGAAGGTCTCTGATGTTTGGAGGTTGGACTACAGAATGTGTTGATTGTAGAGGTTAAATGTATGAGGCCTGACCCTGAGGACACACTGAAGTGGATACGCTAACAGGTTGAGCTGCATAACCCGATCCCTGACATGGCTTAGTTTTCCCAACGGCCCCACAAGGGTGATAAAGACGATGAATGTCAACATGGGTTTGCTTGTGTGGGATTCACTACAAGTATTACGGCACTTGAACTTTAAGACGTGAGTGCGTCTTATCAGTAAAGGTAATTGCTTGTGCCTGGTTGAAATTATAGCTTGGATCTCGCGAATGAAAATCAAAATTTTCACTTATCAGAAGAGGTTTTGAGCGTGTGTGTGTGTGCATGTTTGCGGTATTGCGTGTGTGTACGAAAAAACCTCTGATTGATGACTTTCTTCCAGCAGTAAATTGACAGGAAATAGCCACCAGTGGCCTCTGACCTCATCAACCTTTAAACCCTCGTGCCATTAGCAGAACACTGAAATTGTGTGTATGTGAGCACCATGCGTGAGTTACAGGAGATCTGGATTTTATCATGGACACACTGCTCACAGTTTGCTCTTTGTTGTGAACAGACTGCTGATCATTGTGGTTTTATTTTGTGTTTCAGCAGTGTCTGTGCCTGGTTGTTCAGAATCCCAAATTTCGATTCCATGTTGAAACATAATTAGTTCCGCTCCGTGTCAAATTGTTTAATAAATGATGTTCAGTTGGGGTGACTACACAACATATGCTTGGCTGAATGAGCTGTCACTCACAACGCAGCCAATCACTTGAGACGGATTGGGTGCTGGCAGTAATGCTGTGGGCGGAGCTTGGACCCGATTGCCTTTGATTCCCACTTGTGTGATATTAATTACCTCAAGTCAAGTAAACAAGTTAGGAGGGTTGTTCCAGTGAAACAAGGGTTTCCCCATAATGCGTTGTCTTAATTATCCCATTTTTCCTGATTAGATTGAAACTTGAACCCCATAAATGAATTAATTAGTCGTCAGAATCCCCAGAAACCGTGCGTGAGGCAAACGACCATTTGTTTCTTGTCAAGTGTTTTCCTCTTCGGAAGATTTTGAATCACCATCCTTGAAGGATTTCATTGATTAATATCATTCGTTTTTCATGAATCAAAGCACAAACTCAATCCCTGTGGGAAAATCAGAGGACGTCCTGAACACGCATGGCTGCATGGGTGACACTTTTCCTTTCTTAAGAATGTCCTTTATTGCCCCGCAGAGATTGATCGATTGATTCAGAATGATAGTCTACCACTATTAAAGCAGTGCTTAATAATGTCAAAATATTTCTGAGATATATCTCAGTATTTAATGATGCAAGGTAATGGAATCAAAGGTTAAACTAAGGTCAGCGAAGGCCTTTCAACCATTCCAGAGCCAGACCCCTTCTGATTTGTTCAGCCAAGCTAGCTTCCATGAGGTGAGAGCGTGCCGGGCTGACATCTCCACAGCCCCAGAGAAAAATATCACTCCATAAATCTGCATTCTCTCCATTTTTCACTCGCTTTTCTCTCAGCAACCTCACCCCCCTCCAACTTATCCCATGGTTTATTTCTCCTTGTTCCTCTAACCATGGCTTTACATTATCACATTCCTTCCGAGCCGTACCAATCAATCGGCTTTCTCCTGTCTCGTCTTTTTTACCCCTTTCTTCATTCCCTTCCTCATTTAGAAAGCATGTAAGAATGGTAAGCCTGTGTTTTCCTTAATTAATTGCTGAGCTGGTGTTTTTACACTCCAGATTACTAAAGTCGCTGATACAATGAGAACAGTTGTTTAAGGTGGTTCCCTTAGGGAAAAACCGAGCATGTTGACAACGGATGCTCCTCTGCTGGGTAACGGAGGACAGGATCGGCTGCGATGTCGGGAGAATGTATGACAGGATGGATCTGTTCCTATCAGGGTGACTTGTGCTTGAGTTTAATTATTCTCTTGTTTCAGTAATGGACTTTTGGAGCATCAGATCTCAAATGAGATGTGAGAGGCAGGAGACAATTAATTGCATTTTCTCTGCCCTACACACACACACACACACACACACACACACACACACACACACACACACACACACACACACACACACACACACACACACACACACACACACACACACACACACACACACACACACACACACACACACACACACACACACAGCAATGGTGGACCTCTGTGGATGAGGCTCCTTACTGTGTGTTGATTTTAATATCTACTTTAAATTCATTTCTATGTTTATTTCCACTCTTAAGGCATATGGAAGGCTTTCTACCTTGACCAGCAACTAGTACTTAATTTTCAATGGTTATATTAAATACTGTTTACTTTAATTTACATAAAAAGTTCACGAAGAATATATTAATGCTGCTATTAAAACCAAAAAGGACAGTAAATTAACATCTACACATTTACCTATTCATTGTTTCATTGAATTGAATTGAATGAATTTTTATTAGTACCTTCTCTGGAATTTGAACCCATGGCCTTTATGCTCCTTACAGTATTTCTTCAGCTGTTTTCCTACCATTGGCACCAAATCCTTTGTAAAAATCACAGGTGTAACGAAGGTCGCAGACACAGCTTTCATTTACCTAAGCTTTAGCCGCATCCTACTGATCTACATTTAAAATGATTTCAAATGTGAAACTGCCAATGAAAAAACGTTTTTGTGTGATTTTCTTTTTCATTCTACACAACGCAAGGAACATGCTGTAAAAATGTAACATTGATATCTTTAATGCTAACTAAGTAAGACAAGGTCACAATTGAAATCATAGTGGAATTAATAGGTAAAATTCTTCTCTAACTGTTATTATTTAAAATTTGATTTATCGTCTAGCCTGGTTTTTACAGGCAGTGACACAAATCCATTTATCTTTTAACAGAACCAATCTAATGGTGAGCTATTTACTTCGAGACGTGACTGTATCCTGTCATCCTGTCAAAATATCTCTCGTTTTTACTCATTTCGATCTATTTGGGTAGCAGATAGACACGTGATAGTTGAGGCAGTGTAATCCGTCAATCACCTCTTTATTATTTTTTGCGGATTTTCGGGAAAAACAAGATTTTGCTAATTTCTCAGTAGCCGCCTAAAGGGCATGCAAAGGACTAAATGAATTGGTTGGAAAGCAAAAGAGAGAGAGAGTGCTATGGTATTCAGTTTAGTTAGGGCTGCACATGACTCCATCCTCCCATCCATACTAATGTCTCACTGCAGTGTGGAATGAGGCTGTTTTGTGTGTGCGTGTGTGTGCGTATGTGTGCTCGGGCATAAGTCCCTGTCCCTCTATTTGCACTTAGACTGTGTTTTTTGCATACAGATGAAAGGGACAACAAAAATTACACATACACACCCACACCCAATCATTTGGACACGCACAACAGCACCAAAACATACATTATAAATGACAGGCTGTGAGTACAGGACATCTGTAATTCCCAGCCAAGAGGACTTTTAAGGAGTTGAACAGGTTTTCCTAGTTAAGACGGGGGGCTCTCGATGTGGATATTTGTTTAATGGGTTTGTCTGCGCTCAGAGTGAAGAGCCCCAACACGAACATGCACAGCCCACTTCAAAAGGTCGGACAATTGAGGATGGCTTGATTTGCTTCTGAAAGGCCCCTGAAATAGAGATCAGGGGCCAGGTAAACACCCCCACCCTCTTCCTCCCGCATCCGGGACCTCCTCCCCTCGTTGTTTTCCATCCTCCATTTACTGTTGCGTCATCATGCTCTCTCTTTTTTTACTCAAGTGCCAGTCATCTGCATCTCATTAACTATTATGCCTGAAGATAAAAGTGAAGAGAAACAACAGTGTCTGGGAAGCCGTGTTGATCTGTTTCTCCATCTTTATTTATTCTTATTTGATTTATCAAAGCCAATAAATGGACATTTGGTTGAGTAAACTTCTAGGGAATGCTTTTACACCCGCATTGTTGTGTTTGCGTGTGTGTGTCTGTGTGTGTGCGTGTGTGTTTGTTACTTTAAATTCAGCACTAATGAGGCATTTATCTGACGGGCCTGAATTGCATATTTAGAGGGTGATGGATGATATTGCTCTTTTTGTTGAGCTTGTGTTAAGATCCATGCAAATGTGTTTGTGTGTGCTTTTTGGCATGTGTGTGCATAGATACTTGTGTGCATGTTTAATTCTTCCTCATTCTTTCACTTCCTCACTTATCTTTTAAATAGTCCTGCAATATATTAAATAGCCCATCATAAGTCCGTCACATCAGACCACATTAGTCACATTGCATTAAAGAACAAAATTCTCAAACAAGTGGAATAGGTTTTTTTTTCTTTTGTCCCTTTGTTACTTTTATTGACCTCTTGTCATTTCAATCTTCACAATTTACTTTCTTCTTTGTGGGGCAAAAGAGAATATTTTGTAGGAAGTTGGTTATGAAACAAAAATACAATCATTCACTTCTATTGTATAAACCAATGAAATTAAGTTGGTGCACATCATTCTTCATATTTTGTGCTTTGTACAGGAATGAAAGTCATACAGAATTGAAATGCCAAAAACGCAAGTAAATGACACAATTTACCATTTGTGTCAACCATCACTTAAATAGCATGTATTTTGGGGGCTATTGTATATCTGTAAATCATACAGAGATCTTTGTCACTCATGCAAATCTGTTAATACAGAATAATGTTTGTATATGTATATGATCTTAGACCTGAGACTGTGAGGTTCCATACTCAACCACAGCAGGAAGCTATCTGTTATCTGTGGTGGTCACCAGCCATCTGATATTCCTCCAATTTTGTCATTTCCTCGCTATATTTAGAGCTGGCTATTGATCTGCGGAACCCTGAATCAAACACCCATGTTAAAGCAATATAAACCGATCAGGTCATGTGACTGCACTATGCTATTTTGCCTTAAGTATCCGTAATCCATCCTAACACACTCCTGAAAACCCTTTAAACATGACCACTGCATTTGGCCGTTGATATGTACTAGGTCGTGACATACTATACTCTAAAGTAGAGGATGTTATAGTATGTCATATACTCTATTCCAAATGCTTTTTGCTCTTTCTTTTGTTTTTGCAATGCATGCAACTTTATGACCTCAAATTAATTAATTTACTAAATAAAATACTTTATGAATTTTATTCTTTACACAAACTTCCCATGTACACGTTAACTATATTCCATTTCATTTATCGATGTGCATATGTTGGCTTGTTCCAATATTCTGGTCTGTTGAAATGTTAATGCTATTCAGATTCTTGTAGATGTCGGAAAGGCTTCTAAGATTTAAATCCCAGACATGCGGGGGACCTCGTCTGCGGAATCAGCTGTTGATAGTGAACAATGTCTCTGCTTGGAATGATAAAGGCCTTGCTCCAGACCACAGCTTGTATGTGCACGGAGAAGATTGGAGCGGCTTTGTGTCTTAAGAGAGCCCGTCCCAGCAGGAAGCCGGGTTGAATGTGAGTGTTCTGTGGGGGATTCGCAGCCCACCAGTGGGCTGTGAACTGCACACTGCCCCCCGTTGCTCTTCTGAAGAACCAAACCAGCTTTTGGTCTGACTTAATGGCTGCCATTTAAAAACAGCAAGGACAAACAATAAGAGGCCAGGCGGCCGGGGAAAAAAGTACTGTGCCGACTGTATCCGCCACAGCCGCGGTGTCTTTGATGGTCTGATACGGGTGTAGGTAATTCTATTCATTGCATTCATTCTAAACAAACAAAAATGTTACAGGAGATAAATGGTGGTAGCTTCAGTAAAGCCACTGAAAGGCTTTGAGATTTATGGTTTAGTAGAAGATGAAAGTCAGACCCAGCCTATTTGAGCCTATTGGGAATGCTGTAACTACGTACAACCTGTGGGAATTGTTGTATCTTGCTCTTTAGTTCCATCTTTTCCTCTCTCTATCTTTTCCTCCCTTGAGATTGCATAGTTACCACTGGGCATGTTGACAGGAAAAGGTGTTACCTTTGGGTACTCATCCCAAACATAACCTAATTAAATTAATTCTACTTTATTGCACCGCTGACAAAAATAAACTAGTGCTAACGTCAGGTTTGAAATTATCCCAGTGTTCTTGCCAGATCTTACAAAATAAACAAAACCCAACAATTGATAAAAAAAATGTAGTAAAGCGATTATGGGTTTGATCCCTTGGAAATAAAACATGAACAAACGAATTCCGGCCTGTTCAATTGGTATGGTTTGCCTGTTTTATAGAGGACATTTGCTAACTAGACCAGGTTACCAGTTTAAACGGTTTAAAATCAACTAAACGTAGTCAGTCGTAAGCTGATTTATTCCCAGCAGGGGAGAAAGCTTTTATTACTATTATTATTGATACCATATTAATATTTAAGACTCTCTCATCATGCCTGAGCTAATGACCTTTCCACATTCAAATCCATTAAGTGGTCACAGCTGCTAGCACTTAGCTAAGCGCTGTTCATTAGCCCTTGTGTTGATGCTATGCCTAAATATACATTTAAACCTCTTTGGGATGTTTCGGGTCACGACAAGGGTACAGCTGAAATGGAGTGATGGATATTCCCGTCTCCCCGACACAGCAGCGGTCTTGTCCGTGCATTGTGTTCCCCTCCCTTCATCCTCGACCCTGTGACATTCCACCTAAGGGGATTAAACTTCACGGCTAGTGGCCAACTAAAGCATGGGGCTGTTTTGGACAAAGGATTTGGTGTGTGCGAAGGTTGTCAACTTTTTGCTTTTGTACTATTTGTAGTATCGGATGAATCCACTTTGTTTGTTGTTAGTATTTAGCACACGTACAGTAGAACACATGCAGGACAATATTGGTTTGTAGGGCTGATATTTGAAGGCAGGTGACATGCTTTCATGGTCTACGATGACACTCCTTCCTGTTGGACGTATCAGCACGCCTCTCAACTACACACACGTGCTCAAACAAGCGTGCCCCCTCTCCCGCAACGCACGCCACCTCCCGAGTAATTAATTTTTGCCGCGGCTGTCTACGTGTGGAGCGCTTACGAGAGGAGTTTGCTGCCTGTCTGCCGACTTGCCCGCCTGTCTCCTAGCTTGTGTCAATACTCATTTCTCCGGCAGGAAAACAAATGTATTTAATCCCGGCTTGTCTTGTCCGCTGTTTGTATCCCATTCCTTCCTGTTCATATCCCCCTAACCGTAGGCTTCAGAATTTAGCGCAGCTGCCTTGACAATTGGATCTTTGCTGTGCCAGTATGCAACACAGAAGCCCCCCGTGGCTTTCTTTGGACAGAATGAATGGGACTTTGTCACTGATTAATGAGGTTAGGCGTTGAGAAGCCGCCCCGTGCGTTTGCTGTTCTGTGTTTTGTCAGGTTTTGGTAAGAATTCGCAGTGTTCGTGCGCCAGTCGAATAAATTGCAGAATAAATAGTGACAGAGCGGAGGGTGGGAAAAAGCACTAGAGAGCATTTATGCCATCAATAGGAGCTTGTGATGTCAAGCAATTTATTTTCCTGCATTGTTCTGGTGTTTTTTATGTAAGCAGAGGGTAAGTCCCTGAGGTGCCACAATGAAGGTGAGGGAAACCTTCCTCCGCGAGCTTGAAAAACCTTTTAGCGAGCGAACGCTTAGCTGTCAGAACGCGTATAAAATCTCGGCACAGCGCGCGACTTCTGTGCTCTGTTTTCATTTAAAAGAAGTCAAAGGGGTGTCAACTGTTGTTCATTTTCAGTTTTTTATTTTCTGCCTGGCTTTTTTTTCTCGCTTTTTTTCCTTCTTCCTTGAAAAGTCTATTCTTATTGCTACAGTAACAATCCAAAACAACACTTCTACACCTTAAAGGTGCAATATGTTTTCTCAATGTCTGTCTCTCTTTATTTTAACATGCTCGGGCCTGTGTCTCGAGACCTCTCTGCTGGGTGAATGAGGGGTATAATGGATGTAGTGAGCTTTTCTGGATAACCAGCTGTGAATCTTTAGTTTTGGTTGGACGGAACAATATTTTACTCCTTTAAGTGCTTCTCCAGGAAAAATACTGTTGTAACAGATAAAAGCATAGATACAAGCTTTCAGCAAGCTTTCACTGCAAAAACAAAAAGTAAATCACATTGTGTTAGCTAGTTTTATGGTTTGGATGATGTGTGTAAACCATTTTAACCAGCAACACCCGTTTAACCAGTCTGTGACACAATGTAAGCAACTTAACCTTTATTCTTTTCTTTCTTACTGTATGAACAAAGATCAAAGGTAAAGGGACTGAATTGTCAGACTACAGTAAATGCATTGTTCAGTGGGGTTATGTTGATCAGTCATGCTAAGATCTTAGTAATTTTCATATCAAACATATGTGCATGGAATCTAAAAATGAGAAATAAAAGTAGTATAGAATCAACCAACATCCTAAATAAAGGTTGACTTCTGCTGTTTATTCACACCGGTAAGAAACACTAGAAGACAGCAGACATGCGATGCAGTGTATACGTGTAAATCCTATCACCTCTAGCAATCTCTCCTTGTGTGCATCTCATCATGGTAACGGCCTCCAAATGAAGCCGTTTAAGAAGCGTGATTAGGAAATCGGTGGCCTATGAAAAGGCAATTTATTGTTAACATTGAGGTATTGATTGGACGGTGTAACAGTCAGTGGATGAGCCTCTGAACTCTTGCTCTGAGGGCCATTTGAGATTCCGTACTCCAGCGGGATGCTTGTAAAGTAGTGTCCTCTGAAAAAAAATCAGTCACAGTGCCGGGTTTTTAATATATAATACAGACCTCGCTCTTGCATTGAAGCACCTTTCTTATTGGCGGAAGAGGTCAAGAAAGAGTAACCAACCTGAAGACCACGTCTTACTCTGGTTGTCATAGTGACATACTTTTCATTTCCCCCAGAACCTCAAAGCTGGTGGAATGCATTTAAGAAAAGCTTGAGGGAGGAACTGTAGACATTCTTCAATAGAAATTGCCAATTTCTGCAGACCTGAGGATTCCGGTAGCAAAAGATCATTGCGTAAACGTAAACATTGTGTTTCATTCTTTTTTAAGCTTGTTGTGGAGAACATTAGCATAAAACGACAGTGGGAAATTAAGTCGGCCATTTGCTTAATGTTTTTCACGGTCGAATTAAACAGGCTTGTTAAACTGCACTTGTTTCCATCCCTTCTTCCTCCAGTTATGGAACTTTCATTGAGCCTTTACAGCTCACATAAAACATCATAACCATTCACATCAGGATTTGCTGACTGTGGAATTTTTTATAGCGGCCTGCGATATGAGGTGCCCTACATTCAAAACGAACCAGCAAGCAATGCTCACAGCTACTTTTCTTTCTCTCCCGGCTATCTATAGCACACCACAGCTAACTGCATTGTCTATACGGTCCTTCCTCCGTTCTAATCACCGCCTGTTTCCTCTCGCACCTTTGGCTGATTTCTCCCCGGTGATTTCTTCTTCCCCTCATGCACCTTCTGTATTAAAATTCACACTGACACACACACATTTTCAGCCAGTGTTGTATATGAAGAGACTTTGTATCTCCAGCTGAGACCCGGCTACAAACATCCATCCCTCTCTGTAAGGCTCAGGGGATGGCGATGTCCATTCAGCCCAAAATGTTCTCCCTCACCACACACACATATAAATTCCACACACATATACACCAGCTTTAGAATTCTCCTCAGCTGAAAGCTTCAGAAACGCACACCTGTACTCACAAATGCGCTGAGATGTTTTCAAAACACAAGCGTGGGTACACGTGCGCAGTGTTCTCATGATTCTAGCAACGCTTGCTTTTCAGGCCTTTCATCTGTTCATTTTTGTAGAACAACATGAAAGAAAATTACACATACATACACACTGGTTCTTTAGGGACGGAAGCGTATTTGCACACTCACAGCTTTCATAACACTTGGAGTAGGTTTGTAGCTACAAGTCCCTCAGGCAAGATGTGAAGATCATCCCGTGCTATGGAGCATGTGAGAGCGCCACCTTGCTTGGGATTGTGTAGTATAGCCCAAGTAATTCCCAATCTCCTGATGCATGCCAGGACTGATTTCTGCATCAGGATTTTGTTATTACTTTACGGGGAGGCTAAATTGGGATCAATTCTAACAATGTGACTTTTAAAAAAATGTACGCCTGGAAAAATGAAATTCGAAAGCACTTTCACTAAACCCACTGTGAAACTTTTCATCGCCAATATAAAACCAAACCTAATGCATGCACAGGACTTTTCTACAACCTGATCCCACAACAGTTTGTAACTGTTTAACAAAGTGACTAATTTGGTATAAATTTGTGCGATGTGATTGGTATATAAACATTTGTTTATTAATCTAACTTAATGCTGAAACCTTTTGTCGCTGGCAAAAAAAAGCAAACCTGATGCATTAATTATTTAATCAATTTGATTTAAATTCCTACAATGCGAATTGTGCAAAAGTTTAGGATAAATTCAGAACTTTTCATAATCTTAAGAATATTAATAAATCATAAAAAATAGCTACCTCGTAAAATAGTCACAATCACGTGAGATTTTGTTTAATATCGAACATTTCGCGCACAATTCTTTGCATCCTTTCTATCTTCCTTACTCTTTTTTTCTCTCCAACACGTTTTATTTTACGCTGTTATGTAAGTGAGGACTGTGAAGAGTCAATTACACGCAGCCAGTACACACAGTTTCAGTGACCAGCCACCTCATAAAATCTTCATACCGGACAGACGGCAGCTTCAGCCATTATTCATGGGATGTCCCTGATGCCTTCCTGTGACTGACACAAGCCAAAAGCCTCTCTAGCCGATCCAACGCCTGTGAGTGTTTGTCTCTTAATCAGGACTAGTCTGGTTTAAATCGGTTCAAATAATCAGACACGGAACAGGCCTTTGATTTATCGATCCTGTAGTCTGGCATCCCTGAAAGCTTCTGCTAGGAATGTCATCACCACACATTTCTTTTCTACGCGGAAATGATTGGGGAAAATAGGTTAAAAGTAAAAAGATGGAAATTAGCCAAAGACGGGCTATAGTTTGAGAATAAATTCTTGGATTTCCCATCAGAGCACTGGCTCTAAAACGAATGTAAATGCCCAGAGGATGTGAGCACACCAATTCCATTTAGTTATCTTCCCGCAAATATGCCCACACACGCTGGATTTGTGTCTCTGAGTTATTTAAAGTTTGGTAACTGAATCTGTGGGGAAGTATCCTGTGCAAGTGTCTACTATCCTGTCCTGTAAGGTGACTCTTTTGCCTCTGTCCTATTTTTTAACAGCAAATGTTGAGTCATCTAATTCTATTCTTGAGATATATTCCTTTCAGGCCTTTGTGTGTGCGTGTATCTGTGTGTTTGCTTGAGAGTTAACTACCAGCTAGAGCGTACCAAGCATGACTTTGCTAGCCAAGTGCCCATACATAGGCATTGAGATGCTGACTGTGTATGGACTTTGTCGGACTCGGGCCTATGTGTAAAATGAACACTGGTGTGTTGGTCTTTTGTGTGACGTCATCACAGGAAATGAGGTTGTGCTCTCATTACTGAGGTCTGCCCTGTAGGCTAAGGGGCACAACGTTACGGTAATTAGGCTAACAAGCGGATCACCTGAAACAAAGACCCCCTGTTTTGGACCCAGCTGTACAGTATTACACCAACTCATAAACTGCAGGATTAAATGAACACCCGTGAGTTTCCATTAGCTTGTCTTTCACCTTTCTGTCTTTGTTAACACATACATTTATGCAAACACACTCTTAATAATATCAGATATGCCCAAAGGAGAGTTTATATCTCAGATGTTGATCTTTCATATCCCAGTCGAGTTAAAAGTGTTATCAGTTATATTTAAGTTAAGGATCAGCTGTTTGTGTAATGATTTCTCCCAAGGTTCTTTTGTTGTTCAGATAAAGTAACAGTATACACTCCCGGTGAAAGATTTGCACTAATGCACAGTTTTATTTTGTTGACGAACAATTTTCGAATGAAAACTTGAATAAAATTATACTGACATTTTCGTCAACTAAAGAAAATGATGTGAGAGGGGATGTTTTTGAGTATCACTGTAACATGTGCATGCAAATGTCAGATTGGAAACACTTTATACAAATACAAAATATTCTTGTATACATGTGGCGGCTTTAATTTTTAATGAATTGGCGACTGGGAGAATAAGAATAGTAGATTTGGGTTATAATTTCACGTTTGATGTCAAGACAAACATGACCTTGGATAAACCATGCGGTGAGAAATTTCCTGGTAAAAACACAACAATTCACGCAAAGGAACGCACAATTTGCGTATGCTATAACAGTGTACTTAAATTTGATCTTGTTTACTATGCATATGATACTCTTGCTCACCTGTAACGTTACTTACCATCTTACATGAGTGAAATTCTATTTCAAATAAATATTTATTTTGATTAAAATATAAACTAATCATAACATATTTTAATCAACTTAATTTACCGGAGATTTAGTCGACTAAAACTAAAGTGCTATGTTAGTCAAAAGACTATAATTAAAACTATACTAAAATCTGTTGTCAAAATTAACACTGCTAAACTGAAACTATGGAAATTATGTTATAAATAAAAATGTATTTAACATGACACATTTGATCATCTTTGGTGTATTCACATTTTGAATAGATTTTGCAGAAATGTTTTCTTGTCATTTCATCAAGCAGTGTTTTAAAGTCTCACCTTGAGAGGTTTTTAAAGAATTTTAGAATCCCAGTCTATCCTTAGCTTTTGTTGTGTGTTCTCTCCATAATATTTAGTAAAATTATCAATTTAAACAAATTCATACACCTTTAGATCATTTTTTCAGAATAATATGAAACACTTCACTGAAGCGTCCCAAAACTTTTGACCTCAGTTCAGACATTAAGATTTGTTAGAAATGATTGGTGAATGAATGATTTTTATTTGAATAAACATGTCTAAATAATCTAAGAGATCTCATTTGTTATATTTATCTTCCTTTTGATTCTTTGGTATCCTGACCAATTTAGGAATGTTTGGTCTCCATGGTGGGTTTATTTCAAACCTCTCAGAACATACTGATCCAGTGCTTCAACGATCTAAAGGCTTTTGATATATTTATGCCATACCTTTGTTTTATGTCCAGATGAATCCAATCAAAGATCAGAGGATTCTGCTGTCTCTTGGCAATAAGTATACCTAAGAGTAGTACATTTTCTATATATTTGACCATTTATAGTATAAGAGAGAGAAGACGTCAGAAAAATTAATAGCATCATAACAGCTAGTTTTCTTGGAGCAATATTTCTGCACATGTTGAGGGAAAGATTCAAGTTTTTGGGAAAATTAAAGTTTGTATATGTTTGAATTGTTAATGATTGAGGAATTTGCTGTACGGCCACAATTGGCCATTGCATTTCAACTTATTGCTGAAAACAAATTAGCATTATGACCATACTTTGATAGATCAGCTAGACTTAGACTGGTTTATATAGTGGTTTATAGTTTTTAAAGGCATGAATGGCATTACCACATAACCAAGAGGCTGAAATGAGTTTGAAAGTGGAAATTTAAACCAGGTGTTCAATATCCACCACTGTTCACTCTCTCCATGTCCTCTAATTTTGATCTATTTTCTTTGGCAAATCTGATTTTACCTGTGAAAGGACAAACACACACACACCCTTTTATACCAAAAAACAACGTCTGTACTGTTGTGTATACATTATGACATTACATGTACATTATGTGTTACATCCCTGCTATATATTCTCTACTCTCTCTCCCATCATTCCATTCTCATGAGCTCACAAAAGAGCCGTTACTGATGAATAATATTGATAAAGCGACTTTAAAAAACACCGGCAACCCATATAGTTGGAAATATTGATTCTGGAAAGCGCCGTGCTCTTGGACAGGATTCTTTGTGCATGAATCAAAGATAAAACAGGCCTTGCAAATGAAAGAGACGTCTTGAACACATATCGAGATGCTGGCTTGATGAGTGGTGTTTACTCAAACGTATTGCTTTAAACTATATTTACAAACTGTAGACAGATGTGACCAGTTATGCGTCCTAGTATAATCACACCAAGTGTTTTTCTAATCTCGCTTATTTGTACAAAGCAAATAAATGTGCATACGCTCACACCCCTACACATGTTCCAACAAAGTAGAACATTAGGTAAACATACACTAGGCTATAGTTAATAATTGTCAAAATAATGACATTGAAATGTGAGGATTTTGTTTCGAAGCAAAATGCTCTTTAGACACAAGTCTAAGGCAAAGTTAATATTCAGCCCTACTAAACCCTAGTACTTAACTTCCTGTAATCTCAAGCAAACACACATACGTAAAGCAAGGGCCATTACACACGCACACATACACACACTCCACCTGCTGGCTCTTTGTGTGGGCTTTTGCTGTAAAGCTCTGTCTGCTCTTTTGTTACCAAATTTAATTTAATCGATTTACAGATTGGAAACTTTAATTAAGGAGAATTCTTTGCCTCTTTGTATTTTCTCTCTTCATCTTTGTTCCTTTTATAAAGGAAGCTGGCAGCCCATGAGTGTGCACGTTACTGTGAATTTGCAAAAAAAAAAAAAAGAATTCCTTTGTGTCTGTAAGAGTTATGCGTGTGTGGGAAAGGTTTCAGGGTATCTGTGTACGTTGGCAATTCTCGACCAGCTACATTCCAGTTCAGTAATGATTCAACACACTTCTATGTAAAGCCAATTCAAGCTTGACTTGAACTACTTGACCGTGTAGATATCACACAACAAAGTTTTCCTTCGAAAAACATCAGAAAAAATCTATTATATATTCTGCACTCGTGCTGCCATCATACTCCTATTTCTTACCATATATTTGGCCAGGGCCTGCCATCATGTATGTTTAATGCTGACATTTGATTAGTGCATTTTATCCACTTCATTTCTATTCCACTGCAGCACACAGCGAGATGAAATAGAGAGAGGTAGAGAGAGAGATAGAGAGAGAGAAAGAGAGAGACATAGACCACAAAGCATTTCTGCTCTGAATAATGATCCTGACCTGCTCCTGACGATTCAAACACCAGAATGCTAAAGACGTACGTACTGAAGTGTCATCCTGGGAGAGAGAGAAAGAAAGAATGAAGGCGAGGGGATGAGGTGAAGCCACGCTGCTTTAGATTCAGAGCGCTCCTTGCAGTCTTGCGTCTAAATCTGGGAAGTAAATGGGAGTAATCTAGAGGAGGCAATATGGTATAATTAAAAGTGTTTTTGATGAATAGGAGTGAGAATTCCCAAGTGTCTATATCCCTCAGTCCTTCTTTCTCTCTTTCATGATCTCGTTTTGCAGCTTGTATGTGGCTGAGACCTTAGATCTCTCTCTCTCTCTCTCTCTCTCTCTCTCTCTCTCTCTCTCTCTCTCTCTCTCTCTCTCTCTCTCTCTCTCTCTCTCTCTCTCTCTCTCTCTCTCTCTCTCTCTCTCTCTCTCTCTCTCTCTCTCTCTCTCTCTCTCTCTCTCTCTCTCTCACATTAATCAGAGCATTGAGCTGTCAATCACTGTTGGAGGCACACATAACCCCCTCACTCATTTGATAAACAAATATACATTTAATACAAAAACACATACAGTACGCATACATAAATCACCAAAAGTATCAGTATTTGCGGAAGTGTGAAATTAGAACATATACGTTTTTATTTCTAAACGTTTTTACTGTGGTTATTTGTAATAAACCAGTGAGAATTTAATTATACAGTACTGTGAAGGTGTCTTACAGTGTCTAAGGGACATTAACATTAAGGGATTTTTGATCATATAATGATAGAGGAAAACCCGATAAATGTTTAGGAATATTATCTTATATTTTCTAATCAAACACAACTGTAATGATATAAATAACTGAGATAAAACATATTTGGTGTAAAAATGCTGACGTGTCTAAAACTTTTGCACACTACTGAATATTTTTACCCATCACATCAGTTTTAGATGTGACATTGATGTTGATTTTTAAAAAATGATAGGCTGAGCAAAATGTATGCCTTTTCAATGACCGCATGCTATACATTTCATCCATAGACATACATTTTTAAAGGAGGGGTATCAGGCTGTTTCATGCATTAAAAGTGCTTTAGACTGTGTTAAAAACTGAGTTAGACACATGACATAGTATCACTGATGATCACCGTCATAAGGCTACGAGTTATTTATTGGCCATTCCTCCGTAAAATCGGGAGCTCGATTTCTTCAGAACCAGACGTAATCCTGTATCTCTCTTCTATAACTGTGAGTAAATCAAATACTTTTCAGCGATATAAACACTACAGGTACTCAAAATTAACATAACTCAAAACACTGTCTGAAACTAACTGTGTCAGTGAGAGAGTTAGAGAAATCTCTCCTGCTGAAAGATTGATAAAATATATATATATATATATATATATATATATATATATATATATATATATATATATATGAGTTCAAGGGGTGACAATGTTTCACTAATGAGAGATCATTTGTGATGTACAGAAAAGCTTGTTAGTACCTTTAAATCATTAGACTGAGATTTTCATTAGACTCTGATTCTTTGCAACTTTAGAAAGTTTCATTCTGAAAGAAAAACGGTTTTGACTTGGAGGGAAATGCATGTTTTAAGTCCTGATCCCGCCCCGAGATAACTTCCTTTTATTTATCTACTTTCATTTACCAAAATCGCCGTTTAGAAATGATCTGTAGCTGGAGGATGAGGAATTATGTCTGTTGTGAGGAATCAAGTAGAATCAGGCCAAAACAACCATGGGATCAAAGAAGGTAGAATCGAGCTCTGCTATCTCTCTTTCACACTCTGTCATCAATAACACACACAGATTGCAGATTGATCCCCTGTCACAAGACGCCAAGGTAACCATCTCCGTCAGCAACAGTCTCTGTCGGCAACTGTCTCTGTCAACAATGTTACAGCTTCTGGAACAGAAGAATTTTAGAATTTTAGATGTGTGTCTCAACTACACCAGCGGTGTGAGGACCAATAGTAAGACCGGTCATCTTTGACCTTGTGTGGACATTGTTGGTCCTTGTGAGAAAAATAGTTTTCAAATTGGCCTGAATTGACGATCATTATTGGGAAAATGACACAGAGGTTTAGGTGTAGGGGTAAGGCTTGAGTTAGATGGGATATATTTTATAGTGTGTACAGTTTAGCAATTTTATGACTATTGAAAGTCCAAATAGGTATGTAACTTGAGAAAACGATGAGTGTGTGTAAACTTAAATTTTTTTGCAAATGTGTACCCAACAATGGGCAACCCTCATTTGTAATTCTCATTTGAATAGAAACACTGTAAAATATAGTTCGAAAAGTCATTTCGTGAAAATGTCAACCTCAAAACGAAAAAGACATCAATATCTGGTGGTTTGAATACCCATCTGAGGTCTCTCTTTAAGGTTTTAAAGCATTTGTTAAATTTCTTGTGAATTATCTTACATTGTCAAATGAGGGCTATTTTAAGAATTTTCACATCCATAACACCACATATTCTTTATAAATAGACACATAAATAAAATATAATAATTAAAAGAGCCATGCCTTGTCCATTTGTTGGGTGTTATTGTTTCCGGTTATTGAATCTGGGCAATACCAATGTTATGGATGTGACATTTTGTGTTTGGACGTGACATAGGAACACTCTTACAGTATAATTATTACCAGTAATCTGAACCAACTGTTTGTATTGTACAAAACACTTGTCACAATGTGACAATTCTAAAAAAATAATTTTGTAAAAGTTAAAGAGAGATGTCACATTGGCACCTGAAACACAAAATGTTCACAAATGTGATGAAAGTATAGTAAAAACCTTTTGTAAAAACCTTTGATTTCCATGGTAAGGTTGACATTTTCAGGGAATTGCCCACTTAAGTTCACAGAAATTCTACAAAGCTCTCATATCCCCAAAACAATGTAATGTTACCCATCCAAGTGCGCACACACACAGTAGGCAAACACACACACGGAAGCACACACTGTGAACACACACACGCAGGGCATTGTGTACACAAACACTGGGATTGGTCAGCCATGCTGCCTGGAAAGCAGTTGGTAGGAACGTAGCCTTGCTGAAGAAACTCACCTCAGTTGTTGTATTCGTAGCCGTTGCAGGTAGAGGAGAGTGCTGGTTATCCGCTCCCTCCTCCTACAAATCCCTGCTGGTATCAAGTATCGATCAAGACTCCTTGAGATCACGAGTCCACACTTTAACCACCAGGCCACAAGTGATCACGACACGAGTTGCTCTGTTAAAAAAAAAAAAAACTACTATTAAAGGATTATAGTTAATGTTTGGTTGGAGTTAATCTTTTGGATCTATCCTCATTTACATACCTAAACAAAAAGCGATGAACCTCTTGGTGACTCTGAGCTACAGTCTGTGTGTTTTGTCGTGAAAGAAAGATCTCTTTGTAAACACTATGCATATGTATTTCTACATGGAAAGTGTTGAAGGCGGATAAACAGTGTGCACTGGACCTCAACCTGATCTATCTCTAGTTTGTGTGTGTATTTGTGACTGATAGAACAGCTCTGTCAACTCTACTGCCCTCTGTCCGGCTCATGATGAACGAGATGATGTCTGCAATGCATCCTCTCTCGCTGACCAATGTGCACTGGAGCCTGACAGTATGTGTGTGTATGAGAGAGAGAAAAAATCAAGAAGACAAATATAAAAGCATCAAACTGAATTTAATCTAACTATGACAAATGGGAAAGTGCCCTCGGCATGTTTTAATCAAACTATGATCCTTATAAACATTAAAAAAGAGCTTTCTACTGCTTTACAAATCATGCGTATGACTCTGCAAGTGTGCGTTCAAAACACAATAGGTTGGTTTTAAAACCTAGAGAGCTGTCTTGTTGTCTGCCACCTACATAGGCAGCTGGCTTTTAAGTTAATGGATGTGCATTACGACCGTAACGGAACCTTTGTGGGCAGCTTACTAGGTTCTGAAATCTAGCAAATGTGTTTTTCTGCTCCTCCCTAGTTTCTCATCCAATCCAGGCTATCAGAGCCGGCAGCGGACAAGCTTAATGAAATATCCTCGACATTACGACCTCGATCGAACGCATATTTACATTTCCACCCGCAAACCCTCCCTCTTATCTCGCTGTCTTATTTCACACTTTACCTGATCGTTTTACAAAGCCCAAAATGAAGGTAATTGGAGATAACACCTCTCAGCGTCCAAAGACATTACTGTGTCTCTGTTAATAACATATTAGCCATGTAATTATGCCTAAATTGTCACGCCATATTTAGGAAATGCGTGGAGATTGAACGGTCCGTTTAGCGAAGGCCAGACTTCAACGAGAAAACATTCAAGCTGACAGGGGAATTGTTTTCTCCGCCGCGTTTCTCAAGAGTCTGTTTTTCTTATGTAAACACATTTGATATGCAAACCGAATAATAATGACAAGGTAAACGATTGATCGGCTCAGGAAGAGAAGGGAGGCTGGTCTGTTTTTTCCTCTGGTTTGTTAAATATGGAATGCATTGTCCAACGAATGTTCCAGAATGGACACACTTAAATTATCACAGTTTGCAAATTTGCATGAAATAAAATGGAACTTAAAGGGAAACATCCGTTATCTTGCTAAGACGGAAAAGCAGCCTTAAGAATTGAATCTCCAACGCTGGCAGTGGGGGGACTCTTAAATTGGTTCTCTGATATGGAAGATCCCCTGAGGAACACAACATAGCGGTGGTCGAAGTTTGCCAATACGTCTGAAGGAATCTTAAGGAGATCAGAGTCTACACCTGGTTTGATTAAGTCTGTAACAAACAATTGTTTTTGTTTGGGTCAAAGGTCAAAGCCAACAAGTGCTTTTCCAGAACTTTTGGCAAAACTGCATATGGTGTTATTCCACATAGTTAACCTTAACATGAAAGTTGGGACATTATTTACGCTCCATCTTGTCATTTCAAACCTTTATGACTTACTTTGTTTTGCAGAATGCAGGAGAAGGTATTTGGAAGAATGTTGGTAAACAAACAATGAAGAGACCCTTTTAATTCTTTCATATGTACACAAAACCAATGCAAGTCACCACTCCTATTATCCTCTTCGTACTGTGGTAGAAAACTTTAAAATGACGAGAGTTTTTTGGGTAAACTTTCCATTTAGTATGCATATATATATTAATGTATACAATATATCTATTTGCTCTTTTTTGAAATCACTTACAACGACTCTATGAAATCCACTCTACAGCAAACTATCAGATTAAAACGTATCAAGTGTGCTTGTGATCATGAACCCGGGTCCACCCCGCTTATTTTCTCTCACCATTCAGTGAGGTCACAAATGGAGCACAAAAGGCTCTCCGGTGGGGTGCTTGTAAACAGGCAGAATTGAAATGAACTCTGTCTCTTTAAGGGTGACAGTGAGCACTATGTTTGGGTCATTTGTTTGGAGTGTTTTGGTGTCTCTGCCCTTACTGCAGTTTACACACAAACAAAAGGGACAAAAGGCAAAACTTGCTTTTATTACATACTTCACTACCCAAATGGAAGTCCTGTGGAAGAAGACAGACACTCCCACGTCATCTCCCTCTCCTTGGCTTTTTGCTGTCAGTTTCTACAGTTGACTTGATTGACACTTGTAAGGAATCGTGGCACTAGAAACCGGTGAAAACACACATACACACATCCACCCTCACACCCACATGTTGTTAAGCCCATTAACACAATGTTTTCTTTTCACCCAATATCTTTCACAAGCCACAAAAGACACGACAACTTACGTTGACAGCACCATTCCTCCCCACTCGTAAACCATCTCCACGCATGTTCCAACACGCCCGCCACACGGGTCACCCAGAGCCCGCGCCTCAGGAACCATACAAGGTATCAGCGCTGGCACTGGTCCAGTTTTTCAATCATCCCTTGTTTGACTATATTCACAACCTGTGTCGCAAAGAAACTGCTGGGTGAACCTGTCTTGTGGAAGCCACGGCTGTTGTTGTACTTGTAAAGTATAAATTTGTGGCTCTCCATCACAACCTGCTCCCCTCCAGGGCATCTTGCTGCAAATGGGTGCCGATGTGCACACAGTGTCTTTATCTGTCCATATCTCATTTTTGCTCTTTAATTCCGCTCTTTCCAGAGGCTGTATCAGCCTGATAAATGCTGCCCTGGAGTTGTTTTGCGATTGTAAAGAAATGCAGATAGGTTTGAGAGAAAAGCCAAGATGCCTATTGCCAGATCTGCTTGCTCTCCATGGCCTGCATCCTATTTGTTTGTACTTATTTATTATGTTATTATTTTTGCTCCATTTTTCACCCTGCCACAGCATGATAATGGGCTTTCACTACTGTTAAGTCTCCAATTTCTCTTGCTCCATCCCTCTTATATTTTAAACTCTACTGGCGTCCGTTCCAGAAACGTGATGCTTGCTTGGAGAGATAGTGGCGAGGCGCTCCAGTTTAATTGGCGGACATTCTTCCCTCTCTCTCTTCGCGTACGTTCAGTCTTTTTGGATTGGATTTTATTTATATGGCAGAGCCTTTGGCCCCTAGACTCCTTCTCTGCATGTCATTTGTTATGACCATTAACATCAGCGGTTTTTGCCCACAACCAAAGCGGCCTAGCGGCATAATTCAAACAAATACAAACGCGCGGCTGTGCAGGTCTCAGATAGGAGGATAAGAGATGTTTGCTAAGATCCTGTTTATTTGTTTTCTGTTGCCGTCATTGTCTATGGGAGTACGATCAGAATCCCTGATTAAGGAATGTTCTAGGCAGAATGTAAAAGAGTGACCGGCCCAACTATTGTGTGCCCCGCTTGAGATGAAAGAGCCAAAATAAAGGCGTCTCCATCTGGGCTGACCACAGAGAACTAGGCCAAACGATGAGCCCAGGAGGGAGACTCGGGTACCACGCCATATGTGCTGTTGGAATTACTCAACTGCTACGGCCACTTTTCCGCTTTTGCGTTTATTTGTAGTTTTGCATGTGCATGACAGCATATGTGTGCTATGTGAAACTATAAGCTTTGATGTTCACTAAAATTGAGCATTTCTATATCTTCAGTCGCGCATCGCCACATTGCCAGACACCACATCTCCGTTCAACTTTCTTATCAACAACAAGCATGCGCATACACAAAAACAAACATGCAGGAGCAAAAAAGCATTTTAAAACACACGTCTTCCTCCCAGAATTCACTGCGGAAGACATCCATTGTTAGTGGGGTCACTTCCTAGTTTTCTGTTATTTTCCCCAAGTGCACATTTAAAAGTGACATCATGCACAAACAAAAGAAATAACATACAGATTTTGTGCACGTGTTGGTGAGGTTCATGTGATCGGCAGGTTTGCATAGATACGCTCTGCTTTTGCATGCAGGAACTTTGGCTTTGCATGTTGGAGTTCTCAAGCCAAGCGTAGAAAAACAGGCCGCTCGGCGTGTGTTTGCATGCACGTCTATGTGATGCCTAATGCACACAGGCTGTGTAAACACACATATGCTCCTGTGAACAAACATCAGACCTCATCTATGTGTGTCCGACTGGATGCGCCGCGTTCTTCGTATGACCCATGGACCAGAGCCATTTACATGTAACAGCGTTCTCGCACAAAAGAAAAGTGGAGACAGTAATGCTTGAAAATGATGGGGAGACTTACCCTTTTGTTTAAGTCAGAGAGCTTGCCTTACCACCACCCTTGAATCCTAATGGCCAGTGCCACCATGAAAGAGCCTGCTGTTCAATGAATAAACGATGGAAGGCTGGGAAACAGGGATGGTGAGAGAAGAGTATTGATCTACACCTGAGGGCCATCATTTGCATGTTCTGGATCAAACGTCTTTGCTATTGATAATTTTGGTTGCGTTTTTGACAGAGTGCTACAGGTTAATCTTAAGGATTCGATTCTGGCCTACATTCTATGCTTACTTATCTTATTAAAAAAAAAGAAGGATTAATCATCACAGTATTTTACCATGGGACATGGACAGTATATTAACACAAATGTCATCCCCAAAAGCTCATTTCAACATTTTCTTCTGAGTAAGCTGATTCTTATCATTGCTTAAGAGAGCTATAAGAAATATGTGATGTTGTTCGTGTAGGAAAAGGGAAATTCAATCGGTCTTGTTTCTATTCATATGCTTTTCCTGTTTAGTCATGCTGATTTATAAAACAGTGTCATTAAATAAACAGATGAGACAATAGCCAATGTCCTGACCAGCTGTGGCTATTGTTCTAACCAACATTCCAAGTTTACGTGTTGAACATAAAAAACTAACACAAAGACTGAGTAAAGTCAACTAATTTTAGATAACATTTTCAAAGGGAAAGTTCACTCCAAAATGGAAATTTTCTCCTGATTTCCTTACCGTCTTGTCATTTTAAAATCTGTATGCCTTTCTTCCAGAGAAGAATTTATTTTGAATAATGTCAGCAAAGGGAAGCTGTCAGTCCCCATTGACTTTCATTGGTTTCGTGTCCATAAATGGAGTAATTAGGGATTAATGTGTCTTCAAAATATCTTATTTTATATTTTGCAAAATAAAGTAGTACATGCTTTATATGACAAGCATTTTCGTTTTGGCTTAAACTTTGCCATTTAAAATAGTGTATATCCCCCAGTATGTACTTTAATCCTAATGTTTGGATGAATTTCAATGAAGATGTATATGCTTGTGTGGGCGAGCTCAGATTGTTGATGTATCTTAATGATTATAATTGGTGTCACACTTATTAAGTATAATAATTGCATAATTTTCCTTCAAGGTGTTGGTAGATACGCTGAAGCTGAAATGTTCCAGTTAATTTCATCACATAACTTTTCTCCTAAAAGAAGTCGAAATCTTTTCTTCACCAAAAGTCACTAATAAAATATCAAGATCATATCTTGATCTTTTCTTGCAGCATATTCTCCTATGAAATGAAAGTATAAAAACGAGTGCTTCAAACATTTCCTAAAGCAATTGGCTTGCTATGTTAGTATCCGATGCTGCTTGTCAATGTGTCAATCACTGTGTTTAAAAATAACCCCCCTCTCCAATGAGGTGACCCTGCAAGTTTTTGAAGTTCCGAGCTTGCCAGTTTCCGGAAGGAACTTTAAGTCTTGGCAAGTGGAATAACCATCTGTACCTCAAATGATGGCATCTTGTTTTCGCCTCCTCAAAATAATTTCTAAATGAACAAGAATGATTTGCGTAATTTCTCTTTAGAGGATCCCTCCTCCAAATATAAAACCAGTAATGTGGCTTCCAGTAAAGCCACTGGAGACTTTGGAGACGCAAGCCAATAAATCACAGAGCTCATAATTTGTACAAACAGGACTGCTGATCCGCTGTAATAAAGCTGAATGAAGACTCTTGTATGTGAAGGCTGTTGGGAGTCTCTTTATAATTGTGCTAATTATCATTGAGGTTGCGCTGGTCACTTGTTTGTTCATTAATTTCAAGGCATTTCGAGAAATGAGCAAATTTCCTCGAAACAGATACACATTCAAACGTAACCACACCACATCAATTTTCTGATGCGGTCCGGCTGAATAAGTAGAAGCCTATCCAGATTTATCATGTTATTTCTTATGGTTAACTCATGATCTCATATTCGTTGTGTTCCATGGGTCCGGTCCATTGTTTAAAAGCTCATTAACATTTGGTCGATTTTAAAAACATCTACAACTCCATTCACTTTGCTTGCCTTCCCATTACACAGCATGTAATGATCTTCAATTTTTAATCCTGCTGTTGTTAAAAAGAGAGAAGAAAACAATACAAGGCCCACGCTTGCCGCTGGAAGCTGGGGTGGACACAGGCGAACATCAGTATCTAATACCTTGCTGTTAACGCTGGAAAATATAGCAGTTAAAATAAACAAAAGGTGTACAAAGTGAGCGGAGAAGGCTTTGTGTGCACATGGAAGAGGCTGCCGCATTGTCTGAGGTGCATAAAAGAATGCTTTGTATTCTGGGAAGAGGGCTTGAACCGTGAGTTCAAATCAGATGCTTGGCTAAGAACACAAAGAAGTCTTTCTCTACCTTCCTCTCCCTCTCTCTGCCTTTTATTTATTATTTCTTCACTGCCTTATGGATCTACTTCTACCTTTGCTCACTGGCCACATAGGTGACATCTAGAAAAGAAAAAAAAACGAAGCCAACAAACTTTGTTGAGTGGTTTGTCATGAGGTGACTGTAAACGTCTTCCAGGGGACTCAAATGAAGAGAATTCCAAAAATGACATTTCCCTTAAATGCAACGTTAACTTAGATGTGTCTAGTTTTTTTGTAACCCTCTCACGGTTGCCTGACGATTATCAATGCGATCCAGTCGTGTGCTGTGTAGCGTATCAAAGTTTCAGTTTTATTGTCAACCCGTATGCTTTGAGACTTTACAGTGTTATCGCATTTATAGTTTCATGTTTGTTGACATGATGCTCAGCTGAGAGCATTACGATTCTGTAACACTGTGCCAATCTAGATGAAGATCACTGATAGCAATCAAAGTTGACTGGAAAGGAATGACAAATACTTTGTTGTGAATGTCTGTCTATGTGTGTGCGTGCAGCAACGTTCGCAGACGACTGAGATAAGACACAACAGAAGGACATAGTGAATTGAAATGATAATGCCACTACTGATTTGTCTCGAAAAATGGGGTTTTTGAACCTGCACGGGGGATGTTTAATTTTTTTTGACAGCACATATACTGTAAAAATAATTTAATCTGGTTTAGTCAATATCACAAAAATTAACACCTATATTTACTTTATAAAATATTCTGAAACCAATTTTTTTCCAGTGGAAAATATAAAAATTATTTAATAAAAATCCAACAGGTAATTTCTTCAAAGAATCTCTACAATGTTTTTCAAGTTTATTTAAACAAGTATTTTAAATAATATTTTGGTTTCATTTCTTATAGAAACATTTCAGTAAATCAGATGTACTTATTTTTTCTTCCATATTCACAACATTTAAACAGTATATTTATCTAATTTCAAAGCTTTTCAATGTACACTTTTTATGTAAATTGTTTCACATAAAAACACTTTTTCAAATTGAATTTTTTCTGAAGTCACAGTATAAAAGAACAAAGAGATAAAGACATCAATGTGTTTTTTGTATTTTATCTGTATTTAGGATTGTATTCACCTGTTCCTTTGAATTCTCAAGTGTATCTTCAACATCTGTTTGCTCTCTATTTATTTCGTATTTTGGTACATTCTTTCGATCTCCCATGTCCTATTATATGTTTGTGCCCTGTGGTTGTCCGTATCCAGAGTTTAGGCATTCCAAACATTATTAAAGGATTTTGCAAGTTTTTTTTTTTTGTATATGAATTCCTTAAGAGATCATGATGTTATATACTGTATATCTTTACCCAGGAACCTTCCCTCCCTTTTCTTTGGCAAGTCTGTATGTAGCATTGACTTTTTGGGGGGATTTCCTTTCTTGTCACACTCACTGATATCTTGTCTTTTAGACTTGTTGTGACGGGGACAGTGTCTGAAAATATGCAACACTTATGCAACAGTCTTTCAGGAAGTTAAACAAACACACACCCTGTGTTTCAGTATAAACAGTACACAATAATGTGTTTAGCATGTGTGTCTTTGAAAATGCAAATTACCAGAGTTTGCATTTTGTCTAAATTAGCTTCTCTGACATTGTAAAATCAGGTGAGGTCTTATCTTTTCATGCATGAAGGAAATCAAGATGTCAGCAATAAATAGCCATGACATCACTGCCTCCCTATTTTGCCTATCCTGTTCGTACTGTATCGCTCTTCAGCTGGAGGTTAGAGAGTGGATGGTTATAATTGTGTTGGGTTGCCTTTGCCTGCCTATTGGCGTCCGTAACCTCTCCTCTGAGCGTAGAGCACCATCTGTTCTCCACACTTGCTGACAACGGCACCATGTGTACAGATTTATCATTCTGTGTGCGAGTGCACATTGAGAGATGGATTGACTTAGAGGTTTGACCGAAGCGCATATCGGATATGTATGTAGAGTAACTGGGTAGGTCTTTAACATGATATGCATGCATTTGTAGAATGAGCAAAGAAGACATTGTGCACTTTGTTCTTTGGCAATGTGATGGACAATTGGCTGGGATGGAATGGAATAACCCCTTTATCTCATCAGAATCACCATTACATTTTATATTTTTAATTGTCACAGTGATTTGCACAAAAGCATCCATGTCGAAAGTGCCTTTGAGAAAAAAACCATGCAACTTCCATGAGATCAACATTTCAGATTTGTCCAAGATCTCCTTGAAGCAAACATACAAGCACACACTAACTTTCAACCCCCCCTGTTTCCTTCCGTCTTCTGTGTGCGGACACACATGTATGCACACGATCCGAGTGAGCTATATTTAGCATGTACATTGTGATAAAGACCAGCGCTGCAGGCGGCGATGGAGTCTGCCATCATCCTTTCCACCGAGGCCGCTCAGCAAAAAAATTAGATACCGAGAAGAAAGTGACAAAGAAAGAGAGCCCCTTTAAAAAGACGCAGCAAGCATAAAATAATGAAAAGTGAAGTAGAGGGGAACGAGAGAGGCATGTGGACGCGTGATCCATCCCTCTGCCTGTTTCTCTACCTTCTCTTCATGCGTACACACGCCGTCTGATCTGCCTTTCATTTCCGTCTGCCTTCAAACACCTTCATTCCTCTCACCATATGTTGGATATCAGCAAGTTGGGGGGATTTATGAAAAGAGGTACGCAGTTGATTCCTGTGATAAATTGAAATTACAGCATTTTTCATATATCAGAATTTTTTTTTCCTTATTTTTAAAAATGCTTTGAGTTTACGGCAGCTTTAAAACGTCCCAGCGATGGCACGCTTCCCATAACAAAGTTGAAGACCGGCCAACGTGTTTTGCGATGCCCATGAAGTCGTCACACTGATTTACAGACATCAGCAGCATAACACATACGGATCTCCCCAGAAATACCTGTAAACTATTGCCTCACTGCCAGCGGAGGCCACAGGAGCTATTTCGGATGTGTGTCTGGAGCATTTGTGATTTCTTTTGAGTCTATTAAAAACCTTTAACAACTTACTTTATACTTGAGAAAATGTGTAGGTTAGTCTTGTCGACATCACTGGGTATCTCATCTCATCTAAATGTCAAGACCTATTTCTGTTTGAACCCAAAAAATGCATTTTGCTTTAAATTTATATTCTTTCATCATTTACACACCATCTTGTCATTTAAAGGCATCGTATATGATTTGTGGTAGTCAATATTGACAGTCGAAAAACCAAAACAAATACCCCCTACACCAAAAGGGTCTCAATAGAACAATAGAATGGAATGGTACTTATCTCATCTTAAAGGAAATATGTTTTTTGTGTTCTGCCATTTCATGATTAACCTTGTTTTTTGCACCCATCACATATTCCTAAAATGGTTTCGCCGATATTGCTCTTACAAAGCAAAAGCCCTATGTGAGCATTTTCCACCTCTCTCTCATACATACTCATGTGCACATCTTCATTTATATGAACAACATATAACATACATTAGAACATAAGAATATGCTAATGTCAATTCCTCATATGATCTCTACTCACCATCATCTATGAGACCGTAAATCAAACCGCTGTCATTTAGATCATCAGATAGCACTCAACTGTATGTGCTTGTGTGTAAGCATGTGTGTGAGAGAGAGTTAATCCGGTCTTATCTGTGTATTGCCAGCAGCTATCTGATAGCAGGTTGTCCAGCTAACGGAGAAAAGCACTCAGCTTTTTTACAAACGCTTAAAGACAAACACAAAAGCATAAAATGATCTCCTGAATTTCTTCAGAGGAATGAGAGGCTTGTTTGTGAGTTCTGTTAGAGAAACAGAAAGAGCGGAGCGGGAGAGAGAGAGATACTCGGAGTGTCCGGCTGATTAATGTCCTACTTGGAGAGAGGGGAGGAAAAATGGACATGAAGAGGGAATCGGGGAATGAGGGGACCATGGGGAAAGGAAGACATAAGCACCACAGGAAGTGACCTGCCTCGCAGGTCTATGGTGCCTTCTGTGAAAGTCACATACATTAACACACCAGTGTCCACTGTGAAGGTGAAGCCACACGGTGTAGCTAAAAACGTTTGGTCCCCCATGAGGTCACAGAGAGAGAACAAAGCATTTAAGCAATAATGAATGATTAAGGAGTTTTATTAATCATTTAGTAACACTCACCAAGACATTCCCAATGTATAACAATAGTTACCGTGGTATTTATGCCATCATTTTATATATTTTTTCAATAATAATGCACACTGAAAAAGGTGCACTGGTTCAAATTTAAGTGTGCTTCTCAAACGTTTTTTTTTTATTTGTAACAATTTTCTAAATATTAAATCACATGGAAACAATTTCAGTTGCATTTTTTTAATATTTTGTTGTAATGAAGAAACATCAGTTAAATTGTTTTAAAACATTTTATTAACCTTTTATAGCCCTTTTTTGTGAAATGTATTAAGCTAGAGTAACTAAATGAGAAAAATAAGGCAATTTAATCAGACATTATTAGATATTGTATTACTTAGTCTTTCTATTTGCACTGTTTTATAATTTATTACACCCTACCTCGTGACATTCTGCATCCTAAAAAAATGTGCACAGCCGGCAGTTTTTCAAATGAAGTGCTTTTTATTTTCATTATTTTCACAACTCTGATGTCCTTCCATCAAGATTCTTTCTTCCTACCCCATTCTTGAGATAGAAATCATTTACACATACACATATACATACACAAACACATACACATACACATACACATACACATACACATACCCACACAAACCTGTCTGACAATAGCGGGGGCCTTCTATACCGTCGGGAAAAGATGACTCAATCGATGTCCTTCAAAAGAGACACAGTGACTGACTGCTGCTCATCACTTTATCTCTGTCTCTTTTACTCTTCCTCCATCTTTAGTTTTCTCGGCCTTCATCAGAGGAAGAGAAGGACTTGAGAAATGACAGAGATTGAGAACAGAATGTGAGAATTACTAAAGAGTGTAAGTTAAGTGTGGTCAGGGGAATTCTCATGGTTTGAATAAGTCACGTTGTGCATACCAAATGTGCCATGAGATCACCTGATAAATTTAGGTACGAATTGTTACCTTCAGATTGCCATCTTTATATTTTAAGGTGATTGAGAAAGTCTTGTAACTCAGAAATAATTACACAGATCACCTTCAATGCACAATATTTCTGTGGTACATAAACCTCAATATACATCACCAGGCCACGTTTTCATGGCACTAATTGCAAAACATGTCAAAAAGCCACGCGTGTATGTCATATATGTCATTTTAATGTTTCTTTTATAGCCCCAGAGGAACGATTGTCTTTTTCTGCTGCATTTGTTCAATACAATGAAACACAAAGAGCATAGATGAACTATTGAGCCAGTACTCTGTGGTGTAGTGTATAGGTGTCGGGTTTGTGTGTTTGTTGGAGGGGAAAGTGCTTCATCTAAGAACCTATATATATATATATATATATATATATATATATAGAGAGAGAGAGAGAGAGAGAGAGAGAGAGAGAGAGAGAGAGAGAGAGAGAGAGAGAGAGCTTAAGTACTTCATCGCTCAGAATAATGCATGTCTTTAATAACCTTTAATGACCTCAATAAGAATAAAATTCATTTATGCTAGATGTTTTGTGTGTTGTTCAGTGTTTAGTTCCTGTCTATCTATTAACAGATCATTTTTGAAAAGCATTCCTTAAAGTGGTTTGACTGGTTTCAGGATTTTACATCATGTGGTAACCCAACACAAGACCAAATTTGTTTATCGTACTAAGTAAACAGAGACGTGCAAACATTTGGTCAAATATAGTTTATTTAAAACTATTTTATCAGGTTTTCTCAATCGGATAAATTTCCCTGTGTAATAATGAAGTTCCGTTAATTGAACTGCTTTTATTAATGTTTTTATTCATTGCCATGATCCTCCTACCAGCTCCTCCAAACAGGAGTTTGTGAGCCCCTGTTGTTATGTGGGGGAATTGCATGTCTACCTGTTTACATCAGTCATTTCCATTGCTTTATCTAAAGATTAATTGCAAAGAAAAGTTTGATTGTGTAAATAACGTCTTGTCATTGCAAACATGTATGACTTTCATTTTTCCATAAATCACAAAAAATATTTTAAAGAAAGTTGTTATTGAACAGCACCCCTTTCACTTCAAAACCATTGCCATTGAATAGGTGCCCGTCACCAACATTCTTCAAAATATCTCCTTTAGTGTCCTGAGGAAGAAAGAAAGTCATTCCGGTCTGAAAAGTCAACAGGATGAGGCAAAGTTTTCATTTGGTGGGGTTGACTATGAAAGAAAGAGAGCATACCTGCTATTACTTTTGGTTTTGAGAGCGAATGATTAAACAAGGTGTTTGTACTCCCTCGTTTCTTACATCACCCAATGTGTACTTTTGACTCTATCTTTCATTATTTGACTGGATTTAGCTTCACACGGAAATTGAAATAAATCTTTTCGGTGAGACAGAAGCAGGCGATTGTAGGAGAGCTCAGGTGTTTTAATACCAGTTCTCATCGGGCCCTGGATGCTTGTGTGGGTGTGTGTACTTGCTGATCGGAAATACCCTTGACGCTGTAACTTTCAGAGTAATCTAAACTGGCCTGATAAGTGTGTGACTGGCATTCTGCTGTTGTGTTGCTGTGATATCTGAGCGTTTGAGAGGCGATACGTTTGGTTCACTGAGGCAGTAAATTGAAAATATATTCACAGAGACTCTTGATGTTTTTAAACTTGATTCGTTGTGTTGAAACGAGATTTGTTTGTGCGCGCATGCGAATGTCACTCTACCTCAGTCAGTGTGTTAGTGTATCTGTCACAGATCTCTGTTGCCATGGCAAACCGTCAGACCTGTCACTTTGCGTTGCTTTTAGCTGCTCCTCAGGTCATGTGAAAGGAATTCAAATGATAGCGCTGAATGTTTGGGATTGTGTGCGTGTTTAACCGAATGAACAAAAGAAGCCGTTGTTTGATTTTTCAGCGTTTTTGGAAAAAATTATTCTCAGTCTTCAATTTTCCTCTTCTGGTCAGACCCCTTATTTTCATCTGAGTTATGTTTAGTAGGTCACAGTTCATTTCCATTAGAATTTACATAAAGCCCATTTATTTTGCAAGGCAAACAGACTCCGTCCGTGACAGTGCGGAAACTGTGTTACTAAAGGCATGTTTAAATGAAGATCTCATGGCTTTTTATATCAAACTTAACATGAAAAGCGAGGAAAAACAAAACCAAAGCACAAGGAATCTAGGGTCTCTATCGGCGAGACTCTAGGCCCATCTGAAATGTGCTTTGGCTCTGTTCCGGAGCGTTTGCCGAGCATGTCTGTTCGAGGGCCTGTTAGAGGTTGTTAGTCTTAAGTCAGGTGATTGGGCAGCTGCTGTCTGCTTACATCTTATCTCTTTAATCCACAGGCGGAGTTTAGACCTGGGCCTCTGGCTTCTCGCTGAATAAGACACACACGCTAATGTAGCATTAAGAGCCTGTGTCCGAGAAGCAGCGGAGAGGAAGTGTGCGCGTGGGGGAGGCGGGAGGGAGCTATAGAGAGAGTAGTGTTGTCTTCCTGTTCCTCAGGGGAGGATGTATCTGCTGAGAGTGTCCAAGAGTGCAAATGAGTCTCCACTCGATTAGAAATGATGGAGGGATAAATATCTGTGAATTTTGACAGAGTGATTCTGCCCATCAGAGGAGAAAGCGTAATGGCGGGTACATCAAGAACTTTTAAAGTGAACAGCAGTCCCTCGGGATATTGTATATGGGTATATACATTACACATTAATGTGTGTGACACACACAGACATGTATGAAAATATATTCTGAATATATGTGTATATATGTGAATATATATACTTATTTATGTTAGTAATCATTTTGATTTATTGACATTTGTCTTTTGGTGACTCAAATTTCAATATTTTTCTTGATCGCTGAGGCAACATATATAGATAAATTATAAAAATTGTGTAAGACTTATAAATATAAAATTTTTCAAATTAAAATAAATATATATATATTTCTCAATTATAAATAAATATTGTTCAATTGAACAAATTATTAACTTTAAAAAAATATTATTCTAATTAAAAATAATGTAATGTTTTAATTACAAAATAATTTAAAACAATATTCAAATTAAGAAATGTGACTGGATGTGCTTCCTGACTGAATTTTGAATATAAACGTTATTTTTTGTGCATTTTTAGACAAAGAACACAAAATGAAATAAAGCAAACAAGGTTGAGATTTGATTCTTTACTTTCTGATCTCACTTCATTTTCTACTCTTTGGCTTTTGTACAACCCCATTCCTCGTAGTCAGAGAAATCCCTTCCGCCTTCATCTACTTTTTGCCTCCTGCAGTACATCTCACTGATGCTGTTAACAGGTATCAAAGCTTTTCTGCAGTCTGAGGCCAAAAACCGGTACTCGAGTCCCACAGGTACATTTTCCCAGCTTACCAATCCCGTCCTCAGGCATAGCTGTCATTCCTTACATAACTCAACCCTGGCACCTGCCCTCTAGCTTGGAACGGAGGGAGGGAGTACAGCGGCACCGGAAAGGGAAGCGGGTTAGTGGTGGGAGCCGGGTTTGTTTGCAAGTGAGTGCCGTCTTAGCTGGGGGCTAAAATAGCTGAAGTACACCAAGAGAGGGAACAAAGCAGCTTTTACACAAAGTACAGCAAAAGAAAAAAACTCACACTCGAAACCTCGTCTATATTCTGTTCCACACATACTCACCCCCTCCTTTTATTTTACTCGCCTCTGTTTGAGAATGAGAAGCAGGACTCGTATTATCATAGCAGCACATCCAGTGTATCATCTCCGCCTGCGGTGAATGTGTTTTTGTGTGTGAGCGTATGGATTATAGCCTCACAAAGTAGCCGTTCACTGTCTTATCATCCTCGCAGAGAGAGAGAGCAAACTAATGAGGAATAGAATACAATGAAGCACACACACAAACATAGATACAGATACTCACATCCAATAAGCTCAAAGCTGCCCGTCTGTTATTATTCACCTCCACTCTTTATCGAACAGAGCGGACAATAGGGTAGTGTGAGCATCCATCCACACACACTCACGAGAGACCCTTAGATGTCCCGCGCTTTGCTGTTTATCAACGTACGGGAAAGGCCGGCGGTCGCTGTAGATACAGCGTGCATCAAAACTATTCCTCCCTCTGAATGGGAGTCTTGTGCTTTACACAAACACGCACTGTGCGGCTTATCTTCCTCTTATCTGGTGCAAAGGAGATGAGCCACATGTTGGAGGTGCTCCAGAAGTTCGGCTTAAATATAATCAAAGCTATGTTTCTAAACTAAGTGAGCTGCCTACATGCTTTAAAGCTGCATCATTATATTTCTTCCTATTGGAACAGACTTTAGGTAGGCACCTCAATAGTTTTCCTCTAGTTCAATTGGGGACCATGCTGCTTTCAATGCCAAGGTCATGGGGTTTGGTTCCCAAGGAATGCACTTAGTGCTAAAATATATACTCAGTAAAAGTTGCTTTGGATGTGCTTGCCAAACCCATAAATGTAATGCAAATGTAGGTTTTGGAATAGAGCTGAAGTATTAGATATTCAAAGCTTTCTTACTTCCTTGAGCCTTTCAGTGCAACAAGATGGAAAACTGCACTAACGTCTATCCACTGTTTCATCAGATGCACTTAAGGATGTGCTAATTACTTTCAGCTCTTTCCTTTCCATTCATTAAATGTCAACTCGCAACACACATGCAATGAAAAGGTGATGTGTCCTCATTATGGCCTTTTAAAAACATTTCTCTCTGTTTGCGTGGTGGAAATGTATGTCGTGCATGTCAAAAATGTGTATGTCTTGCATGTGGTAAACATCAGACTTATCCTTCATGCTGTTGTTCGATAAACAATGGATTAAGCAATAGAAAATAAAAACTCACAATCATTGAAGATACATTCTTATGAAGTTTTTTATAGTTATTTAGTTTTACTGACTATTGCAAAAGCGGCAAAAGCAGAACATTTGCATTGATGTAAATAACTACACTAGTACCAGAATTTCTAGCATTTTGTTCATTTTATAACATTATTATTATTATAACAAAAATGGGATTTGGAACCTATGCCACAAGCCTTGCAGTCAGAGCAGAAGAGTTACATGTTATTAGAATAAATTTAGCAAGACGTTAAATGTATTGCTTATATTTAATCTTGTATTATCTGGGCATTACCAGCGCAAGTGAAATGTTCATCCAAGCGTTGTTTTTCCATAGTAAAGTAATAATAATACAGTTAATGACATTTAAAGAAGACATCTATTCTTTTTCTCGTTGCTTTACAGTTGTTTTATGTTGCCAGCAGGGTTCTCCTGCCCCTGCTGCATTGTTATTGGACATCTGCGTAAGAAGTGATATTGTTGGGAAGAGCGTTATCTCCCAAAGTTTAACCTTTTTTAACTCTGTGTGCCCGGGCGAAAACGCAGATGGAGTTTTCAAAAAACCTGGGGTTGCTATTGGAAACAGTTGGAAAAAACACGCAGAACACCGGCTTAAACGCCTCTTTTGGACACAGGCCTTTTTCTGTGGAGGCAATTATGTGTCAAGGTCATCTTAGCCATTTTTATAACATGTTCTCCTAGCTTCCCTCATTGACGCCACCAGACAGACTGAGATAGAGACAAGTGCACTCTTCTTCCGCACTCCTTTGCTCATTTCTCGAATTTGCTTGCTGGCTCTGACACGCTATTAATGTGCAGGGCAAGCAGCTTTATGTGTTCAGGCAAGTGTCACAGTAGAACCTAAAAAATAAACAGAACAAACATTGCAGGAGAGAGACTGAGAGAGAGAGAGAGAGAGAGAGAGAGAGAGAGAGAGAGAGAGAGAGAGAGAGAGAGAGAGAGAGAGAGAGAGAGAGAGAGAGAGAGAGAGAGAGAGAGAGAGAGAGAGAGAGAGAGAGAGAGAATGAAGTGCTTCCCCCTGGTTACTCCACAGCGTAACATGAGGGAGAGATGGATTGAAAGTCAGAAAATGAAAAGAGAAATGTGGTAGAAGAACATCTCTGTATTATTGATAACTGTGAGTAGAGTTCTACTTGCTTTCCCCTCCCCTCCCCCACCCTCTCCCACTCTCAGTTTCTCTGAAGGTTTGTGGTTTGTGATTGGTATGTCGACGGGTAGATGTGCATTGAAGAGCCGGGTGGCTGACATTGGTCTCTGTCTTGCTCCAAATGCCAATTTGCGAGCTGTCTCATTCCATCTTGACAAAATCTCCTATTCTCTCGGTGCTTGTGGGGGACAGGGTGGGGTGTGATGTGAGGTTCTCCTGTGGGAGAGCTGTGGCTTCTATCATCCTTATCAAACCTGGCTTCTGCAGTCACACTGGATTTAGCTAACACTTGCTTAATACACTCCACACTGAGCCTTAGGTTTGTGTGTGCGTGAGAGTGTGTATTTATGTCTGGACGTGTGTATTGCTCTGGGATGTACCGGGAGTGTGTGCCAAGGGATTTTCTCTTGCGAAGGGGTGTGTATAGATGCAGACGTAAGGGAAATAATGTGAATGTAATTGGGGCAGATGTGGATCTTCATGACGATGAACTAGGAACTTGAGAGTAACTGCAATTATTATTTTGTAATATTATTAGAAGTTGCTTTGGTTTACGAACATGTGTAATGTGATCAATAAATATTCATATTATTACAATTTCGTGTATTTATTTTAGGATTTTTGGGCTTCTCTGGTATTACAATTGCTGTGAAATAGCCTATATTTTTTTATATGTTTTTTGGGGGTTGCTATGAGGTTTTTAGGGTGTTCACATCACGAGTCCACGGCAAAGGTTTAAGTCTTTAATTTGATCAAATGCTATTAAATGCAATACCCTGTGTTGTTTTTAATCTGCAGAACACAAAAACAGACATTTATAAAATTGTGGATAACCAAAAAATGTGTTGGTCCCAATAGACTTGCTTTGGTTTTGTGTAAATTTAATAGTTATCGTTACAATGTTACCAAAATGGTCAAAATAATACACTTTTGTCACTGGGGCAGAACCCTTAAAAAACCTCCTCACATGCATCTAGGTACAGATATGTGTATATTAAAGACCAACATATTTCTAATGTTGACAGTGTAGAGACTTTTGGTTACCAACATTCTTGAAAATATCCTCTTTTGTGTTCTCTGGAAGAAAAAGGGGGGTTAAAATGACAAGAGGATAACTAAATGATGACCAAACTTCATCTTGTTGCAAACTGTCACTTTAAAATTGAGGTTTTGTGATATAAGGTTAGTTTGTACTATATAGCTGTGAGCTCACCTCTTCTCTTTCTCTCTGTCCAATCATAGCTCCCGCACCGTCGAGTGACCTTCTCCACAGCCAATCAAGCTCAAGATCTGCAGGATCCCTCTCACAGTTACTATGACAGTGGTCTGGAAGAATCAGAGACGCCCAGCAGTAAGAGTTCTTCGGGGCCACGCATCGGGCCTCTCGCCCTACCTGAAGACCACTACGAGCGCACCACCCCTGACGGCAGCATCGGAGAGATGGAACATCCCGAGAATGGTAAGAAGAGGTGGAGTGTCCCCTCCTTTTATACTATCACGCTCTTCATCCTTTTCATCATTAAATTTAAATAATAAGTTTTAAAATTCTTTTTGTTGTAATTTATGACTGCTAAACTAAGCAAAAGCCTGTGGCTTTGAGAACAGGACGATATACACTTGTTTAATACACAAGCGTGCTCTAAAACACACGCACTCTACACATACAGTCACACAAAGACACACACGCACACAAAAAAATATGCAATTTTCTCATTTGAAAGAAAAGTTGTAGTTGGTTATGTGACCCACTAAAGAGCACTAACTACTCACTTTCAGTCAAAACGTTTAAGATTTGGCTAAATAAATCTGCATTTATAAAATGCATTAATTCCTGCCAAGATGCTGCAACAATGACCCATTGATACTACTGCACACACGTTACAAAAAGACCAGATTTAGTCCACCTCCGCTTTACTGTAGCTGTAGGCAGATGCCGTATCTCCTGAAGTGTGGAGGGGCCCGCCTCGCCTTGCTGCCCGGGCCGCGTTTTTCCAGAGCGGGCCAAGAATCCTCAGCAAAAGAGAGGGTGGAAGTCATAGCCAAAAGGCAGCCTGGCATTGAAAGCATTCAGAATTTCAATTACTGTGGAATACGCCAGTGCTGTTTGTGTGAATGTAAACACACACACACACTCTTAAGGAGGTCAGAAGGCATTGAAAGAGAAGCATACAGAACAGAGTTATGAAGAATAGCTGCAGTATTAGCTAAAGGAAGGACTGAGGGAGAGAGATGGAGAGAGAGACAGATGAAGTATGACTAAGGGAATGAGGTGGACTGAGGCCTTAATGTCACGCCTGTCTTTCCACATCAGTGCTTTTATTGGAGCTGTAGGACTTTGTGTGCATGTCTATAGGGGGGTCACCCAGACAGGTCTCACTTATGGCATCTCTACACACACAGCTGCACACAGATGCCCATGGCAGGTGCAACCAAGCACACTGGGCAAAAGTACACAGACCAATATGCCAGTAGGTATTTCCCGAGGATGTGTATATATATATATATATATATATATATATATATATATATACAGAGTGTGTGTGTGTGTGTGTGTTATGATCGTAGACTCAACTTGACCCTGTCGGTGGAGGTGCTTTTTTATGGATTGCTGCCAACTTCCTGGGGTCACCGTCTCCGTAGCCGAGGGAATAGTTTTTCTATACGCACTTCACACACACGCATCCCTCAAGCACAATGGAGCTAATAAAAGAGCGGGGATCTTAAAATAAATACTGCTCCCTTTCGGGTCCCAGCATTTCAGATGACTTGCCATACAGCAGCGCTAGTCTATAAATACAGTCCTGCACTTCAGATGAGTCTCGCTACGTATAGCTGTTACGAATAATGAATGGCTGTAATGAGTGCGCAGGGGTACAAGGGTGTGAGGATAGAAGGTGAGAGTACATGCGAGTTTGCAGAAATATGCTCAAATGAGCCTGCCCGTCAAGCAGCATTTTGATTTTCATGCCGTCTTAAGGAACAATCTGTCAAAACACAAGAGGTGAAGAAATGTGCTAGACAAGGCCTAACCGTCAGTAAGACTTTTATGGTCCGGGGAATAAAGTCAGCCTTTTTATGCACTACGCACTCAAGAGGATTCACTTTCCTTAATTCTACTTGAAATGTAGTGCATTAAAAATCACAGATGTGCTTGTTGACATAAAATGTCAAGCAGTGCCGGCGATGTTCGGCTGTCAGACGTGCTAAACTTCATCTGAGGCGTTCTCCTTACAATTTATTTGGTAAACATGCATATATGACATTTTGGGCTGCTCGGAGAGGCACAGCAATGTTTTGAAAGCGCCACGGCTTTCACATTCTATGGGGAAATCAAGCTATGAGTGGCTTACTTATGGTTGTCTCTGCACATTAAACTGGTATAGATTTTTTCTAACGTTTTAAAAATACGTCACATTTAATTAGCCTCAACTTTTCGGTTCGCAATGAGGTGAACGTACATAATTTAAAGTTGACGTGTGTAATTTCTTGCTGTTGAAATGCTTTCTTCTATCTTGGTTGTGCATAGACTAATTTAAACAAAACTCTGTGGAGCTAGATGTTTTTTTCCCTACTGTAAGTGTTTATTTATGGTAAAGTGCTTACATCTTCAGCTGTTTCTTGAAATTTTGTCTCAACAGATCAGAGGTTATGTTCTTTAAATAATTCATCATACAAATATTGGCATATCATAAGCATTGTGCATTGTGCCAATACTCTTGGCCAAAATGACATCTTTAGATTAGGAGAGCATTTTACCAGACCGGTTTCAGAAACCCACCTGTGAAATATCTGATGTACCTCCAATCTGAAGAAAAAGTTTATAGCGGGGGGTAAGAAGAAGCCTGAGATGTATGTGGGTTTCAAAAGACGTTCTTGTGCCAGAGTCAGAACAGCCTGTACCTGGAACAGTGATCTATTCCTGTGTCTCGCAGAGACCCCTGCCTTAGAAAAGACAAAGCCTTGTATCACTTTCAATCTCTTTCTCACTTTGGTTCTATCTCTTCTTAGAAGAATGAACAGAAGGAATAACAAAGTATGTCTGGAGGGGGTAACCTAGCAAAACTAAAAAAATATGTCTGTTGTAGACAAAGATGACTTTGCTTGAAGGAGAAGTCTGTGATGACCTTTACCTCTCAGCAAAACATAAAGGTCACATTCCACGAGAAAAAAAAAAACATTTAAATTTAACTTCATCAACACAGAGAATCCTTTAAAACCCTTCCGAAAAAAATCAAACTTAAATTGAAATTATTAGCTTGTCTTTATTAATGTTTAGGCCAGTTTGGAACATGTAAGACCATCTAGAAACTACCATGTACTGAAACCATCTTAAATTGAATATTCTAGCACGACTGCATAATGTGGTTTTCATGATTTTACTACCAGAACATCGCTGCTATTTTCCACACATTATCGCTGTAATGCAAAACATCAACAAGAGAAACCAGAATTGGATAAAAACAGCCACCAAAAGCGAGACGCCAGTCTACCTGATGTTTCACATCAACAGATTTGTTTAGGGCACACACCATGCCATTGTTAGGCTATTGATCTCAGCTGGGCCTTGAAAGTTTGGCCCTGGAGGAACGGCCTGATAGCCAACACGATAGCTGTTGTTAGGCTAAGATTGGCTTAGATGAAGCAAAATGGACTGAACTCCAGCTGCACCCTCTCTCCCATCCCTCTCTCTGTCTCCATCTCTGGGCTGTATCTCGCTCCTCTCCCGCTAAATGGAATCATCGCCGTCTGATAATGGAGTGTAATTCCATTACCCCAACTTGGAGTCCCAAGGGGGGGCATTTCCGCCCGACACCCCCATCTCTCCCCTAATGTGCTCATTTCCCCTGCCTAATAGAAATGGATGGGTCTGTGGGTCTTCTGTAGGAAAAGTGGGCGAGAGACAATGGATAGAAAGAGATACAGAGAAAGAAACGAGGAGAGGGGGGGATGACGAGAAAAGAGCAGGTGAAATGTTTTGAAGTGTAATTCGACAAAATGAGCAGAGATGGAAAAGATGAGATGAGCTAAAGGAAAAAGCGATTTTGCGGTTAAAGCCTGGAACGGTTTGATGTTCATGTGAGGGAGATGGTGCCCGGGTATTTATGAGCAGTTATGAATCTATTTGAATATCTCGCTCTCATCTTTCCTCTAAAGGCAGGCTTCCGCAAACCAACGAACGAACAAACTGACTTACGGTCCACGAGTCAAAACAGAAAGGCCTCTTGAACATCTTTGCAGTTGCTAAGGTTCATTTCTCAAGAGCCTCTCCAAAAGATACGCGGGGGGCTCCATTGTGGTGCAAAGCATCGTTTAGAAGGGTAAATAGACCGCTGCACTCCCACCATCATGCCCATATCAGGGAAAAAAGAAGGCAATCATTCCTCTCAAATAAGAAAACAAGCCATCTCCGTAACGGCAACATTTAATCTGTCCTGTACCATCCAATCAAACCGCTTCTTTAAGCTGGAAAGCAGGTAAATTGTTTTGACATTCAGATGTCTTAATCTGTATATTCATATTAGAGTTTTTAATACCTAACTAAACACAAACAGCATTTGTAATGCTGACAAGTTTCACAAGATTTTGTTATGGTAAACATAAACGCAACTCATTTAAATGATTGGAGAGACGGGGAATTCAGTCTCTAAAATCACTAAACAAAGGAAGAATGTTGTAGTTTTTGCAACATTTATATTTGATATGAATTCTTATTCATATACTGGGGTAATGCGTTCATGATTATGGCTGCCTTGCCCATCCTTTAAATGCAGACTTTTGTACGGTTTTCTTTTAACGATCACACAGACAGTAACTATTCTGAATCATTCCCTCGTCCCTCTGCCCATAATTAAACTCATATTTATGCAATCCAAAACATCCAACCTTTAAAAATGAACATTAATAAATACAAACGAGTTACATAACCTTCAAAACGTTAGAAGTTGATCAGATTCGTTTGTGTTGTGTTGTGTTGTGTTGTAAACTTCAGTTTAATTTCTTGTAAATGGTAAGGAACACTTTGTTGGCATCTCAAATCATAATTTAGAAGTAGGCATGAGAGGAAATCAACGAAGAGAATGGTTTGGTTAGGAAGGAAGCTTAAATGTTTTTACCACAGTATCTTCATTTCTCTCTGGAAACGTCTGAGAAGGTTTTACCCACCAACCACCTCTGGGTCTTTAGGTCCCTTTAGAATATAAGGATGCATGGGAAAAACTGTCAAAGAAAGCCAGAAAAGCACTGGTCGTGTCTAAACTAATGAAAAGCAGATGCGCTTGGATGTCCTCGAAGTGTTTCCCACACTCTTACTTCCTGTGTTTTTCCCCTTCCACTACTTTTCCCGTGTCACGTACTTCCAACATACTCAGAGACCTATAGACCTAAAACCCTTTTTCCCAACTTTTTGTCTTTCTCTCTCAGTTTTCTCCTTCATAGTGATGAGTGTGACTGTGATCATCAGTCATCTCTCCAGTGTGACAGGAGCTTGTGGGGCTGCTTGGAGTCTTCACTAAAATGAGCAACCTCCATGCATCCAGGCTATAGGTCATCGCGTCCTGCTCAACCTCAACTAGAACTAATACAAGCACACACATAGCTTTAGTTCAGGAATGCAAATGCAAGGCCTAATTGGAATTGTGGGAAACGCGGGAAAGCCCAGTGGACTATGGAAGTAGATCTAATGCCTCCACAAATTATATAATAAAGTGAGCAGCAGTGGACCACAGCTGAGCTTCTACACACACACACGCACACACAGCTTGCTTTCCTTAGACTTTTGAAGTTACACCGAGCATTTTCCCCCATGCTGAATTTATCCCGTTGTCTCCTTGAGGGAGGAAAAGCAGGGAGTGATGCATGCATGTGTGCTCGTGTCTGTTTTGGACATTCCTTAGTACTTCTTAATTAGCTGTGCTGTTTTGCCATAGCTTCTAGATGAAAGGCTTGCGCTGAGGGAAAGTGGGTGATCTCCCCCACAGAGCCCTGCTCTCTTTCTATCCTCATTGCCACTATCAGTCCCTGCTCAGAGAGCTGACAATGGATGCCAACATGATCATTAGCACCATCGCTAGACATAATTTCAAACAATGAAGAAGCTTTTTAAGATGGCAGGGGAAGATATTAAATATGAGCAATAAATGGCTTTGTGTGAAGTGCAGTCCATTACGAAGAAGTTTTGTTTTTCTGAGAAGTTTTGGAAAAGGCCATGTGTGTCTCAGATGGGGTCACTACATACCACTGAATTGCCAAACAGCTAGAAACACCCTATTAAATTGTGCGTGTTTTAAACTTTTGAAATATGTTATTTGAAAAATATTTTTTTATTTTACTCTAAAATATTATTATATTATATAACAAAAATAGTAAAAATAGAACTATAATAAAAAATATATAATGGTAATCATTATCATTATTATAATCATTATCATTAATATAAGTATAATTAATATTATCGTTATTATAATTAGTATTATTATTATTATTATTATTATGCTGGTTGTTGTTGTTGTTATTGTTTTTGTTATTTTAATTGTTATTGTAATTGTTATTGGTTGTTAGAGTTTCTATTATTATTTATATTATCATGATTATTATTTTAATAATAGTTAAAATGTAGACTGAAAAAACAATTGTGAATACAGTTTAAAAAAATAAAGGGAACAGTCTTCTATTAAAACTTTCTTTGCTTTGTTTCAGTCAATAGTTTGAGCTTTAGCCTGCACTGGCCATTTGTCCTACCAATGGTAGAAAGGAAGAGTACTTTTCGAGACCTTTTTTGAGAAAAATAACTATCATTTTCACAATTCCATTTGGAGCCACTCATGCAGAGATTACACACTTCGCAGAAATGCTAGTTGGAACATATTGCTGAGGGCAACTTTGGAGATATGTGCTTGTAGGAAAGAGCTTGGAAGGCATCAGCAAAGGTGAGGCAAGATTCATGGAAGGGTTTATTTCAGGAGTGCAGCTTGTTTACTCTTGGTTATTGGAAGATGGTCCGCTGTACAACAGCAGTGAAAGAGAGCTGTGTGAAGGACAGAGAGGTGTGGTTGCTTTCTTGCTATGCCCAGAGCAGTGCATTGTGGGCTGCTGTTGTAAATTGGAGCAAAGCTGGCAGACAGGAGCTCCACTCCTGCATCACAACAATGACTAGAGTGCTGAGCACTGCAGTTTTCCTGCAGAGAGAGTGAGAGAGAGGGAGGGCAAGAGATGTGGCTGTGAAGGAAAATGGGGCCGTAAATGTGAAAGCAGAGAAGGTTCTGTAGTATATGCAAGTGTGTGTGTGTGTGGCACGTGCGCGGGTAGGTGTGCATGGCCACCCCTGCCTCTTCATCATCGAAGGATCCCTGGGTCGTCCCTTGCCAGGCTGTCTGACAGGTGCACTAGAGTGAACGCAGTGTCACGCTGTAATTGTACATCCCCGTTATGTCAGCGTGTAATTGAGCACACAGCCTGTAAAGGGCCTGCCAAACACACACACTTCCGAGTCAGTGAGCAGGGCTTCACTTACATCCCTTGCTATGCCTCTATCGACACTGACAAAACAGCAAGGCCATATGCAATACATAATCTCAGATAATTAGATAGGGGGTTTGTTAATAGCAAAGGATTCTGGGAATACTGCCATTGTGGTTAATGGCTATGGGCAATAAGTGCGCAGGATGTAAGTCATCTGATTAGCAAATGTGATGCGGAGTCACATCAGGACTTTCTTTCTATTTATTTTTTAACCTATCCATCCGTCCTTCTACTGTAGTTCAAAATGCACAAAACATGTCCACAAAGAAAGAGCATAACACAAATGAAAATAGAGTAGTAAAATCCATAGCATTTCTTTCACTTCCGATCTCAATATTCCCTTTCTCTCTTCCGAACTCCTTTAACCACACTCAGCTCTTTTCCTCCCTGCTTCCGTAGTGCTCTGTCATTCCGGTTTATAAGCCGATGGCTGATTCCCTTCAGAGAGAATAACCACCTTAATCGTATTTGATCAGGGAAATCTTCGTATCACATATCTGCGGCTAGCTTAAGTAACCAGAAGCGCAGTGGCTCCAATATATGGGACTGGGCCTTTAAAATGCTCTCTGGGTTTTAAGTTCCGGCAGCATGAATGAAGGAATTTGAGATACGTAAAGGTCTCTGGATGTAACAGTAGCACTATATGGATTATGATGGCGTTGCAAATGTCCCCTTTTGCACATGAGCGGAAATATTAAATCTTCCCCAGTGTTTAAATTAGAAAATAAGAGTTCTTTTATCTAATTTGTTTGATTAACTAAGAACGAGGCATGAATAATTTATTTCCTTCGCCGGATCGGAGAGTTTCACAGTGGATGAGTCCGGCAAAATCTCTTCTCGTAGGGGCCGGAGGTACTGGAATCAAATTCTGAGGGGCGTTTTCGCTTTCAGCAGAATTGGAGAGAAGTTTCAGCAAGCTCTCCATGTGTACAGCTGTAATCTGATGGAGTTTGTGTTTGTAACAGTTCGCCCCTCAAGGGCAGTTTCGCTACATTATATTTATCTTCCCTAGCGCACAGGGATGGTGCACCTGCCTCTTTTGCCAGATTTACACCTAGCTCAGGGAATAAACACCCACCATCCCCGCCACCTTTGTGTCTGGTCCAGCCAGCAGTTGCCATCTCCGTGACCAGCACTGGGACTTATCACCGCGACCATTGGGAGCTTAGGGAGTTAGCCACAACTGCACGTGCCACTGTTGCCAGGTCTGCCGGTTCTCACGAGAACGGCTGATAGTGATCTAATGGATATTGTTGTTTTTGTCCATCAACTTTGGCGTAAGATGGATCCCTGAGGACCAGCCTGACGCACACAGGCGCACATATGCACACTCTCATGTAGACACACATCTACTAAAGTACTTCCCTGTGGTAGGATATGGCTTGTTGTTTATCTCCTGTCCTGCTGAGGCTCTCAGCCAGCGTTGCCATGGAAACAGGGCCCTAGTGGATGGGGGGTGGATGTGAGCTGCGGGGGTGTACCTGAAGCTGTGCTGCCCACTTACCTAAGTGTCACACACACACCAATAATGACAGGTGTACTTATAGAATGCCCCATGCTGTCTATACTTAATGCCATGGTGTCTCAGTAGGCAGTAAGCTGTTTCCAGATATGAAGAGCTCTTACGTTTGAACCCAGCGACTATAGATTCTGGATCAATACTCACTCTTGGTGTGAAGCCTCTCTCTCTGTCACATACAAAGTAAGGTTCAATGAGACTGCAGTCTGTATGTTTCCCTTCTGTTCTTGCAGTTTATCGGGTCTGATTGAGCAGGTAATTGAATACCGCTTTAAGTCTCCAGCAGAAATATTTAGGATACACAGAAGTGTGTTGCGCTTAATCAAATTACTCCTTCACTTAATTCTTAAGCAAAGTCAAGGTGTTTTCTATCCTGGCAGAGCTTTAAAAAGCTTCAGCCTATCATGTACGTTACTGGTAATACAAATCTGTGTTAATCGGATGAATTAGTAGTTCAATTAGACAGCTTTAGCACTTCCAGACTCATGCTGTCCAGGTTGTAGGATCGAAATTGAATGAGGCACTTGATTAAATGTGGGATCTTGCTTTTAAGTCTTTAAAAAGTAGATTCATTCTGAATGCTAATTGTTACCGTAAAAGCGAACAATGGAATCAGAGGATGCCATACAGGAACTACTTGTGATTTTTAAATGGCCGTTGGATTTAAAGGCATGGTAAAGCCAAAAATGTAAATTCTGCCATTATTTAGTCATACGCTTGTTATTTAAAACCTCCATGACGTTTCTTCTACGTTCCCATTGACTTCTACTGCTTGGTCACAAAACTGGTTCAAAAGAAGTCAATAGAGACCTACAGTTTTCAGTTACCAACATACTTTAAAATATCTTCTTTTGTGTTCTGAAAGAAACAGGTTTGAAATTTCAAAACAGGTGGGTAAATCATGACAGAATTGTTGGGTGAAATTTCCCTTAGGGTTAGGTTAGTTTAATACACTAGACGCTGGTGGAACTTGGTAAAAGCTGGTAGAAGAGATGTGGCCTTATCATGACGAAAGCATGGCTGTTTGACCAGACCACTGTCACTATGTCTGCCAAGACACACACAGGCAAGCACAGTGTTCACTCAAAGTCTTTGTGACCATAGGGGCCTGAAATCAATTTCCTGTATAGAACTAGCAATGACATTCGCTTCTCCATTTTCCTTTTTCTTCTTTTCCTCTTTCTCATCTTTCAGTCGACTTGAAGACCTATGAATTGTGTGTTGCAGAGATATTACTCCTGTCTTGACTCGTCGTAGATAGCTTTTCGTGTCAGCTTTTCTCTTGCCCTTATTTCTTTTGCTTCTGAAAGTTCTGGACAGGTGCTAAAACCACGTAATGTGCACACGCAAATGAACAACACTATCAGACGGTGCGATTTATTTCCCTTCAAATGACTTTAGAGTTCTTATCATGGCAAAAGTCTGCTTGATGATGTATCATGTTCCGAGTACGAAGAGATGAAGGGATAGTAAATGAGGAAAGAAAAGATAAACAGTAGGAAGTGATGAATGACTGCAAAAGAACACAAGAACGATGCGCAGGATTAGCACAGTATAAACAGAATGTAAAGTAGGGGAAACAACAAAAACAAAATGTCTGAGAGAGAAATTGTGACAGAAGGTGGTATTATAATGAAGAGAACGAGAGGACAAATGATTTAAAGTTCTTATTCAATCTAAATCATTTGCATAAAAAGCAACAGCACTGAATTGATTTAACGAGGTCTACTTTAGCACTGTATTGACTTCAGGTTTACATGCTATATAGTGCAGATAAAGTTTTATAACATCTCTGAATTTTAATCACTTAAAGACATTTTGGCCTTTTGTTGGTGACAAATGTAGTCCAAGTGCCAGACATACAGCTCAGAATATCTTTGCAGTCTTGACTTGAGTGTTTGATTCTTCAGGTTGGATTGGATTTTACTTCAGGCGTTGAGTTTGAGCTCTTATTTGCCTTTAAGCTCAGTCAAAGCTACTCATAATCCACTTGTTTTGCAGGTTAAGAGTGACAATCCCTTCTATGTTAAACCAGTAACCCTGTACTCTTCTTTCGGGATTCAGGACTTTGTTGGCATCGGTGTCATGGCATCAAGCATCTTGTGGTTAGTAATGTATTGAGAGGCTGATAATCAGCAGGGAGGACACATTGATCAAGCATTGACTTAACGTTGATTTACAGTCTGCTTTGCAGTGGCGGCATTATTAGCCTGCTCAGCTTGACTTTCTGCTGTTTTCTCTTCTTTGCTTTTCTTTGGGCGGCATTGATTTTAAGACTTTTTCAGAGTTGGTGCGTAAGCATGTATGTGAAGTAACTGATGGACAGTTACTGTCCATTGCGAGCGAAAACTGTTTTGTATGATTTTATTCTGGCAGAACTCGGTATCAAAAATTGCTTGTGAAAATTAAACACAAATAACTGATCTGAGTCGAGGTGAGCACTCAGAAATGCACTACATTCTTTTCAGTCATTTACACTGAATGTATAAATGGACAGATGGATGAAAGGGTGGCCATTTTAATAGCAGCATATTGTAAAGGATGTAACGCTTTTTTGCTTTTTAGAATCGAAGAAAGTGTTTACAACCTTAAAATGTAATAATATACATTATGATTTGCTCAGTTATCTAGTTATTGATGCCAAGTGATTGCTCATACCTTGCACACTGCCCTCCCGGTGGGCTTTAACTTACATCAGGTCATATGGTTTTTCAATAAAGGACAAAAAATATTATTGCTGAATTGACAAAAAAAAAACATGGACTTAAGAAGTGCATGTTAACATGAAAAAACAGCCTTTAGATTCAATATTTGAAAAGATTTACTGATGTTAAAACTATTACATTGTAATATTTACAAAGCCACCTGAATCGTTTTTACAGTGTATACAAAGTAAACAGTTATATTTACTTAAAATCGTTAAATATATTTTATCAGTGGAAATATTAAAATAATTTATTGAATCCAACTGTTTATTTAATTACTTCAAGACAGTTGGCCTTTTTATTAGCCACAGATGTCTTCAACATGTTTAGTTAAGTGTATATTACAAATATATATATTTGTTATGTAAAGCTAATATTTATATTTTTAAAACAAGTGTGGGCTTCTGAATAACAATCTTTTAAGAGCAATACAAGAAAGCATTATTTAAAGCAGTTAACATTAAAAAGGTCTAAAACTTTAACAGTTTTCTTACCTGAAAACTGATAATGAAATTGATGGACAAAGAAAGAAATGAAGTGATGGGTGGGTGTATGACAGAAAACATTGGACCAACTGTCTCTCAGAGAGTTGTGATGGTTGTGCATGATGGTTGTGTGTCATGGGTTCAGGTTCACTGACTGAAATGTGTTAAATCTTGCATTAAAAGCCCATGTAATAAAATGGCATATCTGTTTAGTCAAATGTATGTGTATCTCCTGTAATGTTCATCAAGTTTTTGACACCTCCATTTCCACTAAACAGTCCACCATATCGCTCATCTTCACGCTCACTTCCTCCGTTCTCTAGTATCATACCATTCGGGTTTACATCTATTATGCATGTACGTGCATTGCTTTCACCTGCAGCAATGCACTTGAGAATCGTAAGCATCTTGGAAAAGTGTCAGTATAGTTCCGCAGACCTCAGTCAAAACACTCAGAGCCCAGTTTGTCAGTTTAGGAATGCCAACCAGGAATCAGTGCATGTGAAGGTTGGGTAAACTGAAGGGCTTTTAGAAGGCTTGCAGTATCAGGTCTACCTGCGGAGGTCAGCAGTGGGTTGTTGGTTTTTTGAATCATGTCGCGCTGATGGGATTAGGACGATATGACCCCAAAAAGTAATCCCAGCATACAACAGTCGGGGAGAGAAGGATAGAGCTCATTAAAATATGCTTGGCAGTACAAGCCGCTTAGGCACACCGGAGCTTTTATTGAGCAACTGTGCCGGCTGAGCAGAAAAACTTCCTGGAATATCTTCCAGCTTTTATTTCCTGAGATAGACACACACTCCTGTGCTACACACTAAGTGTGTTTTCTGCTGAGGTTTTAGCCTTTTTTTTGTAGGAAAGTTGATTAGCAGGTTGTGGGATTTGTGTGTCAATGACTTAAAGTAGCAGAAGCAGAAGTTAAGACTTCTTTAGAGCTAACAGACTTTATATGATAAATTAGATATGTTCCAGTTATATGGTTGAGTGGTTTAATATGTGTGCGGAGGAGGGACTGCTTTTTAGTGCCTGCTGTTTTAAATACATTAATTAGATATTAAGAGATGGAGACATGATAATATATGGCTTAGGGGGCTTTCTTAGATCTTCTAGATTAGCTGATGTCCATTTGGGAAACTGCTTCTATTTTGCATTTTTATAGATGATTTTTATCATCATAAGGTATACTGGACTATTATAATGAGCATTCGCTTTTGCAGTAATGACAGCATGCATTGGAGCAGACATGTGCTCCACAGGTTAGTGCAAAACCTAGATCCATATTATCCCAGCATGATTTAAACATGCTCCAAAGAGCATCACATGCACTTTAGTGACAGCAGCAGGGGCTGCATGGTTCCACAAAACTTCTTATTCAATAAGTGACATGGGAAATTGTTCAAAATTGAATATTGTTTACATTAATGCAGATTACATACCCTTCTATGCAAAGTGAATGCACAACTAAATATAAGTCTATATCATAATGAATGATAAAGCAACCTATGTGCAATTTATTTTTGATAAAACACACAAGGTGGCAAAAACTTTTCAGGTAGGATTTAATTCAGTTCATAAAGAGTGATGTAGTCCCTTAAAAAGCTTGATTTATCTCTACAATGAAATCGTTGTCATCATATATTCGTCCTCTTGTCATTTCAAACACGTATGACTTTCTTTATTCTGCACTCAAAAGAACTCAAAAGAAGACTTTTTGAAGAGTGTTGTTAACTGGAACCCATTTACTTGCACTAGTTTTGTGCTCACACAATGGAGAAAATGGATACCACTGCTGTTCGATTACCAACTTTCTTAAAAATATATTTTGTGGTTTATACAGTAAAGAAATTCACACAGGTTTGAAATGACAAGAAGGGTAGTATGTGATGGCCGAATTCTTATTTTGGGGTGAACTATGACTTTAATGAAAACATGTTGTGGAACATAAATGTAGAATTAGAGATTAATTGCAAATCTGAGAAATCAGTTATATGCATTGTTGTTTAAAAATAAATCCTACATCACTTTATGCTGATCAGTACTTTCATTATATGCATCCTTAATATTCTGTTTCCATTGCTGACCTTTCAGTTTCAATGAAGTCCCTTGTTCTTTACCAAACCGGTACAACTAGTTCTGCACTTGTCTGTCATTAAAAGAACATGCGAAAGTTGCCTAAAAGCATGAAAGCATGTGTTTGTATGTGATGCTTGTGATGCTTGTGTATTTTAGTGTTACACCCCCCTCTTCTATATCTCAGCTCTGTAGCTCAGGGCATTTTGAGACTGAGAGAGAATGGCTGAGACCGAATCTAAAGAAGTGAGATATTTGATTCTGATGTAAGACCATCTGTGGCTATTGATTTCTGTTTCTTTCCTCAGGATGAGTGCCGTTTTTTAAGTCATTTTTCACCTCAGGCGATTAAGCTCACTGTGTCCCTTTTTCTGAATGCTGTATGTTTTGTGGAAGTGTCAATGTTTGTGTGTGTGTGTGTGTGTGTGTGTGTGTGTGTGTGTGTGTGTGTGTGTGTGTGTGTGTGTGTGTGTGTGTGTGTGTGTGTGTGTGTGTGTGTGTGTGTGTGTGTGTGTGTGTGTGTGTGTGTGTGTGTGTGTGTGTGTGTGTGTGTGTGTGTGTGTGTGTGTGTGTGTGTGTGTGTGTGTGTGTGTGTGTGAGAGAAAAGACAAAGAGTGTGTGTGGGGGTTTTACAGTGCCTCGGAAATATAAAATATTTATAAATAGTTAAATATTTTAGGATGCTAACACATACGCAAGCACAGGCATGCAAAAATAACATGGTCTAACTAATATTGTGCTTGGGATACTGTATTTTTAAAGAAAGAGGGCAATAATATATTCCCCAAAATGTGTTGAACCTAAAGAGATGCTGTCTGATTTTTATCTTGATGTGACATTATTAAGGCTGTTTACTTAGTAAGCTGGAACAACAAGTTTCCCATCCATTTTTTAAGAAAAAGAGGCATCGTTCAGCAAAACAACAGCTTACAAAACATTTTTATGAAAATCCCCTTTTGTGTATGGAAACGTTTTCGTACACAGGCAAGATTACAATTCATGAATTCATGCGTTATATTCAAACTTCTTGTTTTAAGGTCAGAACGTTTCAGCCTTTGTGAACCTTGGATTAGTGCATATGTTTTAGCACACCTTTATGGATTTAGGTAAGAAATAAACAGGTAAAAAATTAACAGACATAGTAAACCTCTTTTGGATGCCTCCAGCTATCGGCGAAGACAGAGAGCTCTTACGTGTTGCTGTTTGAAACGTCAGTCAGGCAGGATGATGTCGTGTACAAGGAACGATGTTTAGAGAGTCATTTGCTTATAGGGCAGTTCACCATCATTCTCTTTTATAGATGATGGGCATATTGAAACAAGGCACAACGATGTGATGGCCGCCCATCAAATCCACTTAGAGTATGAGCAGATAAGAAGACTTACTGGGCTCATCTTTTGTTTGCCCGCTCCTGTGTGTCTGGATCCCGCTGCGAGCACTACATAATCCCATCAAAGGCAGAGCATCGCCACCCCTGTATCCACCAGAAAGACCCCTGATTATTCAATGGAAGATTAGGATTATACAGGCAACAGATTGAGACAGATCCTATACCCCCTCCAAACAAATAAATAAGTCATCAAATTGACGAAATGAGTAAATAAAAAAAAGGAATTGAAACATGAATGGCTAAATGGAAAAATGAATTATTTATGAAGTGAACAGAACTTCTTATTTTGTTTAAATGCAGAGTTTGCAACTAAATCGCTCATAGTTCAGATGGTCTAATCTGAGTCCAGCAGCTTGGATTCACTGGGATAAGGCTTGGATGCAAGTAGGGGGCTTGTGGTCCAACCACTTGCAAATCCTGAGGATGGACAAAAAAAACAAAGACAGAAATAGCTAGTCTCGAAAAGTTTTGTTTATTTATTCAGTGGCTTTGCGTTTAGAATTTTCAACAGTCTAAAAGTCTTTTATTTTTTATTTTATAAACAAAACACTTCAGAATAAGGTACATTTTTTAAACGCCTTAAATAATATAAACTTAGTGACATCAATATTGTTCCCAATACATTGTTTCCAATACAATTATTTCTATCAGTTCATGGTGCATTGAATTATTTCAACCTTTGATTTTTACAAATATTTGAAAAAATAATAAAATAAATGATGTGATGAATAAGTATTTTTCATTATTTGTTCACGTAAGTCTATGCATTGATATTCACAAATGCAACGTTTTTATATAAAGCTGACATGTAAGCTTTGCAGGCTACACGTAAACTATTGTTAGCTCCTTTAAAAAATAACAATCTTTCATTTGCAAATCACATTTGGATAAAAGCGCCTGCTCAATAAATCAATAAATAATAATACTATAGTTATGTTACAGGTCTGCTCTGATCGGGTCACAGCAAAAAATGAAATCAATTGCAAATGGTAGAATGCAAAAAGACAATTCTATATAAATGAGGAACGTAAAGATGTTTAGTTGGTAATATTAAAGGCTTTTTGTCAAATGCATTGTCAGTTATTTGAATCTGTTTTAAAACTGCAAGCCAGTTGTGAACATGGAGAGTTTGTGTTGCATGTCAGTATCACCATAGTTTGGTATGCATGATTTCTAGAGAATTGCATTGGAAATTGATTCATTCACTTTAGTTTCCCCCTGTATTTTATCATTCATGTCCATGCTTCTGCCTTTTATCAAAAGCATTGTGTTATGAGGCCCTCATGCATTTGTATGTTAAAGGACCAGCACATCGTGCCCTGTAGACATTCTCTCTTGAGTGCAGCATGTTGGACATTCACTCATGCTGTCACTCAAATCTGTCACCAAAGGCCATTTCAGAGGTCACACCGGAGGCTTCATGCATCACCATTACCACACCACCCATGGCTGCATGATACAGATGGGTCAGAATAGGCAAAAGCTTGCAGTGTTTCGCATCCTCTTTGACATCATAATAAAAAAAGACAGCTGTTCTATTCTGTCTACAATGTCAAAACTTTCCGCATTACAATTTTATTTTCCACCTTCTCTCATTTCATTTTGAGTTTTCTTGATTTGAATTATTACACTCTGTTTACACTGAAAGTATGATAAAAATAGATTGCTCTCATTATAATTAATGACGTTGTCACAAGCATATGGCAACATAACTATCTCGTGGTCTGTTTTCTGTTCTCTTCTTTGTGTTTTTTTTCTTTTTTTGTCATATTTGACGTAGTAGTAGTGGTTTTACATGTAATTTTCTCATGCATCTTGGCGCTAATGAATACTAGTTAAATGTCACATTAACAACTTAGAGTGTTTATTTTTATATTCATATATCCTTATTTTGGAATTTGTATCTTTTGTTTGAGGTGGTTAATTCATATGAATTGACCCCACCAATAAACTTACACAACTGTTGTGATACACAACACAGTCTTGCAGGGAAATGTTGATATTATCAGGGAACTGTTATGTATTATTTGGGTTCATGGACACGATTTTCCCCTTTTGTTTTGTCACTCTACATGATTTTTCGAGTCAAACGAACAAAAGGGGCACAATTTCGACTTTTCCCCTGACATTGACATTGTGTTAAGAGTTAGGCATTCAGTTACAGGGGGCTTTGTAAGACCTAAAGTTAAGGTGTAGGGGGGGGTTAGGGTAGCCATGTCAACCTAGCATTTTTAATCGATTTAGCCTTTGCGATTTTCTTTGTTTTATATCAGATTATTATCATATAAACGCCCATGCGCATGCAGTGTTGAAAGTAATGTTGCTTAAAAGAAAAGCTTGTGTTGAGTGACAGAAATAAGAAGTACATAGACTTCAAATTTCGCGAACTGCAATGAGACATGGTTAGAATACAAATCAATACAAATCATATAAAACGTAGAAATAACATTGTACAAATTCATTATAAATATTCCCTTAAAATTGTGTTGATTAATCTTTTTGAATGTCTTGTGTCATTCTTATACTAGGGGCCATGTTTGCCAACTCTTTTAAAAAATACAGTATTTTCCCATATAAGTGGTCAGTCCCAGAATGTAGCTTTGAAGTCACCGAACCACAGGAAGGCGATACCAATCCCCCTAAACACATTTTTAACGAGGCCCAGAGTCGGATCTCCCCTCCGTCTTTAAAGTATTGTGTTGGCTACCTCTCAATGGTTAGCAGTGGCCATGCTGGCCGGCATCTAGCCACCTGCAGTATCTCTCACCGTCATGCCTCACCTAATTTTCTTTCTCTCCACATTTCTCTCTCTTCTGAACACCTGCTGAACTTTACAGTTTAATACAGCTTCATTTCTGCTAATAGTCAGAGGCCTTGTCTCTTTAGAAGGTCATGGGGAAGATCAAATCTATCCTTTTAATCTCTATTTGTTTCCCTGCGAATGATTATACAGTGTCGATCCGATACAAATCTGCATATGCTATAGGCTTGTTTTGCAACGAAGATAAAGTAAAAGCAAAGCGGTTGCCAATGAGGGCTCAGACAATTGTTGACTAAGTAAAGTTTATTAGCAAGCTTAAAGCAGATTTGAAAACATAGGGATCTCTTATGTTCCCTCTCTTTTTTTTGTGCTTTATTACAAACACACACACAGCCTCTCAGAGGAACAGTGGGGTCTGATCTTGCCCTGGGCTTAGGGAGTTGTGCTCATACAGTGGAAAGAAGCCAGTGATTGGGGAGAGATCCCATAATGCTCAGAGGCTGTGTATGCGCGGATGTGGGTATATAGCCAACGCTCCTCAGGGGGAAGAAATACACATTACAGGTCAGTTACTGTCACTGGAGCCTGTCCACTCATCTGGACGAATTGAACTTATGAGAGCTAGTGGTTGTCGAGAGGGTAAAACCGTAGTTTATATCTGCCGGAGTTTGCGACATTGATTTGTACAAAAAAAATGCATCAACTCATCCTTTACTCTAACAATGCCATTAGGCGCCATTTAATCAATTTTCTAGGCCTGACCATAGGAAATGGAATATAAATAAAGAAGTGAATGAAAGCTTTCAAGTTCTAATTGGGGGCTAACCAGGTGTGTACTCTATATCTGACAGCGGTCTTTACTGAAAGTATTTGTTTTAGTAAGAAGCAACAGAACGCGCTGTTGTTAGCGAAGCATGTCAGTTTAATGGCCAACACTAGATCTTCTGAAAGACGCAGATTTTATCTCCATCAACAAGCAATTAGCTGCATCTCGCAGTCTTTTTCTCTCTTTTCTCATGATCAAAGAATGTTTTTCAAGTCGGAGATCTGAGTAGAAATCAGTCAGACGAAGGAAACAGTCGTCCACCTGCAGATGCGTGCAATCACTGAAACCCTTTCCTGGGCTTTTAATATTGAAAATCAATGTTACTGACTGAATGTGGATTCGTGCTTTTCTTTGGGGAAAATGTTTTGTGGCATTTTAAAAGAGCCAAACAATTCAGTACACTCTAAAAAATCATAGCAATGCCAAAGAAGAACCCGTTTTCATTTCACAAAGAACCAGTTACTCAACTGCTCTTTAAAGATCCATCTTTTTATTACCTTTTCATAATCTGAATAAACCTTTTTTTCACACAAAGATCCTTTTGTGAGACAGGATGTTGGTTGTTCTTTATGTAACCACCAAGGTTCTTCTATTGCATCTTGAAGCACCTTTAAGAGAGGACGTGCACGTATGTAACGGTCAATCGAGTCATCGAGGACCATGGCATTACACTTGGTCGCGTGAAGGGCTGTAACGCGGTTCCTGTGGGGAACTCGAAGATCCGAGGTGGCAGTGGGGGAGAGGCGGTCTCTCCAGACTGTCAGGACTGGGGTGGGCAGTGCAGAAGTTAAGCTATCCCTTTTTGTAAAGTATTACCACATATTTCAAAGAAAAAACTGTGCAACCGCAGAATTTAGTGTTCCTGAGCATTTAAGCCGAAACATCACACAAGCGAGCCAGCAAATTGTACCCTGCGTTCGGCTCACCATCAAATTTAAACAAGCCCCCTGTCCCATCAACGCTTAATCCGAAGAGATTGTGGAAAAAGCATGGAGAGAAGATGAGAGCGAGGTACAGAGAAAAAACATGAGAGATGAAGAGGCCCAGCAGACTAGCTAAGAGGATTAATAGTCATAGGTTGGCATGGAGACTAAATTGGCCACACTATTACACAACCTTGCCTTTATTGTATCTGATGAGTGAGCTGTCGTCTGAAAAATCCGTGGCAGGAAGCGCAGAAGGAATGAAAGAAGAAAAGCACGAAACACTCCAGCGGTCTGCGAAGTCTAAGAAGTCAGACACGTCTCTTTCAGATCCGATGCTTCGACAGTTACAGATTTCCTCCTCCCTTTGTCAATGCTGTCTGAAAGTCTAAACAGTCACTCGCTGTGCTTTTGTCTCTGTGCTGGATGGATCCTCTGACATCATGGCTGTTACAGATGAGCACCCATGGATGAAGTATTGGCGCATCTCGAGCAGACCCGAGCACCATCCTGTATCTCACATCGGGATTTTATGACACTGCACTGGGGTTTATGAGGGTTTTATTGTCATTTGAAAGATTTCAGTCATATTAAGGTGTTCTGGAAAGTTTTTGCCTCAGGGACTTTTAAACAATAAAATGCCATTTCCATCACATCTTTCAGTTTCGCACAGCATTGTGTTTGATAGCATTCATTGATGGACATGACATTTTTATAATGAAATAGCAGGCTTCTTTTGTCTTGTTAAAGATAATTTCACAGCTAGCATATCGTGTTTACCGAATGCTCGCAATTAAATAACATTTTCACAGTTTCTGTCTTTTTTTTGCAGTCGACACGACTGAAAGTGACACCCAATAAACACCTCACAAAACAAATCTCACTGCAATTCAACACTTCGGCACACAAACTTTTCATTAAACACCTATTAATGCCATAAGAAATTCTGAGTTTGGCCAAAAAGAAAAGCCCAACCGTGACTGACAGGCAGGTCGCCACAACAGCTGCTGTGCCCTGTGTGGTGCCACGGGTGACTCCCCTCTCTCCGGCACCCTCCATGGGTTCTGGCAGTCCAGTTCAACCTTGTACATATTAATAATGACACACACACACACACACACGCTGTTACACCACATCCCACTGATAGTGGGTACCTTGGTTGTACTTAAATGTCCCATGCTGGGTCTCTGGCACACACATGAACAGCATGCAACCAGGCTGAGCCGTCTCACTGTGGGTATATTATAACAAGCACTACCTGTGCCCTCGACCCTCAAACTACCCAGGACTATACTGTACGTAGTATGACTATTCTTATGTTTCCTAGTATGGAAGGACCTTCAACATCTCTTCAATGTATTTGAAAAATAAATGAATAAGCTACGAAGACAAATTACACCCTCGATTATCTCGCACTTACCTTCAATCATATAGGAAATGAAAAGAGCTGAAAATGGTGTCAAGCTAAAGTTACCAAACCGAAACAGTTTAGTTTTCAAACAATAGACTATAGTCCTCGACTGCCGTCACATAATTTCAGCGACGTTATGTCACTTCTGACACCATAAATCACAGTTATTCATTCAACTGCCGATACCAAGCGGAGGATGCAGAGATGTTGGGAGACTGGCACTTTGTTGTCAAGTAGTTAGTCAAGAGACTGCGTTATTTACAGCTGTCTGATGAGCGTCTCGGTTATGATTGTTGGACGACGTTAATAATGGACGTAGGAAAATAGACGAATGGAGAAATAGATAAATAAAGACATCAACAAACAATGAAGCGTCAGTATGAATATGATCACGTTTGTCGGGCAGATGCCAGTGAAGCATTTATCCTCGTTCAGAGAAAGATGAAAGTCGACCTTGTATCCTGAATTGTCATTATTGCATTTTTTGACAGACAGCATAGTCGTGTTGCTCTGGTTGAGACAGACTTATTGGTTTGACAAAAGAGGATGCAAAAACATTCAGAAATGTATTATATAGAGAGGAATTTATCTTCTTAATATTTTCTTTGCTTTATTGTTCAATATGCTCCACAGCTAATAAGCAAATTATAGTGCCATCTCTCTCTCTCTCTCTCTCTCTCTCTCTCTCTCTCTCTCTCTCTCTCTCTCTCTCTCCTCTCTGTCATTCTCTCAATTTATTCCAGTATCTCTCTCTTTTCACGCTGGTTGGTGTAGGATTAGAGCTCTTGAGCTATGTTTAAATGGTGTTTATGCAAATAATCACTAGCCTCAGCACAATTATTACAGAAGTTACACTCCCACTCATGGTGGCCATCTGGCTGCAGTGCAACGCACTTTTTACTAGATTTGCTGGTTAGAAGTTTGATCATTTTTATTCTGGTGATTAGCTTCGTGTCCCATTTTTATACAAACACATGCTTTGTGTTTATGAAGATGTCTTATTTATTAAACGATCCCCTGCTGAGCTTGTATAGAGATTGTTGTAGTTAGAGGTAAACTCTGAGGTGTGTGATGTTGCCAAGGTCTACAATGAACCCCTGCTAAGCGCCAAATGCTAGTAAAGATTTTGGCACACAAATCAATCTCACCATTTGGCTGGTTACTTTGTTAGTAACTTCTTTACAAATTCTGGGTCATACTGTCATCATAGCATGAAAAATAACATTTAAACAAATAAATAAATACATAAATAGGCAAAATACTTCATAATGGATAATCTTTTTGTATTGTAGTATGTACTAATATTGTTATATGCTCTCATTTGAATTAGATTTTTATAATTTTTTAAAAGTTTTGCTAAACTTAAAAGTATTAATTGTGTTAGCTAGCTTTTTGTTATTACTGTTTTTATTTAATAACTAATTAAATTAAATGTATGATTATGAATTGTTTTATTATAAAATAATAAAAAACATCACTTTGATTAATATTAACTGAAATAAGAAACATTATGTTTAAAATTATATTAGCTAGCTGTTTTTTGAGTAACTACTGCATACAACTTAATTAGTAATTAAATAAATAAATGCATTACTATTTTTCATTTTAAAGTAACGTAAAAAATAGAGCTGCACTTTTATTAATATTAACTGGAAAAATTTTTAACATGATTCTGTCTGTTATGAATGCAGAAATAATATCTTCATGTAGATCTATCAATCGTCAAAGAAAAGACTATGGAAGGAACAATAATATGGGTAACATAGTTCTTATACTCTCATTGAATGGTTCTTTGTGGAATACCTATGACATTGCAGTGAAGAATCGTTTAGGCACCTTTTTTTTGGAGCGTAGTAGGTGTCACTTTGTGCCTGGTAACATCTCTGATAACTGAAGAATAACCCTTGCACATCTGATGTGACTCTTGGGTGCACCATTTGCAGAATCAAACCTCATTTTAAAGGTGAGAGTCACTGGTGGGCACGCAAAGAAACCTGGTGAGAGTTTGGACGGGGTGGAGGGCTTATACTGCACAAACAACTATAACGCACAACGTCAGGAGGTAACCTCTTACGCAGGTGCTCGTAGGAAGGTGCTAAACGGTGCAGTGGCAGGCTGAGGCTCATTAGTCCCAGATGCTGCCCGACACACCAACGGACCTGCATACACACACTCCGACAGATGTCGAGGTGGCAGAGGTGAGGACCGGGATTGGGGGGGCTCTTGTCTCAGTGATTAGATCTGAGAAAACAGCTTGAGCGAGGCCACTAAAAACCACGGTGGCTGCACCCGAAGTCATAAAGCAGTGAATGTGTGTATACATGTGCACATAAAACACAACTAATCTTCATTATGATGAAATTTCGTTCTTCAATCATTGAACCAAATTCTATTATGAATTGTTTTCCGAGTAGTTATTCCAAACCTGTATGCATTTAATTGTTTAGTTGAATACAAAGTAAGATTTTGGAAGAATGCTTGCAGCCAAGCAGTTCTTGAACCCCATTGACTACTATAATAGGAAAATAAAAATGATAGTCACAATCACTCTAGATCTTTTTGTTGTCCTACATTCTTTAAAATGTCTCATTTTGTGTTTTACAGGACAGAAATTATAATAAAAGAATGTATGGTAGTCAATGGGGTCCAACAACTTTTGGTGGCATCTGATGCGAGGCATTTTTAAGGAATCACAATTTTTCAAGCACAACAGAATTCTCTTAGAAAACATAAGTCTGAATATATCACACTCAATCTATGATAATGACATATAGTTTACACACATAATTTCTGTACATTACACCTGCGTGTCAGAAACGATGGCTCAGCAGGTAAGCAGCCCTGACTACAAAGCCAGCGCGTGGCATTTTATGCAGTGATAAAAAGTCCTTGTCTGTGTTAGTGACACACAGAAACCGTAAGGCGAGCACTGGTCTCTGGACAGATTGCAGCAGCTGGTGCTTGTGTCAGTGGGTACAGTGAAGCAGTGGCTGAAACTGTTACCGTGCAGTGCCTCATTGCCTACTGATGAGATGAAATGTCAGTTGCATTTCTCCTGCTGATCTGCACCCGGTAGGCAAGCTGTGCCTACTGCGTGCGGAGTCTGTGTCCTAACATTGTGAGAGACCTCTGGATCAGCCGTTGGCTGTAAAAGCAGCGTGGACCAGCAGGAATGGTAGTGGAAAAAGATTGTAGTCGCTCTCGCTCTATTTGTGTAACAACAGGTGTATCACAACAAGACAGAACAGCATATCTTGGCAGTGGTAACAGGGACTGCATGAGAAGTTTTGGGGGGATTTTTTTACTTTTCTCATTTTAAGTTCCAGGATATGTTTTGGCTAGGGTGATGTGTATTATTTTGGACAACAGCACGAGAGAACACAACCACAACACGGCCATCTGTGCAGCGCTGGGTGTGTGTGGTCTGAGGGGGGCAGGTTTGTTCAAATCAGTTTCTAAATTCACTTTGCAAAAGTTTGGAATATATTCCATCTATTGACGGAAAGGCCTTGATAAGACACTTAAAATGAAGTTTAAATGAGTTAAAATGATCTTTGCAGTGAAATAAATGCAACAATAAATCGTTTAAATGCCATGTAAACATAATGCTGACTGGTAGAACTAATTTTTGGTCTTGCCCCCTTGCTCTTATGTTGTTTACACACATTCGTCCAAAGATTGTATATAGGAAAAGTTCACCCAAAAAAAAAAAAATGCTATTTACTCATTCTCGTGTCAACCCAAGGATGTATGACTTTTATTATTCATGAAACATAAAGAGAGAGATTTTCAAGAATGTGCTGTTGACTCCTTTCCATACAATTGCTGTTAAAACATTTTTGTTGAGAATGGTTTAAATTTTCGCATCGAGAAACAGTATCGACATTATTTTAGTATGAGCTACTCTTGAAACTTTTATGATGTTTAAGCATCTTTTTGGATGTGTTCTGTTCATTCAAGATCTCAATTCATAAAAGAACAACCAGCACCAATCTGAAAGTCCTCTATTTGTGTTCAACAGAAGAAGAAAAGTCATATGGCTTGGGCTGAACTGAGCGTGACACGTTTTTGGGTCAACTTATCCTTTTAATGCACTATTTCTTATTTACTTTATTCAAAAAGATATTTTGCATGGAATGTATTGCGTTCCAGTACGTGAGTAGTAAGTCGTATCTATCCTCTTGTAGGTGCTGTAACGGGCGTTGATCGAGAGAAGGGGGCCGGCCAAAAAAGACTGCCTTAAACTGTCTTCATTTTCCGAAATGGTTTTCACCCAACCGTACTTTTTCCTTTTTGCTCTGCTGAAGTAGGACAGAGCTTGCCTCTTGTCAAAGATTGCGATAACACATATCTCCTCATCTCTAAAATATATATAACTACCTTTTTTGTTGCACATAAGCAATGAGAAAACCAAATGGACAAACTCGGGAGAGGAAAAGCAGACTGAAAATTGTCTTATCAATGGACGTGGGCGTCAATTCGCTGATGTTTGTCAACCCACCCTGGCGTTTATATGTTTTCCTGTAGCTTTTTCCGAGTGGATATCCCTCACATGGATCCTGTTTGGAATTGGATCTACTCTAACTAATGGATTTATGATATCGTCGTTTTTGCCTCAGCTGTGCGTTTCTTCCCTTTGCTATGAACACTTTTGTATGGACTAGTAACTTCCTATCCTCTCTCATCTCTTTTGAACCCATTTGGAGTTTTACTAACATTATAATCATCCGGTTTTTGGTAGGTATGCCTTTCCTCTGTCCCTCCACTGTTTTAAATTCTCTCTTTGTTCCTGTTTGCCCTCTTCTTTATTTTCTTCTCTTTGTCTCCCTCTCTCTACCACAAGCAGACCCATTCACTTCTCCCAAAAATCACATGAGAGCACTTAATAGCGTCTCTTTAATGCACTCTGACCTATTATCAAACACAATGGCAGTATTTTTCATCTCACTTCATATAAAAGAGAGAATTTTTTCTATCAAAATGAGGAAAGACTGCATTGCAGCCCGAAATAAATCAACACTTTGCACTTTTTTATTCTTGTATCCTCTCCAAAAGACTGTAAGTGAATAAAGTGGAGAATGGAAACGACTCTTAGATGAGGACATTATCTCGGTTTTGGCATCCGCAGATGTGTGCGCTCTTGAACCCAATGAAGCTCAGTGCCATAGAGTTTCAGTGTTTGTTAATTAGATTGGATGACTGTAACACAACAAACTCCATTTCCTGCCTCTCTCTCTCTCCCTCTCTTTCCCTCTCTCTTTCTCTTGCTCTGAAAGCATTGACCTCTTCGCCTCGCAGCAGTCAATGACTGTACAACAGTGTTACACAGGCACCAAATACACATTTGCTTTTGAACCGAGGAAGTGTTTATGTGAATAATGTAGACACTGACATTTCAGCGTCTCTATGTACGGAGCGTGTATATATGTAGCTAACTGAACTTGAATGATATTTATCAAATACGTATATAGAAATATATGGCACATATACCTGACAGTACGTCCGTAATGTATATATTTTATGAACAGGTTGGGATATTTCTTCTGTGTGTCTGAGACAGTGGTTACAAAAACTGTAGAGAGGAAGCTAGATAAATGTCATGGGTCATTTACTTACATTAAGCCAGTGATAGAGATTCTGTCAGCTACGCAGACAGTCTAGCGGAAAGTGCTGTTCATGTGAATGTACTTTGTTATCAGCCATTTTTAGTACAATAAATGGACTTATCAACATCCGGTTGCTGTGTCTGTACTTTTAATGCACGGTTGCAGCTGTTTTTTATTAAATATTGAGCACAGAATGTGTGATGACTTTGGGTAAAATGTGATATTTTTAGACCACTGCTTGATTGTTATTTTCCATTTACCAACAACTTATGGTACTATGTTTAATTTGATGCTCAGTTTGTGTATTATAAAGATTATAAGTTATGTTTATCTGGTGGCTTGATTTTACAGGGTTTATATATTAGTTTTTAATGAAACAAGTCGAATATGACAACAGCAAGAGCTAAAACTGCACCATAGCTACATAACACACAGGATTTGTAAATTGTTATTTGGATCAACAGTAAATTTGGTTTTAAGGCTTTGCTTATGCTTTTTTTTTCTTTTCGTAGTGTCTGTTGAGTCATAGCAGTGATTTTATTTTCCTTGTCACAGACTCCAGCAGGAGAAAAACACTCCAAACATCTGAATATCAGTACACAAGGTGCTCTAGAAGAAGGGTTGGGTAAATGTGACATTTACATTGAGTAGAAAGATCAGCTTCTATTGTTATCTTTGTATCTGAGTGGCATTTAGGCCCAAAACAATATCAAGTGGATCATTAGGAGAAATGGAGGAAAGGTTGCATTTCAAACCTGCATAACTAATCCTTCCTCCACAGAACACAAAAAAATATATATTTTCAAGAATGTTGGCAACTGAATAACAATGCCACCCATTCACGGTAATTGTATAGACACAAAACAAGGCAAGTAAATGGGTGCCAGTCACATTTTTTAAAATAATTTTTTTTGTATTCTGCGGAAGAAAACCATACAGCTATAAGAAATGGAGTATAAATTAATGCTTTAAGCAACTAGAACAAACAAATTCATTAGAATTGTAAAACAATTATAATATACCCCAATAATATTGTCATAAACATACAACCATACAGATTATTTTACTGGAAAAGTTAAAGGTAAAAAAAAAAGAAAACATAATTGCCATATAAAGTAGTAAATTAAAAATTCACATCATGTGTTTGTGTCGAGTGAGTGTAGTAGCAGAAGTCTCGAATCACATTCCAGGGATCTTGTAACTCTATTTTCACATTCTAATCCGGGCATCAGCTTGAAGACATGATGAGAAAAATGTGTTTTATTTTTCACTCACACATTTTTAAAGCATGTATATCCAGAGTTCTGCACTTACAGTACATATATCACTGAATGAATATGTGTGTACTCAGAGAGACAGTGGTAGTGTCATGAAGCTAGTTGAGAGCGACTGAAGACATTTTAAACTGAAGGCACCACTGAATTTAATTAAAACATCATAACTCGCAGGCCTAATTAGCACCATGATAAATAACATTGTCCACCAGAGGTATGGCTCATCTGCAGACTATGCTGAAATGGATCTACTCCAAGCTCCTTGTTCTTTTTCTTTTTGATGAAATGTGTATAATACATTTGTCATCCTAACAAGAAAACAACTGCATCCCGTTCCCTCATGCCCTGCAGCCCTAATCGGTTTTACTTTACCAAAAGTATGTTTGTGTGTGTGCGTACTGAAGGATGTCAAAGGAATAGATCAGATGTTCTAGATAGATGTTCAATCAACCTGCACTGTAAGCAAACAAACAGGGCAGTAGAGCTTGACTCGTGCCTCTAAATTCCCGGTTGACATGCCAGCTGCTGCCCTGTGGCAAGAGACATGCATACACAGCCAGCAAAACGCATTTCGTCTGAATAAGCAGGCTTGACTGAACATTAAAGTTGGGTCCCAAATGGTGTGCCATGCACTGGGCATGGGGCCATTTAATGTAGTGATGTCCCAAATAAAACAATAATTTTTCTTTGCATGTGATGTATTCAACTAAATTTAATACATTAGGCCCTTTCCATTAAGGTGTGTGACGCACCTATGCGGCCTTTGCAGTACGTGTATGTGTGCTTTTATTTGTATGACTTAAGGGCTGTATCTAAATGAACAGACTGTGCATGCGCTTAGACAGATGGTGTGAGGTAGTGTTTGGCTAAACAGGGCATTTACTTGATACCATACAATCAATCAGCACACAAAAACACACACGCAGCGTGTTTCTAACACCTCCAGCACAGATGTGTTCCAGTTTCAGCCACCAAACACAGACATGGAAATGCTATTCTCAGGTCCATATGTGCCCCTGGGGTCCTCATACATCCATATCCCTCTGCGCCGCCAAAACTGGCGGAGGACGCACGTCCCCGTATAGAGAATCCCATTAGTGAGGTCTTTAGTGGTTTGCGGGTCGCTTTTGGCCTTACCACTCGGACTGGCACAATGCTGGCCCAGCGTTGGGCAAACAGAGGACACTTATTATAGTGCCACGCTTCTGTGCCAACCTAGCCGAGCTTGACAGCGCCAGCTCACAGCATAATCCAGTCTCTTCACCTCCACTTTCACTGTTTTCCAAATTACTTTCTACTTCTCTCTGCTTCTGTGTCAGAAATTTTTCATTCTAAAAACGACTGGGTGACTACGGCGGACTTTGTGGCACTTTAAATTTGTGAATTCTGTGCTTGTGAATTCTTTGCAGCCTTTATTTCCACATCTTCATTTGTTAAGTCACTTAATCAAAGATCTTGAAAGTTCATAACATCATTTTCTATCACTACACACCCATGCCTATTTAAACTGAGCAATGTTTGCCCCTCATTGTTGAGGGCTGAGTGGATTTTAAGAAAGTGCTTTAATATTTAAAGGGAGAGGTCACCTAAAAATAAATATTGTGTCATCAATTGTTTACTCGCAGAGTCTATGGAGACAATAGAATATATTCTGAAAAATGTCTATCTTATGGGGTTTCTATCTTTACAATGGAAGTCAGTTTTGGCAAAGTTGGGTTTCCAACATTCTTTAAAATATCATACATTTTTTTCTGTAGAAGAAAGAAAGCCCTAGAGGTTTGGAATGACAAGAGGGTCAATAAATGCAAGAGTTGTTTTTAAAGCAAAAATGTGCTCTTCATAAAAAATTATGCGGCTTGTCAAATATCACTAAATTAAAGCATTTTATTAACTTAGTAAAATTTTTTTAGTGTATTTTACCAAATATTTTTCAAGTTATTCAACAAATAAATATTTGTAATATAAACCCATTCAAATTCTAATAGAAAAATCTGAGTGAATAACTGTTTCTTTTTTAATTGCATATAAACAAAATTCAAACAGAATATTTAATTCATTTTCAAGTTTTGAAATGAACAAATGTTTGCGTAAATTGTTTTAAAATGTTTAACACTGGCAGTCATGCAAGCTGTCCACGTCCCTCCAGAATTTCCAATTGACCAGTACCCCGACCTCTGAGTCATTGCCACTTTTTCCTTTGCTTTTAATTTGCATGTTCAAGTCTATTTTTGGCTTCTTATGGTGACGTCATGTCCCACTGCTCTCCACATCTCTTTAATTGTTTTTAGTCCATAAAACCTTATTTGGTCTCAGTCATCCGATTTGCAGTGACGGGTGAAAGAGCGTCTGGTAGAGGATAGGGTGAGGGAGAAGGGCGGATCAGCAGATATCTGATATAGAGGAAATGTGCTCCTGTGGCGAGGATGCTTGTTACCGTTAGTGCTGGCTAATCCTCTCTTATTAATGGGCTCCATTGCAGGGTTGTTGTGTGCATAGAGGATTAGCTGTTGTTTGTCTCTCCTCCGTGTTATGTTGTTCTAGCCACATGTGGGTCAGAGGAGAGACTATTACTGAATTGCTCTTCGACATTCGGGCCGGCACCCACCCTGGTGGTAGTGTTTAGCCTTGTTGAAGTACAAATGTGCATTTAGACCAAAGATTTAAAGTTTTGTTGGTTAGCATGACCCAATTTACCCCTTCTGGTAGATGCCTTATGGTTGTAAAAAAAGGTTCACTTAAGTTAAATGTTTTTCTATCAGCACCTTTTGATTCTTGGGAATATAAAACAGTACTTTTTCAAGCTATTAATCACAACACACACAAACACCACCACTTCTTAAAATCCTTCAGATGAGTGGAGGTTTTTGTGTGTTTTTATGTGGGTGCGTTATCTTTGGACGTGGTTCTTGCGAGCCACAGGGCAAATGTGTTTCTGCCCCAGTTAGACTGCCCTGCCCTGGCATGGCCTGAACTGGCATGAGAGTGGCACTGATACCCGTGGGCACTGGTTATTCTAGAGCACAGAGGACGTGGGTACGCTCTCGTAAAGAAAAGCCCCCACACGGAGCAGTCACCAGATACCTTTAAATTCCGGTCTCAGTTCAGCGTCGGTACACCAAAGTCTCATTTCAAAATGTCACAGAGCAAATTCAATTTCGGCTGAAAATGGTTCTCTCTTCTGCCTAAGAGTGTTGGAACAAAGGCTTGTATTCTTCTCTTTTATGTCAAACAACAGTATGTTATTCACAGAGGTCACAATCCCCAATCTGTACCTTAAAAAAACATTCAAATTGGTCTGACTAATGCAATTTTCAGTCAGATGGGCTAGTTGTTTTTAAACAACCAGTGGTTGATAGAATTATAAAAACAAAAACAATATAACAAAAAACAATATAAAAAATTATTTCAATATATCCCACTGTTAAAAATAATGATCATCTAAGCATCATGATTTTACAGTGTTAATGTCAGCATAAGTTCTTTACTTTTTAAGCAAGAGTACACCAGCACAGCCATACGTACATTGATAAATATTTCTATATTCTATGTTCAAATATTCTATAATTGTCACTCTTTTTACTCAATGTTTTTAAATGTGTATGTGAGGGAGTTGTAGCGATGCTATCAGGGGACGCTTTGCTCCTCGGTGGTGGATCTCTCTGTGGGCGAGTTCCTGCAGTGTGTACGTGTGTGTGCGTGTGTTTCATGTTTAAAGATGTGTATCATGGAGAGAAGTCCCAGTGTGCGGTTGGTAGAAGTATTGTCCTGCTTAATTAGCAGCACAGCGGTCAGATCCACACACTGGCCTTCAAAGTTCTAACACAAACTTTTAACACCACACACACCATCGTCATGCTGACATGTCCTTTACACCAATCGCATCTGTGTGTGCCTCATCACTTTTCTCATTTCATCATCACAAAGCTCCCCATACATGTGGGAGTAACCAGGGCTAGTTGTCACAAGAGCAACATCTCAGTATTTGCATATTTTTGAGTAACAAGCCCTATTACAAAAAATATTTTATGTTACTTTTAAGATCTAGTTCAAAACCCTGCATATATGTTATAGATGAACCTTTTAACCAGAAGTTTGAAAGATGTTTTAGTTCATTTAAAGTGATAGTTCTCCTAAAAATCTAAATACACTTAGCCTCTTTCAACCTGTCTGTCTTGCTTTCTTAAGCAAAATGCAAAAGAAGGTATTTTAAAGAATGTTGGTACCCAGCACCCATTCACTAACATTAGTTTTGAGTCCATACAATATAATGGGTGCCACTGCTGTTTGGTTATCGATTTTTAAAATGTTCTGCGAAAGAAAGTCATAAGGTTATGAGTAAATAAAGACAATTATAATTTTTGTAGTCAACTATCACTTTAAGTCATTTCAAGGCAATATTTGTATTTCTATATACAGTTAACAGATTATACATACAGTATATTTAGACAATGAAAAAACTTACCTTAAAGATCTAGAATTGGGATAACTTAGCTCTGGAAGTGTTCTTTGATATTAAATCTTTGAGATTTTTACATTAAAGTGACCTCTGTTGTCATTGGCTGACCTATTTGGCTGTGAAACCTATCGTTAGTTTAGCTCTGTCTGGGCTGAATCCTGTTTTCCATATATTCACTTTAAGGTCTTATAAAATGTATACTTATGCTCATTCTGGCCTTTATCAGCAGGAAACCGAGGCACTGTGTTTGACTTAAGGGCTTCTTTCCAGAGGAAAACGGAATTCATTTCCATTTAAAACCGAATGCTCTTTCCTTTAGCTTCCTAAAGAAGAGGATGGCAGGCGGAGAAATAGCATTTATTTATGTTTGTTTCTTCCTGTTGTGCCACTACCAGGTGGAGTCTCACTTGACCATGTGTGATGTTGCAAATAGAGTGTTAGAGACTTGTGTTCGTGCACAATTTGCTTGTTAGTATCTCTCTGCGGCTTTGTGGGCTTTGTGAGCATATGCGTATCAGAGTTATGACTTTTCCCAAAAGCACTTTAAAACCAGCGAGTCCAGAGAGGAAGTCGTTAAATCTCATCCACTTCTTTCATGCGCTCCTCTTATACTCTTAAGCCTATTTGGAAAAACCTCATAGCCAAGCGGGGAAATCCTGCGTAAGAAAGTCTTGTCCGTGAGTCATTCTTGGTCGGCATGTATCAACTCTCACACTCAAATCGATACTGTCTTGTTTTATTCCCGATAAAATATTTTCTCGTCTTCTACAGAGTTTTAGAAATGCACAAAACGCATTCTCAGAGTTCACAGGCTAAGCACCAAACAAACAAAACAGTAGTTTCCAGTCGGCCAGCTAAATAGCTGTGTAATTTCTGCCAAAGCAGACCGTTTTTTGTGAAAGATGATGGGGTAATGAAGTGTATGAGGTGTGGTCAGACATTTAAGCAACCTAAATAAACAACAGCAAGGGACCACAGTACGGAGTGGTAGGAGAAGAGAGGCTAAACAGATGGCTCGTCTTCTGTTCGAGAATAAGCAGTTTGTTAGAGAAGCAAGTTAAGCTGATGTTGACTTTCATCCATCCAAGAGAAAGTTGAAAATAAGGACCTCATCTTAGCAGTTTGGGTAGTTGACAAATATATTGTGACAGCAAATTTTAGACTAATACGTGAAATTTTTTATTAAACTATGATATCCATTTTTGCTGTCATATCATAAATGACATATTTATGGTATATTGTTGTTTGTGATAAAATAAATAACTTTTTATTCAAAATAATGTACACTGAAGGCAAGAGAGGTTGACAAAATGTTTTATGTATTCCTTCTACAAACATTAGCACCTCACTTCCTGTCAGCTACAGTCAAATAAAGAAAAAAAGTATGGCATTGTGCCTTCTCTTTCATTCCGTCTCTCGTTCTCTCTTTTGTTGTTTCTCACCTAATCTGCAATGCAAAGGGAATTAAAGCTCAGAGCTTTGCCCACTATCAGCGGCAGCGAGAAAAATGGATTGCTTTTAATAATGAATGAAACAAGCTTGACAGCACACACATATTTTCTATATTTCACCTTAAATATTGAAAGCCCTCGATTCTCACTTCTCATGCCTGAGGAGAATAATGGAATAGAGAAGAAGGTAATTCTTAAGACGAGATATGATGCATGTGAAGCTTATTTGGGCCTGTGCTTTGAATGAAGGATCATGTTGAGCTGTCTTAGTTTGAAGAAAACACTGGTTTCATATCTCATGTGATGGGTGGGCATCCGAGCCTAACAGGGTGTGCTGGCATGTTGTAGATTCCTTTGAATTAAAATTTTGGGGTAATCAATCTTTTTTGATATTATCATGATTTGGAAATAATGTGTATGCTGTGAGGGATTGGTATACTAAAGACTTAGGTGAACAAGAGATAAAGCTGATTTAAATGAAGCTTTTATCTAGCCTAGGATCTAATTTCTAGACATCAAGCCCAGAAAAACAACACTTTGACACAAATCTATTTTCTTCACCTATTCTGTCCTAAGAGTAGAGAGAAAGAGAGAATATAGAAAGGTAAGTTTGATGCAGTGCTGAACATTGATTTATAACTAATGTGGTCCTATGAGAAAGGCTTCAAGAGAAAGTGTTCTTTATCGAAAAACAATAATTCAGGCATTTTAGATAATTTGAAGTTTCATTTCACTCGGTTATCACTCTGATTTCACTTTCCTGAAACACATACGTAATGAAATCTCTTCTGTATTTTCCGTTATCTTATTTCAGCCTCAGATGTGAAACGAACGAAACACAAGCAGTTTAACTTGAGATACTTGCCCAAGGCAATATTAGATTTAGCTTGTAATAACTGTTAAATACAGCAAGTCATTTTACTACGTGAGCAGTGTGTGAAACGACGATAGATCTAACTTATCGCTGAAGTTTTTATCTTCATGAGCTTATAATCGCCACATAGGTTAAATGCAGAACTCGCTTCTGTTTTCATGTTCGGTGTGGAGAGGAAAAAACTAAATGAAAGCGAAGCTGCTTTTTCGTCTTCCCATTTTGGGAGATAATGATGGTAAATTTGAAATTTGGAGCATGAAATGATGCTACAGTGAAATAGAGAGCATGATAAAGTGAGAGAGAACTAGGACAAGAGGAAAACAACACAGACATCACACAACAATGTAGCAAACAAAATAATAATCGGTTCTGTAAAATGAACCCAGTATGAGGAAGGAACGTTCAGAAAGGTCAAAAAACGAATCACATGACTACACATATAATGCCAAGATGGGAAGCCAGCTGTTATTGTATATTTTCCTAAACAACAAAATCCTGCACAGCTTCCAGGCTCTTAAAATTAATGGATGATTCGCTATTCACAATTGTCATCTTTTGTGTGTGGGCACGGATTTTGACACATTATTTTAGTTTCAGTTAACTCAGCCTTAAGTCAGATTCTGTGACCCTTCAGAGGTTAGTGGCCTTAACTTTATCGTGATCATATTGACTGTTTTACTAGCTTTTTCAATGAAGCAGCAAAAATAAAATTTCATAGTCAGATATACCCTTGAAATCTTTGGAGACCGTATCCATATTGAATCTTTTTAAACTTGCTATATCTGATTCTTTGGACTGTTTCTCGGTGTAAGAGGATTTCAAGTTTTTATTCTTCATCCTGAACCAACTGACATGTTGCAAAATGTCCAAAACTGCCAAGAGTGGTGTCCAAATATACTTATTTTTACTCCCTCTTTTCTCTTACAGTTAACCAAGTGACATATAGTACCATGACAAGATATGCATGAATGTCCCTGTGTTGGTGAGGTTCTCTTGTGCACCCGGCGATGTCATGATAGACATGAGCGCAGGCTAAATTTTCAGTTTTCCGTCCACTCTTACCACATTGACAGCTAATCTTGGTTGTTGTATGTGGAAATTTCATGGCATTGTGCTGATGACATCATTACTAGCAACTGATGTTGATATTGAATACACTACCCGAGCCATGGATCAGATTCCGTGGCTTGCGAAATGACAGTGTGGACAGTCAATCCTAAAATGAGATTTAAAAACCAAATCGGATTAAAGTGGAGTAACCGAAGCCTAGCCTGCTATAGTAAAGCAACCACATTGACTATCAAATATCAGTTGAAACCATAGGTGTCCATATAACTTCATTAAATATCTATATAACTATGGTTTTACTTTCAAACTCTTTATATGAGCATGGATGCAGGGTTTCCACATCAATATAATGTGAATGTTTTGGATATATCACAAGTTGTGGATCCGTGACCTATTCGGATAAGAGTAGCTTTCTTCAGTTCTTTCTGAAGAAAGGATAGATGTTGATTCCCCAGATAGAATAGTAATCCCCAAAGTGTGTGTGTACATGTGTCTATGAGTGATTGTGTACTGTGCTGTAGAAAAGCATCATCATGTCCAAAGCCAGCATATGGTCTCTCTCAAAACAACATGTCCGACAGCCATATGTTTCGCATGCAGGTTACGCGCACACACACAAAATGCACCATCACAAACACATCACCCTTCTGGGGATCTAATCACAAATTCACACACCAACACCCGGCAAAAGTGCGCCCAAAACTACCCTTTATTTCTATATTCCATTGGAAACACACACACACACGCACACACGCACGCACGCACACACGCACACACGCACACACGCACACACACACACACACACACACACACACACACACACACACACACACAGATGCTTAGTTTTTGTTGCAAGGGTGCAAGGGCACCAGGGCTCAGGGAAACAGTGTCTTGACATTTTGTCATTCTGAATGACCTCGACTGTGACCTCACAGATGACCTTTCTCCTTTGAGGCTCTCGGCCGACAGAAAGAAAGACAGCATCCCCAAAACACACAAAGCAATGTGACACTGACCACTAACCACAGGTTCTTCCTGAATGTGTGTGCCCACCAATATAATGGTGCCCACCAATATATTAAGTTTGGTTGTGTGCACGTGTGTTTGTGTGCACGTGTGTTTGTGTGCGCGTATGTTTACGTGTGTGCGTGTGGGTGCGGAGCCCAGAAGACTCTATACATACATTCTGAAGTTCAATAATGATCAATTTGTTTTGATATTTGTTTATTTAAAACTTGACTTCCTAGGTCACTTCCAATTTCCGTCTCAATCTTACTGCGCTTGCTTTGGCCATGTTTCGTTAGCAAGTGTCCTTGACTGTAACACTTGAATGGGAATGTACTTCCAACTTTTATCAACTTATAAAATCGCAGCATTATGTTTTTGCCGGTTAAAGAGGCAATAACTACAGAAGAGTCAAGTTTTAAAAAGGAAAAATATCGACACTCATTGGACATTTTTGAACACAATGCTACTGGTCTAACAAGATTTAATAATCTGTGCTAAAAGTTAGGTCGCCAGAACATTAGAATAGCTCAATGGATTTAATAAATTTTAAAATTCAACTTCATACAATCTTAATACAAACATTCATTGAAACCACTGCAGATGTCATCATCACTTTCAGTTTGGGAACTTAGAAGCATCTAACCGTTACGTAACAAAACACTACTGTGGCCGACAAAGGTCAAGTTGTTGTCGTGATTTTGCCGAATTAAGAGAACACATTCACGAAATGGATTCGGTGAAACAGTTTCCTGTACATTTTACATGCACATTTATTCATTCGATCCAAAGCGACTAACAAGTATTGGGCAGTGGCAAATTTGCACTGCAAATCAAACAAGGTAAGATGTCTGGCGCAAGGACACTTCAGTCATTGTCTGCTGGCACTAGGATTTGAACCCGCAACCTGCTTACAAGTTCAACTCTCTAACCACCAGACCAGAAGTGACCCCAGTGTAGAAACATAGTGGCTAATTTTATTTAGACCTGTGGTTTATTTATATTGCTTATTTTGTGGTAATAAAACATTACAGTTTATAAAAGGTCTTTAATACCTCTGAAGACAGGGTTATGTATATGACATTGCATTCTTTTATGGCCAACAAAAATTACAGGACCTTTAACAGCCTTCTACCAAAAAACACTCCTCAATCAGTTTTTTTTTCTAATTTTGTTGGTATGTAATTTCACATTCACTCATTCTTTCCAGTCTTTTACAACCTGACAGTAATTATGTTTTGTTGGAAAGAAAAATGTATTAAACATGTACATATGCATATTTTTGTATATTTAGTATATCCAACATTTATCCGTTTTACCCCACACCACAAAAAGATAATGAACCGTTTCTAATGATGGCAAATAAGGTAAAATATTCCCCAAAGTTTCTCCAAAATTAAAGTTTGCTGTTCTGAAACTTCAGCTTATCTCAGTTATGCCGTTTCCTCTCGACTGTGGCCCTAAAAACTTAGAGAGAGAGAGAGAGAGAGCATAGGCCCGAGGGCAGCTTGCTCCAGTCATACATTTATTTACTTTTGTAGCATGATTGAAGTTTCCCTCTGCTGATTTCTTGAGGGAGAGACAAGAGGGAGAACAAAACTCTTATTCTTTCTCTCGTTTTTTGTATCCCTCAGTTCGTTGTCATTAATAATGAAAATGATTTTGTGCAGCATGGCATTTGCCTGCGAGTCTGTTTCTTTTAAGTTTTCATAATGCGGGGGAGATCTTTCATCTTTTAGTCACCTTTAAGGATATTACTGCGCCTTGTCACCTTTGTATGCAATTATGTTTGGTATATGCTGTATTCGTCATTAGTCCAAGAAACACGGGTAAAAAACAAGGCTGGGAAAAGACAATATGTGGGTGGCTGTGCTAATGGCAGACATTTATATTTATAGCTTTGCTCCTCTCCTCTGCCAAAAGTCATTTAGACGTAAGCTATAATTACAGTTATTCATTTTCAATGGAACGATGGATACTCACAATGGAGCTTGGTTCAATGAAACATTCTTGTTACAAAAATCAACACTGGCCAATCTTGCGATCCACATCACACCTCCAAAATTTGTACTGAAGTGTGGTTGTGCTTGTCAGTGGGTTGGTTAATTTCATTAGACATTGACTGCATGAGGCTGGGTTCCTAAACCGTGATTAAGTCCTTTCTGAAAACAAGATTTTAAAGTGAAAATACCACTCGCAACGAAGTCCAAAAACGGACTCCAGCTCCGTTCAAGAGCAAACCAAACAAAAGCTATTCCAAGTTCACTGCAATTTTTATGAAGACCTGTGGAGACAATCTTTACAACGAATGCGTACAAACATTGATTAGCCGAGTTCGCTTCTTTTTACTCATCTTTTTGTCCGTTTTGGCTCTACAGACGATCTTTTGTGCTTGCTTTTTAAATTTTTTTGGTCTTGAGTACAATCAAACGTTGCAGCCTCGTCTCATCTTCAATGATTCAGCTCAACTCAACTTTAAAACATTCATGAGTGGAAGATGTTATGCAGCTTACCCTAGTTGATTTAGCCGTGGGCTACAGCCTTTCTCCTCGTGCTTATCTTCCTAAGCCAGAAGGAGATTCAATACAGCTGATGCATACTAAAACACAGCGCTCCAACATGCAGAGGTTTGCGAAAGAACTTATGCTCCCCCTTTCTCTCGGCAAGAAGGGTAGGGGGAGCAAATCTGGTCAGCGGGCGAGGACATTGATTTTTGCGGATCAGATAAGTTCCATGTTTAACAGATGTAGGCCAATGGGACATGGTCCAAATGATAGCAGTCTCTGTCTCCGTTCAGAACTCATTTAGGTCGTAAGCTTTGGCAGAGCGATGCACTCGTGGTTCTAGGGGAGAGCGGTGTGGAACGCACGTATGCGAAATGCAGCAATGTGAGCGGCTTCTTTGTGCCATTAGGGCAGAAACAAGAACAGAAGTACATGTATCAACAAAAGCACTGTATCTTTGAAAAAGAATAAATACATTTTTGCAAACACTCAATCTACCTGCAGTCAAATAATATCAGAAGAATGCATTCAGGCTTTCTATACAAGATTACTCTGACATTATTTAGGATCTGCTGACATATTTTCAAGTAGGCAGCCCTGACTGTTTGTCAAACACAAACACACAAAAAAAGAGTCAAATTTTAAGCTTTGAAAATGAGTAAATAATCAACTCAAATATTTCTATTAGAATTCACCAAAAATACTAGGTGTACTTTAAAAATATATATTTATTAAATAAAGAATTTTTATTACATTAACCACTCATGATATTTTACATATACTTAAAAAATATTAAACTGGAATTTAAAGAAATGAATTGTTGGATTTTCTCTCAATTATTTTGATATTTTTCACTCAAAAGCATTTTTTTCACAACAGCAAACTTGTAATGCTTTGAGGGTTCAGTTGTCAGGTGAGAGTTTGTGAGTGATTTTTTTTAAACAAAGTAACCTCAGATGTCATGCTAAACAAAGACGGAGAGTTAAAATAAATTGGAAATTTACATGAATATGTATAAACCAATCTTCTGTTGTATGAAATGTTAAATTCAAGATTGATATTAAAAAGCAGTGTGACTGACAGGAATAAAAGTTTCTTTAAAAATATAAAATAGTTCGACCATAGACATGCATGGTTTTTTGTATGAAGGTGCTTGGTTTTGAAGATGATATGTACAGCATTAAAGTAGACAATTGAAGCCTGAATCTGAAAAACAACATCTCTTATTACTTTTCAAACAAAAAGAACATTAAATAAATAGAAAACTATACTTATGTTTGTATGCAGTATAAAGTGTGTGCTCATCTCAGTTCTTGTGGTAACTGGCTAGTGTTAGACTTCATAGTGTGATGCTGCTGGGTATCTTTCCTGCTTGCTGTCATTAGACAGTACATTGTGTCTTGCTCCTTCCCCTGCTGTGTCCCTCTTAATGGTATTCTGAGCTGATGTTTGCCCAGCCAGAAGTGAAAGCAATAGATATAGACAATTTTAGTACTTTTAGTAGTTTTTGCATAATGTAAGATTATTCTGTCCCAGTTACCCGCAATCTCAGTATAAGCGATTATTTTGTCATTTAAAACTTCTGCACAATACAAATATTTTATAGAATTTCACCCAGGATGTCTTGCATTATTTTTGTGTTTATACAATAGAAGTGAATGGGTACCACTGCTGTTTGGTTTCGAACTTTCTTCAAAATATATTCTTTTGTGTTTTGCAGACCAAAGAATTTTGTACATGTATTAAATGAACAGATTTTCACTTTTGGTTGTGAACTGTCACTTTAAAATCATTTTAAATACATTCGAAATCTTTCTTTTTGGATTTTAAGATTCCTCCATGCTTAAGATTCCATTCACCTTTGCCCTTACTCCTTTTTCTCCAAATTATTTATTTCACCCCTTCTATCCTTAAAAGCAGGATGTCGATTAATTAATAGCTGGCTAATTAAATTTTCCTAAAAGTAATAAATTGTTTAAGCATGAATACTGAGTGAAAAAGTTCTAATCTGGCAAAAGTTTAATTAGTTTCGACGAGGTTTGCATACCTGCAGAGGGGGTCAGAGGGTGAGGACGTTGGATCGAATGACAGCCGAACAAGGGGTTGCGAGAGGCAGCAGGGAGGGGAGGTAGGGGCTTTCATCAACTCTGCCTGTCTGCTTCCATCCGTGCCCAAGATCAGCCTGCTCTCGCACAAATGGGATTGTGGGATATGCTGGAGTGTTGGTGTTAACTGTCAAATAAAGGCTGGTTTTCCCAATACTATCCTTCACACCTGTCACCCAGGGCAACCTGTGCATTGTGGCCGAGCGATTGGCTCCCCTGGGCGGCTTTAAGGCACAGCCACAGCTGGAAATCAATTGGCTGACAATTATGGAATGAAGTGAAGAGGTGGAATTTATTAGGGATTTACATGGAGAGATAGTGGGTAAACACCAAAGAGGTATTAACATCAATTCTGCATTGATAATAAAAATAATTTCCTTATAATTTCTAAACTATTTGTACATGTATATATTTTAAATAGCATGGAATACAAGGTTAAATCTGAATGAAAGCAAAAGCATAGTGAGCTTGGTTACTGCATAATATTTTTTTTCATTCCCTCATACACATAAAAGCGTATTCTTATTCATTACTGTCATTCTGATCAAATCATTATGACTCTTTCATATAAAAATCGTCCACCTGCATGTCAAACAGGCATTCTTAACTACAATGAGCCAGTCCGACAGACATTTTGACAGCTACACAATCGGCCGTGGAATTCATTGGAAAACAGCTTGAACCCTGTGTGTGTATTTCTATCCATATCACACCCCGAGGGCACTGCAGTAGAATGAAAATGTTGTAAGGCAAATCAAGCCCTCCATCACCAAAGAGAAAGTGAGGAACCATCCTTAACACATCCTCCCTCTTTACTTTAGACGAATGTCAGATACTCATCTGGAAATAATTTCCATTCTATTATGGTGACAGGGGGTCAGCGGAATCTAATAAGCAGCAAAAAGTCTTGGAAAGCCAGATTGGGGGTGATTGGTGATGGGGGCAGTGGTGCGGGGCAAACTCTCCAGCCTTCAGGCTCAGCGGGGGACACTCTTGAGGTTAACTGGAACTCGAAGAAAGGAGATAAGAGTAGGAGAGAAAGAGAAAATCAGGTGCAGCTTGCACAGAGGAAAGTCTCAGTTGGTCTGTCGGAGCCTAAACTTTGAATATTATTACAAAAAAAGAGTAAAATGTAAGATAAACGAGCAGATAGAAGAAGAATAAAAAAGAAAGAGGAAAATTACAAATAATTTGTTTCTGTTGGACAAACAGAAGTTGCGGTTTCTATTTAGTTGGGAGCCTAAATTTACAAACATCTACAGTCTCAAAAATCCTTCAAACATTTAGGGAAATAAATGTTTCCCCCCGAGAAGCTGCCATTCTGGCTGTCTCCCTTTCACATCCGCAGTATCAAACTAATCTAATGTCACGTTCAGACGAAAGGTTAGGCTCAGCTTTTGCATTTCTATTTTCCAGACAGAGAGTTTGACCTTTGCAGATCAAGTCGTTTTTTTTCTCTCCTTGTGATGCCATCCAGCTTTACCAACCTCTCAAGATTAGCATACATTACACAGACTGGTTGAAGTGAACAAGGCAGAGAGGAATTTGTGGGGATGTTTACGAGTTTTTGATTGACTGCGTATTATTTGTACCTTTCAGACGTTTTTTTATCGGCTACCGTGATATTCAGTGGTTTGAAAGAGCCCTTATAATAAAAAGGTGCTCTGGTTCCGATAAATACTGCCGTCTAGCTTTAATGTGTATTTTTGAAGTAATTTGAACAAGTTCAGTCAATACATTTTCCACTGAGTGGTGACCCATACTGAAAGCAATTTCTGCTTGAAAAAGATGCCTTATCTTATACTTGAGAAAAGCTTTTCAGCAAAATTGCATACATTTCATTTTCTCAATTTTCTTTCCATCCAGATCTGAGGCCTCTTCCTGACGTCGCAATGACGGGAAAATGCACACGCGAGTGCACGGAATACGGCCACTCGGATTCCTGCTGGATGCCAGGACAGCCCTCACCCAACCGTACCAAAAGTTCCAAGAGTGGGCCGAAGCTCTCCACCTTTGTGCCTTACCAGGAGAGAGAAGGTCAGGAGCGTCTGATGGCCGACAGCAGCTCCAAGCCTCTGGGAGAAGAGCGAAGTGGAGGTGGAGGCAGCAAAGTGGCCAGCATTCGATTTTTGCCACCCTACACTAGTGCCTATTCTACAGGTGGCGATGGCGGCAAGGACTGCCCCCTGGAGGAGATACCCCTGAGTCAGACAGCTGATTACGCCCCTGCCACCACACCTTCCAGCCAAGGTTCCAAAAGAGAAATCTACCTGTGATGCGGCGCTTGTTTTTTCGTCTGGGTCCGGTTCCACTTTTGATCCAATATACTTGTGATCAGCAATGCCTGTGAGAGGATAACAGGCCTCATTGTCAAAATCCACCACGAAACCAGACCCCAATTTACACGGATCATCCGAACATGAATCTCCAATCTCCTCAGCCACGAGCTTAATGGCTGACACAACACAGCCAGTGTCCCGCTTCAAAAAACCCATTGGGGGTTCTTGTATGCCTGCACATTGTTAGAGGCTCTGGAAGCCAAATAGAAAGATATAAAGATAATAATAATAATAAGAAAAAAAAACAATTTTGTGAATATCATTGAAGAGCAGAACCCCTACACACTTTAAATGAATGAATGTAAGGACAATTTTTAAGTGAACTTTGTGATAACTTAATGTCAAGGGTATACTCCTATTTTATTCTGATTCTTTTGCTGATTTTTTAATATATACAGTATATAAATATATATAAATATTACTTCTGATCAGACTGTAGTTACATATATTCTGGTGTACACATACGAATAGTACAACGATTTGGTTTTTTTTGTTTGTTTTTCTGTGTGTGTGTGTACAAGTGTTGAAAATATTCAAGCAGGGTAATCCAAAAGAACTGGAAAACCGAGGTAAATACATATTCAACACGTACTTTACCGAAAACATGTTCATCATTCTTTAAGCACTGAATGGTAAAGGTTTCTTAATTTGATCATTTTTATCATAGAAAGCCGTTCTTGATGTACAGTTATGTAAATACAACACACACCCGGAGGAACCATTTTCGTTCACCTCCCAACAATTTAACTGTACAGTACTTGCTAGGAGTAGAAAGGACATCGCTCTGAGGTTTTGAACTACACAGAATGCTAAAGATAATCTACGGAACGCTTCAGCTGTCTGTTTAAATTGGACTCGAGCGAACAGAATTTGGGAAAACGTGAAGGAAAATACAGATTGCAACAGATTTGCTTGACATCGTTTGTCAATGAAAAGCTGGCTCATGACAAGCTTCATCAGTTCCCGAGGGAGGCCTTGTGGTAACAACGTCAAGAACAGAACTGTCTCTCCTCGTGACTTTTTCCTGTATTTGATCAGAGGACTCTAGTGAGATTTACACGGAGCCAAAGCTCCAGGTGACATGCCCTCCAGGCTGTGATTCTGGGAGAGCTTTGTCTAACCCATCCCATCCTTAGGGAGGGCCAACAACTTTTCACTATGTTCACAAAAACACAGAAGTGTCCACTTGGTGTGCAATAGCCTCTTCGTATTCGGACATGTCAAACTCTGTTGTGTAGATTTTGTGGTTGTGTCGGAGATATTTTGCTCTGCTCTGTGGTGGGTCTGACCCTGTCATACTGAATGCTCACAAGAGGTAGATGAGTTCAGAAGTAGTGACTGCGGAACATTTCTTTCCGAGAGTATTTGTTTGACCACATTAAAGTTATGTTCCACAAATCCATTAAACTTGAGGATCTCTGAAATGCTGTTTAAGTGTGCATTGGGTTAATGACATTACAAGATTCCTGCTGTGACCTTCCAAATCCATTTCCATTTTCAAACGTTTAATGTGTACATCAATGAAAACTCACACTTGGGATGTTTTCGTTAGATGCCACGATTTCCAAAAGCGAGGCGTTTAAGCAAGAGTTTACAGGAAGTTCATCCGTAGCTGTTATTAATAGCGGAGGATGGCAGTTCGGATTGAATCGGAGGCAACGCAGGTCAGCGAAAGCTGTAATGAAGCTCAAGCCACGCACAATGAACGCACTATAATTTTCAACATGTCACAAAGTTAAGTTGACACTTAAAACTAATTTTTCACCTCCAGACTTTGCTCTTCAATGTGTAGGTGTTAAAGCAACACTTACAATTAAATAGCACATATAATTTAATATTTGATCAAAACAACACCTTTTCAAGTAAAAGCCGACAAAAACACCCAACACTTTAACCTGGTGTCTCAGGTGAGGCTATGTTTGATGTTCAGACATTCTCAAGTTCCTATCCAACCCTTTGTTCAATGCTGACAGAATGACTTTGTGTAGATTTCATCCTCAAAGAGTGTGTAAGTGTAAATTTTTTTAATATGTGTGGAAACTCACCATCCATACAGTAGCTCCGTCATCCTGAAATAACCGACTGTGCCGTTTTGAGCACAACATCGCTCACTCACTGATGTGGCTGTGGTCCCCAACCCACAAGAAATGTGGGGTCTTTGCATCCTTTTAAATATTCCAGCCACCGCTGACCTTAAACCCCGGACCCCGGAGAGCAACTGTCACAAATACAGCTAGTTCAAACCGCTCTAACTGTGTGTGTGCACAATGTTGCAAATGTGTGTGTTTGCACACTTGTGTAACTGTGTGGATGCATGAAGAGATTCGCTTACTGCTGTTAAACCACGTAGTTGTCAAGATTGTGCCATGGCATCTCAATAAAGGTTTCTTGCTGTGTAACATTGGACAGTAGTGTATACAATTTGATGGAAAACATAATGCCGAAAAAATTCATAATGTCTCAAAACTTTTGAAGCGATGAAAAGAAGCTGAAAGTGAGTCTCTACTGGCACATATTTTTATTCTGAAGTTGTTGCTGTTGGTGTGTAACTAGATGCCAGTTTATTTTGGAGGTATCGAAGCAACCTACATTAAAATAAATGGCTCTCAAATGCATTTTCAAACACCAAAGTAGTTAGTCATTCAGTTCATTGTTTTAGTGTAACTGTTGAAACACTGGTTATTCTTAGTCCATTTCATACTAAACAAAGCTCAGTTAATTTCTTACAGTCCTGTTATAATTTTTCTCCTACAATAAAAAATTAGTCTCTTACATTGACAGTCATATAGCAAAAATTTCAATGGCTTTTTGTTAATTATATGTGCACATTTACTGGTTTGCAAAGGGGTCCAACAGCAGTGCAGTGATGAGCACATAAAACACCTTTCTTCCATTTTTATGGTTGTGTCCAGGAGAATGTTTTCTTTAAGTATTGCCGATCTAACCCAAGCGGAATCCACATATCTTTCAGTATTTTACAAGGAAAGTTTACCTAGAAATAAAAATTTCATCATTTACTTACCTTGAGGTTGTTTTAAAGCCGTGTTCTGATGGCCACAAAGAAAGATATTTGGGGGAAAAGCTTAAACCAAGTAGTTCTTTCACCCCATTGACTACTACTGTAGTAGTAGAAGTTATTTTATAATTGTTTGGAACCCAAAAAAGATAATTTGAGTAACGGACACAGACAGCAAACAGTTCTGGGCACTTTTGACAACTACTGCATTTTTTCCCAACTATGGTATTTATTGGGTTCCAAAAACTGTTTTGTTACAAACATTCTTCCAGATATCTTTGTGCCCTTTCAAAAATAAATGTATGAAGGTTTGGAACAATTAGAGGTAATTCATGACATAATTTTCATTATAAGGGTGACCTATCCCTTCAAGGGGATAATTTGCAGTTGTGCATTTAAAAATGTGCTGAACATGGCTTGGAACAGTTCACTCTTTGGTATCAAATCAGCCAATATATTGAAGAGCACACTGTTTTCTTGTGACGGGCGCTCTTCAGGCAAAGATGGACCAGCTCATGACTGATGCTCAGTTTCATCTTCACCTGAGCTCTATTTCATTAGTGCCAGAAGGTGTATTAGATTACATAGCCAATGAGACTTAAGAATCAATTCTTTGACGCATGGAGTCATTCTAGTGAGTCACTTGCTGCGTTTGTCCAGATATTAGGAGTTAGGATCAAACCTGTCACAATGTTGCAATGTAATAAAGTCCACCGTGCATCATGTCCCCCTTGAAAAATATTGAAAATGAATCGTTGTTTTTTTTTCACATGGGATGGCTGGGTGGTTACAACCTTACTACTTTGACTTTGACTTTGACTTTGACTCTAAAATAAACACTTTAATTAATGTGATTTCATATGATTTCAATATTAAAATGTCTAAGAACAGCCACTTTCTTAAATAGATCATTACAGGAAATACAAGTTTTGTAGCCTACATGTTGGTTATATTTATATCAAAATGCTTGTGATGCCTTGTTTTCTTTGTACAGTTTTATGTACATGCTAATAATGTGGCTTTTTAAAAAGAGAACCTGTTGAAAGATGAATCTAAATTGTAAAATATTTTTTCAAAGTAGAGTATGTTAGTATGGGAGTGTTTGGGGGACAGAAGTTATGTTTAAACTGTCATCAGTAACCATTTACTTGCTTCTAGTCTATTTTCAAGTTTTACTGTCTACTTTTATTAAGTCTTTTTCCTGAGTTTTGTGTTATTTGCAAAACAGTGGCTTTGAAGAGTGTTACCGCTTTACGTTCCATTATGTTCTTATCAATATCCGCATGTTAAACACGAGAAAGAAAAAAAAAGAGGACAAAAACCCTGTTGTCTTATTTTTTGCTGAGCAAATCAAAGAAATACTATCTTGTAAGTACTCCTTCCTTATAGCTTTACAATAAAATACATTGTGTTAAAATGCGTTTTCCTTCATGAATTGTCTGTGGTTTTATATAGCTTTCACACCAGGGAAAGTGCTTTGAAGATGTGTTCCCTTCACTTTCAGGCAACACACGGACCAAACTGTAGAATCTTGCAAATTACAAGTGAATTTCCAGATTCATCATGTCTTTGCAGACAGAAACCTACTTAACATTTTCTTAAACCTTCTTTAAATATGTCATTCTTTTTGAAAACAAAACTTGTTAAACCCAACTAGAATTGTTGGCCTAAAAGTGATACTTCCAAGCATAAATCTGACTTATCCTGATATCATCATTCCCAGGAGAGATGAATGTCTTATATGGTGTTGGCACCCATACCCACTTATTAAACACACCTGATTCAAATCAGCAGCCTAATAGCTAATGAAACAATATGGGTTGGAAAACTATAAAATGCTAGTCTTTAACACAATCATCTTAATAGAATGTGTATTTCACAGCAAGATATGTTGGTACTTTAATGGAAAACTTTTTTTAAGAGGAGTTCTTAGAAGTTCTTTCTAACTAGCTTGTATTTTTTGGTAATAATTATAGGCAAAACAGGTTGAAAAATTATGTGATAAATGCTTACAGTGTGGGAAACCAAAGAGTAAATCTTGAAGTGAAAAAAAATATGCACATTTTCAAAGAATTAGGTTAAGTAAATTACTTTATGTAATTTTATTTTATGTAATTTTACTTAGAGAATGAAGGCCAACATTTATGTTTCTCCCTTTAAAATGGAAATGAATGTAAGGACATGCATATACCAATTGAAAACCAAGCGAGATGATAGATATGCTGCTTACATCTATATTTAAAGAGTTTATTTGGAAAGTTTTTTTTTTGTTAAATATTTGTGAATTTCAAGCAATGTGAGGGTGAAGTGTAGTTGATATTTTTACAAGGAGTAACCAGAAAATTATAAGTGCCATTTATGTGTTTTTTAGTTATAAAATTTCTCATAATACCTTATGTAAATTGATAATTTTGAGTTTTAGCAAATCTGTCTGATGTCCTGCTAACATCTACATTTAAAGAGTTCATCTGGATTTTAAATAAGTTAAACTACTCACACAATAAAAACAGCAAAATAAAAAAAACAATAATTGAATTCACTTTTAATAAATACCAACATTTTCCTAAAAAGATCTGTGCACTTTATTTAAATAAAGGTGATTTTATCAGAAATTAACATTTCTTGGAACTAAGTAAATAACTAGCTACATATCTGGACTTAATGACAAGCAAATTCCCAAAAGTTAAATATTTTTCCAGCAGTAAGCTGAACGTTTAAAAGGTTGTTTATTCAGCACCTCTTTCCTTCTATCACAGATGCCCGCATGAGAAGGGTTTGCCGAGCGCCAGTAAGTTGTTCCCAGAGGGTAGTGCTTGACTGTGGGTCAGTGTTATCAGACTCCAGGCCAATGGAGCAGAGGTTTTCCTCGGCAGCACAGTGCTTGCCATCACCAACTGTAAATATTGGCTTTGCCGTGGAGGCAAATGAAGTGTCTTATGACGAGGTTTTGAAGTTAGCTCTCACCTGCTGGCAGCCAGACAGTCAGGCAGTCTGGGGACAGCTGAATATGTAATAGAGAAAAATGCTGATAGTCGAAAATGAAATGAGTGTACCAGCAAAGGACGAAGGGCAAATATTTGCTGGCATATTCCAAATTTTGATGCATATCCTAAAAATATTATTTAGAAGCATACTGTTAGTACACTTATTTAGAAATGTACACAACCAATCAAAAGTTTTGGAACACTTGAGTAGAATGTTTGTTATATTTAAAAAGCTTAAGCTGAATGTTTATATAATTTAGTAAACATACAGGTTTATTTTCATGCCAAACCTTTATTAATTTTGATTAAAACATTAATGAATATAAGGATTTTATGAATTCAAAAGCAGAAAAGGGACCTAAAAGGAAAAAGTTTTCTTTGTTTTATTTCATAATTTTGATGAGTCTTTATAATTCTAAAATGTTGAGAAAATAATCTTTTTATAGGTGAATTACAAACATAATTTTGATACTGAAAGGGTTTCTTACAGGCTGTGTATTAGGAAATCAGTTTTTCAAAACAATTTTCAAACTTTCATTTAATAACGCAAGTGACAAATGTAATCACACCTTTTTGGTCAAGACAAAGTGGACACTCCATTAAATGTTGTAAATTGTACATCAGGCTCATATAGACAACACTTGTCCATCTTAAGAAAATGTCATGGCTATGAATATTCTTTGAAAGGACAATCTGCTTAGACATTACTGTGTCTCTCAGCATGTGCTCATAATGACAGAAGGTTGACTGCTGACTTGTATGCAAAATGTATGTGCGTAAATGTTAATGGTAATCTTTTAAAGCTTGTGTGTATTTGAGGACTGAATCATGTCTTTATTCCCACCTCTAATTCACTGTCTCTCTGTAAGGGCTGTCTTCTCTTCTCTTTCACCTGTGTTTGGAGCACATAGAAGGCACATAACTGCAGGCGCTGTATGTAATGTTAAAATCAGATTAGCTTACAGGTGCACGTCTCTGTATGATGAAAAGGAAGACCGCTTGCATTTTAAATTTCTAGCTATCCCAACATTTCTTTTGCTGATGCAAGTGGTCCCACACATAGTAAAACGTGGGAAAATGTGTTGGATGGCACTTCATGTGGGTAATATGGGGTCTTAAGCAAGATGACATGGGTAGTTATAAATTGGAGTGAAATATTCCTAAATACAGTTCTTTATATGCAGTAGATTGTGGTGCATTCATATTTTTCAGAGTGCAGTCGATCTATAAATTTACATGAGAATGCTGCTGTTTTCCACTTTTTGTTTGATGGTTTTGTTTTTATTTGAAAGGTTTAATATTTTTTTTATATTAAAAGTTAGATTTTTTTCGACTTTTTCAATTAATTTTTTATTGGTTTATTATTTTTATTTGTTTAATATTTTATTTGTATTAAGTATTCTCATTTGACCCCATTGCAGGCACTTTGAGGCATATTCCTTCACATGGTATTGAATAAAAACACTATTATTATGCTAAGTAGTCCTAATGCCACAAATAATGATGGTAATTTGTCGCAGATCCCCTCCATCTCTAACTTCCCCATCGTAATTACAAACAGTCACTCTGTAACCCCCTCGATGATGTGATAGATGGACAGATGAATAGATAGAGAGACGAAATGAGGAGGTAAGTAGAAAGCCTGCTGCGATGGAGGTAGGTCTGTCCTTAGGGGCCTTACCGTAATGCCCTGCCATCATCCCCTCGCTCCACGCACCAACCCTTCCTCTCCATCACTGTCGGCCGGAGGGGGCAGCCCGGCCAACTGCGGAGGAGAAACGGTGCATGTCGTGTGGGCGAGGGCAGGGGGAGTCGCCCCCGTGGAGCTTCTGGAGTTTGTTTCATATCAATCACACCACAGGCAGGAGAGCTAAAGACAGACTCTCTGCCTGCCATCATCCTCTCAGTGCCGGAGCATTAAAGAAACTCCTACCATCCAAACATCCCACTCCCATCCCTTCCCGAACACTTTCACTCCATCTCCATCTTGACCCTCTGTTAGCTGTCATTCTGTGTCTTTTGCCAGACCCCTGCAAATCGAGTTCCATTAGCCTCAACCTGACAGTGGGAGTCTCTGGCAAAACAAAGTGTGAGTAATGCGATTTGTCTCTCCGATGTTGTGCATTGGGAAATAGACTGTCATGGTGTTTGCAGATGTGAGAACAGTGCGAATATGAGACAAGAGGCAGAGATTGCGGGTGATGGAGTAAAGAGCTATAGTAAATGAACAGTTCAGCCAAAAATTTACATTTGTTCCAATTTTGTTTGTCTGTTGTAGCAGCAGATGTTTTTAAAAAGCAATATTAAAAAGTTGATTTAAATGCTACATGTAAGTTCCGGTTAGTGTCCATGAGTTGTGCTTTGAATTATACCCTTTAATCATAGAATAGCTGTGTGTAAAACAATTTGTTTTATTTTTATTTGATTTGTTTATTTTTATTTATTAGCTATGCCAATTAAATAATTGTGCCATTATTTATGTGCGGATGGTAATAATAATATCAACAACAATAACAATAGTAATAATTTCAATGTCAATATCAAATGCCCCGTTATGAATATAAATATGATTATGATTATGATTTTGAATACGATTATAAAACCTAATAAGAATAACAAAACAGATATATCTATAATATTTTATTATTGTTGTTTCATGTTTGTAATTAGTATTAATCTTAGTTTCTTGGTATTTAATGTAAACATTCTTAAGCCCTTAAGACTTTAAGAGAAAAACAAAAGACAAAATTTCGAGAAACATTGATTGTGTAGATAAAGGTAGCATTAAAGGCTTATTTTCCCCGCCAGTAGCGTGTTTACTCACAACGCAGAGCACTCAATTGCGTTGGACAATGTGCAATGTTGTAATGTCCTCATTGTGTAATCTATCAGTGCCTCGCCCCTTAAATATATCATGCGCATGTGTAATAGGTGCGGGTGGGTTCAATACTCTCATGGTTCAGATAAAATAAATTAATAAGTTTGCCTTCAAAATACAAGAACATGTATTTTTAAGATAACTAACAAAACAGCAAAGATTACAAAATGTTGTTTGTGTATTATGTGCATATAAAGAATGGCGCTCGCATCTCTTGTATGTTCTATGTGTCAAAATACTTAACTGAGCCTCTTTGGGTCATCTTACTCTAAAACGGACATACAAATGCCAAATTACTTTTCATATTTAACAAGTATCCTCATTTTTTGAAAGTAAACGCATGTGTATTTCAGTTTATTAGTTCCATATTAGACAATTTTTTTGCTGCAACAAAGTTAAATGTACTCAATATTACTGGTGAATATCTTAAAGCTAGTCTCTGATCAATCTTTGCTGACGTTCCCAAAATGGTAAACACGCCCCTGGTTCCCGCACACACACATACATATCTCTCTAGAGCTTCAGTCATCTCTTCTACAAATTGTCCCAAGGGTCTGTACTTCTCAGCTTGGAAAATCTGTTGTACTACCAATTGTTTGCCAACTTGCTCAGACTTGCCACACCAAACCAGAGGTTCATTAACAGGAAACAATTGGCCACCAAGTTTGCATGCAGCACAACATTAAAATGACAGCATGTGGCAGAATCTCTTTTGCTGAAATATATTTCCTTTAATCCTTATCACTAATAAATTGTTTACTGTCATTATAATTGTGTTAATAATATATTTTGTGTAGGAACGACTGTTGTGGTTGATTGCGGTCAGGGTTGAGCTAAAATATCTGGTGGAGATGGAATATCACACCTATCGGGTTAATTCAGTAATGTGAGAATTTGACCGTGAAACCAATCCAGAGGTCAACCGCAGTCATTCTATTTCTCATTTGGCCAGGAAGCCAAAGGTGTCAAAGTCAAAGTACATCTCATTTAACCAGAATGAACCTCTGTTACTCATCGCTTTGCTTTTAAATGAATAATTTTGGCACGGAAATCCTGAGATTCAAATACCGCCTCTTTATTTCATCTTTTAAGGAGTTCAGTGTGACCCTGACCCGTAATAAATCAAAGCGTTACCTGGGCTTATTAGCGGAACACCCCGGGTTTCTTTCTCTCTGATATTTTCTAGCCTCCATTCTCTCTCTTTATTCTTCACTATCTGTTTTCCACCCGAGATCGTGGGGTCTTATCTTCGGTGATATGGTGCTTGACCTTCCCTTCTGAGCAAACAGTGAGGAGATGCTTCATTGGAGTAGAGGATGCTGGAATTAGTTATGAGATAGCCCTCCGCATTCACACGATGACCTCCAAGGATGTGGTGTAAAAGACAGCCAACAACGAGCAAGTGATTTAAAGCCTACTCTTTTCTTTATGAGGTGACCTTCCCCTACAACCCTGGCCTAGCTTTCTTACTCATCTACTTTTATTCAGACATCATCTGACAAATAGACTAACCAGTCCATTACAGCTGTAACTAACATATTTCAAGTGATCGCTGAATGGAAAAGTGATTCCATCAAGTAATCTCTTTATTTAATCATCTATTTAATTGGATAGTAAGCAAGCGATAGCCCATTGCAAAATTGCGTTGGCTGACATAACCTTAAAACCATCTTAATGTATAGAGAACCTAAAAGAAAGTGTGCAGTAATTTTTATAAGCAAACCCTGAAAACAGAACTTCTGATTCAATTGCAACAAAGGCAGTGGGTATTTGAAAACAATTATGGTTAAATGCATTTTTTTAATTTTTTAATTGTATGATATAAAACAACCCAGTTATAGCATATGTCTTAAAAATGGAGGTAGCTTAAAGCGACTACATCCAATTGAGGGGATATTAAATATTAAATATAATAGAATATGGATGAACTTTTCCAAAAACGTAGTTAAGGATTTAGTCACAGAGTATGAACTTATCGGCTGACCTACTTAAAACTGTATGTAGAGATAATGTATAGAGTATTTGTTAAATTAAGTATTATTGAATGCAAAGCAGTAGGCATTTTTACACTTCCGGTTCCATCACGCCAAAATTAGTAGGTTTATAAAGGTTTTGGTGAAATGCCTAAAACAATTTCTGTTGATAAAAAAAACACTTATTATTTCTATGCCTCAATCTATGACGTTAAAAATTATACATACAATTTCAAGAATAATGCAACAGGTATTTACTTATCAGGTAATGCAATTATTTTAAAAGTTCGTAAAGTTTTTAAGGTCTGCTGGGGGTGATGTTGAAGTCAGTGTCACCAGACAATTTTATTATGAAAAATACAATCAAAACACTTTTAATTTTAGCTGTGTTCTTTGAACAATGTCATTACAAATGGAATGAGTAAATACTGAAGAAACTTGTTTGTTTCTGACTTTCTTTTGTGCATCATGGCCTTTCCCTAAAGGTGAGTGTTGTTTATCTTATTGCGGTCTAAGGGAACCCGAAATTGGAATTGTTCAGGTATCTATAGGTTAGATTACTTCACAACGGGATTGATGTTCCATTATCATGTAATGTAATAATGTACTTGTGTTCTCATTAATGTTAGAAAGGCTGATGTCGTGCCTTGCAATGGTAAGTACACCGGCTATTCCATTTAGAAGTCAAATAATCCCTGAGTCCACTGTTTGACGTTCGATCATTCATTACGCGCTGCCATCAGTCAGCGGAAGCTGCAGAGGTGAATGACGGATTTACACGAGTGATTGGGCTTGTTGTTAATTAGGTCCTTTTGTATGAACGATCTGCAGGCTCAATATACTCTGAATATTAGCTGCTGACAATTCATTAAGTCTGTAAAACTTTGGTGCTGGCTGGTGCAATGGGGGAGCATTGACTAAGAGAAATAATGAAGCAGGGATATGGCGGCATCGTAGTGTGACAGTAACAATATGCAGATTGCCAGAAAATTTTTGGCAGCGGCAAAGATCGGAAAAAGCTCACAGATTTATTGCAGGATTGTGGGAGGACTCTGCGAAAAATGCTCTCTTCAGACCAGCAAAATGGGCACGGGGCGATATTTTGTCATGGCCGACAGAGATAATTTGCCATTAATCTATTTCAGTTATTTCAGTCCGATGTGTCAGTCATGAAGGACGCTGGTAAGTTTGCTGTGGGAAATCTGCATTATGAGTGTTAAACACTTTGAAATGAATAATTAGAATCCATCTTCATGAGCCAATTAAGTGCAATTACAGCATAAAAGTAGTCATTTTCTAACTCGTGACTGTCTGTGTCAAAGTTGAAGTTGAGCTGTTAACTTACATAGGCAAAGTTATAAAGGATGTGTTTATTTAATATGCATTTATCCAAAAATAAATAGTTTTCAAGAATTTTAGTTGTCCCTGTTCAGTTTAATGATTTTTATGAATAGGCCCAATCCAAGCCCAGACGAACTTTAGTAAAACGTGACTAATTGATTGGGATTTAGTATGAAGCACATCTAATTAAGGATGGATGAGTATATACTGTCATTAGGAGGGTAGCTACTTGTGACTTATGATATTTTGTTCCATAATGTGCTTCAATACTGTTATCTTTAAGTTTGTCTTTTGTACCTTCTCACCATCATATGAGTTATGTTTTTATTTATTTGGACTGCAAGAGCTTATGGCTGAGCTCTGTTTGTGCTCATTATCTTAATTGTCTGGGAAATTAGCGTAAAATGCCACTAGAGTGAATTAAGTGGATAGTTCAACATCATGAAGATTATGCAAAATAGTCAAATTATTTAAAATCTGTATCGGCTGTATAGTTGTCATGAAGTACTCCAAAATTAAAGAACAGCACATGCTGGAAATGTACTTTTAAAAAAAATATTTACAAAATCCAGAGTGATTGACCGTTTAATATGCAAATGTATATGATGTAATTGCAAATATTTAGAAAAAAACTAGCAACCAAGATTAATTCATTTTATTAATGTTATTATTAATAATATAAAATAATGGTCATGTTACATTATAAAACAAAGGTCAAATTTAAAAGATAAAAAACAGTAAACAGGGTCTCAGGCATACACATATAGGAAGTTATCTTTGCTGTGATGTCACCTGCACTTGCAATGATAAAATATACCAACCCAATGAGAACTTTTCTACAAGCGCTATTTTTAAACTGATCTAGAAATTGCAGAGTTTTATGAGGGACGTCTTTTAACAGATCACTGGGAATTATGAATGGGATTTTCATCATGACTGATGGTTTTATAAAAAATCTAAGTTCACAGTCATTTTATTCACCTCTGTTGTAATGAAAAAAACATTTCTTGCAAATTTTGTTGACACGCAGCATATCCCACAGATTTGATTACTTGAGACTACTACATACCTATAAAATGGCTATAGAATAACAGTATTTCCTTTCTTAGAATTCATATTTTATGAATCAACACTTAATAACAATTTTTATGAAATTATTCCATACCCTTAAGTTAAACTCATTTTCAAGTCATGTAAATGGAACTATGCATACTTAATATTATAAATCCACTTCTACGTGTCCCGCTTCTGGTGAGTCAGTATTTGTGGCTTCCGGCATAAAGAAAAAGTACACTCCAGCAAATCTGCAAAGATGTAATTGAAAAGCATGAGGCAGAGGATGGCCAGAAGATTTCCAAGTCATTAAATATCCTTTGGAGTACAGTTAAATCAATAATTATGGAATGAAAAGAGTATGACACCGTTGTAAATCTGCTGTACCTAGAGCAGATTGTCCTCAGAAACCGAGTGACCATGTAAGAAAGAGATTGCTGAGAGAGGCCACCAAGAGACCAATGCCAACTGTGAAAGAGTTACGATCTTTATTGGCTGAGGCTGCACGTACTGTATAACAACTGTGCTTTGCCAGTCACAGAATTATGGGAAAGTGGCAAATAGCACTGTTGGAAAAAAGTCATATGACATCTTGGCCACAGTTTGCCAGAAAGCCTGTGGGAGACTCTGAAGCAAGTTCACAAGAAAGTTCTGTGGTCTGCTGGGAGAAAAGCTGAAATTATGTTTGGCATTCACCAAACTCGCATTTACAGAAATACCAGCGTGAAAAATGGTCATGGCAAGATCACGCTGTGTCGATGCTCCGCTGCGGCCTGTCTAAAAGGCATGAAAAAACTGAAATCAAAGAGCAAAATATGTGAATTAGGAAAACATTTGTTTTGATGGATCCACACATAAACCAAACGTCTCATGCCATTTACCCAGTGGGCGATTCCAAGTCTAGATCTCAATCCAACTGAAATTGCACAAATTTAGAACAAAATCAGTCTGGAATTGTTTCCTTTTAGGAAATGTAAAACATAATTTTATTCTTACGTGTTAAGAGACACTAATCCATATTATCACTGATGACTCATAACCCTTCATATGCGGTATACAGAAAGTCATAATGACATCATGCCGTAACTTTTTCTCACTTTACCCAGACAAACTTTTCTTCACGGCATCTGCACCAACATTCGCGCCATTGTGTCGGCCACTTATGGACACCTGTCCGTGCCATATGGGAGACATTTTGAAATTGTGCTTTTTCCTTTCAAATGTGCAGGTGAGCAATTTGCTGTCAGCAGATTGTATTACATTGGACAGGCTGCCTGCAAAGTGAGGGAGGGGCCTTGGGGTAGGGCAGCGGAACGCCAGTCTCTCTTTCTCACTTGATATTTGCCAGAGCGTGGCTGCACCTGTTCGAGGCTGGTGAATAATCATACACAGAGGGGGATTTGACGGCCAACATGCGGCAGCATATTGCCCGGAGATGGCCACGTATATCAGTTTGCACTGAATCTCGTGTGGCGAGGACGTAGAACACGATTCCATTTGTGACGGAGCTATGCTATTAGCTAAATGAGTGCTGTGTTTACTCTACTGCCTGGGGCAGATAAAACATAATCACGTTTACTGTATTGCTTTAAATCTCCATGCTTTTGCATTCGGTCCCTCCTTTGCCATCCTGAAAACTGGCACAAAATGAAGAGCTCTGAGAATTCCTTCTTGTCTCGGATGTAAGAGTATCTGGAGATATAACACTCTTTAATTTTGTGGTTTGACAAAAGCTGGCATGGTGACAGACTTAATGTGCTTTGCAACGTCCAAAGCGTCTCAGGTTTGGAGCTCTGGGGGCAATGAAACCAGACTCTGTGGTTTTCGTGTGTGGGCAAAAATGACTGAGGAGTTTCGGGAGTATCGGGAGAGCAATTTCATTGTGCCTTTTGAAATTTGATGACGTTTTTAGGTTTTTCTCTTTCTAGATGATCACTTATTTATTATAGGCTGTAACATAATCTTCAAATTCACACCTTTATAAAGATCTATTATTGCATCTATTTAATTATATGCAATTGCGACTGCTCAATTAAAGGGGATAGTTCACCCAAAAATGAAAATGCTGTCATATATGCTGCCAGATATGGCAACTGAACAGCATCGGTACTTCTATTGTATGGAAACAAAAACAGGGTAAATGGGTGCCAGTTGCCAACATTCTTCAAATATCTTCTGTTGTGTTCTGCAAAAGAAAGGAAGCAAAACGAGACAACCATCTAGAAAATTTTTTGCATAATACACATAAAGTACAAAGCGTGCTGCAAAGCTATACAGTAAAATGTGCCTTAGCAATGCATTCTTAAAATAGCTTTTGTCTCTATATTCAAAAAAAGAAATAAAGTTTGCAAAGGCAGTTTTGGCAGTTCATGAAAGTAACTCTTGAGGTGACCCCTGTTGGTCAGTGAGTGAACTGCAGTTTTCTTCCATCCAATTCTAGAGTTTAGTTTTACTCCAGTTTATAATATATTAATATAACATATTATTTATACTAAGTTGTAGACTCTTTCATAAAAAATAATGCATTGCACATCATTTTTACAGTGTTGGCTGGTGTTTTCACAACTTCCAATGTATTTAATAAAATAATATTTTGAATAACAATGACAAAAATGAAGTTTTAAGGGATCCATCATAAAATATAAAACACATTTGCACCTAAACAATATACTAATAATCAAATGTCTTGGAGCGCAGAATGGACAGGGACTACTAAAAAATGATTGAAAAAGGGAACTCGGGATGAGACCTTAAGAAGTTGCTTGACTACACTAAAGATGATAAAATATAACCTGTCTGTTTTTATTTTTAGGTTAAACAATTCACATAGTTCCTTTTTTGTGTTACAGATTGAGCTTTTTATTATTCTAAAATAATTAAATGATGTGAATTCACAAGTGAGTGTGCATCCCAAAACTTTCAACATTTATAACATTTATAATGTGCTTTTTTCTGGTGGTGACAATATAATTTTTAGCACCGTTGGGAAGATTAAAACTATTGATTAGTAATGTTGACTCGCTTGCTTCCAGACAATGTTAAATTATCTTTCCTCCAGCACCAGCAACAGTGTAATATGAGTTACTTTAGGAGTTTAAGGAAAAACTTTCTAAAGATACTTTTCTTCTGTAACAATGTTTCTGGAGTGAGCAAGCTCTGTACTTCATCTTAGCCAGACTGAGTCTGGGGCTGAAACCAGAGTTCCTCGGGGTTGAAATAAGCTCTGGAAACTGCAGAGCATACCAGCCTTTTATTGTCTCATATTGGAGAAGGAGAGAGAAGTAATATATCGCTTCCTCCCAGGAATCTGCTGAAGTGTGCCTCTCTCCTGTTTAATCTCACTGAACCTGGAAGCGAAGGATGTGCGTGTGTTTATCCCACGATTGTGTCTATGTGGGCTTTATTATGAAAGCATTGAAGGCCATGAAGGCCTCTTCACCTAATAAAATGTCTTTCTCTCATAATAAACTATTGATGACCATGAGTGTTTGGAAGTGCATTTTTAATCCATTTGGTTCTAGCTCAGATGGAGCGGCGCAGTCTAAAATCTTCTGTATTTGATTTTTTTATTATCATTTATAATAACGTCAGAAAGTGCAAGTAAGTGATACTATCTTCATTACATGAATGTGCTCAATGCCAGTTTGTAATAACGAGTTTAATAATCGAATGAGACATTAAAAGTGTAAATGAGACTCGGCAGACACGTGCCTTTGGAATTAATATTTTGAAATAAACAGTGAACAAAGGTGCTCTCCATAATCGAGATTTTCTTTCATGGAGGAAAAACTTCTTGATACAAATATAGCACCTTAACACTCCACTTGAGTTCTGAAACCATAATTTGACTACAAAACACTGTGAATTTGTCACTTTTATTCAAAAGCCGATATGCCTCTTGAACCGTTTGCACTTGTCACATTTTCAGGCATTTCCAAAGTGGAGACACTAGCTCATGTCTACTAATCTGAATTTATGTCAAGAGAGCAACCAGTCAAACTGTTCTTTGTCAGTACTGCTTTCCTAGGTTTTATTTGTTGTACAAGAAAAGCCTTTTGCACAGGGGAGAAGATCTCAAATTGACAACTGTAACAATAGCTGACTGAAGAACAGAGGCAAAGTAAATTGTGTTGCAGGGAAGAAATTGACCTATTGACTGTTGCTGAAAAAGTAAACGAGCGGTGACTGTTTGTTAGTTGAAGAGACTTAACGAAAGCTTTAAACAAAATTCATAATTCACGTTTGTATCGAAAAATTAAGAGACCATTTCAAAGACTTGTTTAGATTTCTGAGTTAACAATTTGCCGTTATGTGTTTAGGTAAAAAGTTATAAATAGATTTGTTCTATCCCACCATCTTTTAACCATATTTCTCCTTAATTCCAAACAAGTATACTGAATTTTTCAGACCACAAATCCTGCAAAGATAACAATCTTATTGTTTTTTATCAATTAAACGGTCATATTTGTACAGAGCAAGGGAAATGGTGGTGGAAAAATGTGAGAGGGAAAAGAAAAATATTCTTTAAATCTTTTGCGTTCTCTCACAAAGATATGTGCATGAGATCATGTTTCTTTACAAAGTCACCGTGATATCCAAACTTTCATTAAACTTAAACAGGTAGTAGCTGTGTCGAAAACAAGTGAACGAAAACAAGTGAGCAAATTCGACTCTGACGTAAATAGCATGAGCATGAGTCCACAGACAATTAAATCATTAACATAGGCCTGTTTGTTGTTTTTTTGTTATTTGATATAAAACTCACAAAGAAGACCACAAAAATCTTTTTAACTTTAATGACAATTTGGATCTCACTGTGAGCTCGTAATGAAGTACGATCTTATGTGTTTGCGAGAGAACGTGAAAGATTTTGCTCACAGAAATATTTTTCTCTTCCCTTTCACATCTTTTCCACCTTGAAGGGCTCTGTACATTTGCACACATTTTAGAAAAAGAAACAAAATATCTCTTTACGTGATAACCTTCATTTTATCACAGTTTTAATTTTCTTCTGACGATGTCAGTCTTTTACAATTTTTTGTTGGATGACTTTGTTACTCCTGAGGTTTGATTTTGTTGAATTTCGTCAGACACTTTTCTGAAATGCCCAGAATAATGAAATATACATTTGGAATAGGCTCTTGTCAGGTCTATGATCAGGTTAATATTGAGCAAAGATGTTCATGATACAGAGGTACCATATTTTCACATGAATAATAAGATTTTTTGTGTGCAAATTCTTATAACACCTAAAAGATTATTCACATACCCTGAAGATGAAAAATGCTGGCGTTTGACATCCTTAAAACATGATCGGGTTGTGTAAAATCAATATGAAAAGATTCATCATAGGAAATAACATGCATCTGGCACCTTACTAAATAAAACATGCTGTAATTTATATGACAGTAAAATATGAGATTTTGGTGGTGATAGTGAGACCAAAGTTATAACTCACTGCAGGTTCCTCAAGGTTGGGCTGAAAGCTTTGAATCACATAACGCTGGCTAATGCGAACAGTGGAGGAGTATTTATTAGAATGTGCCTGAAAAATTTTTGTATGCATTAACTGAACCATTATCTCACAAATTATTAATTATATTGATCAAAATAACATCCACAATGATAAATCACAGTCAAAGAAAAGGGAACTCAATGCACTTTTCAATCATTGTCATTTTTAAGTGAACAATCCCCAAAAATCAGAGTATACACATTTAAGTTGTTTATTGTGTCTGTAAACACAAAGTACATCCTCACTTATATATTTAATAAAAGAGGACCATAAGAGTTTTTTGTAGGGCCACATTATGGATAACATTTAGCACAGACGGTGCTTCCAAACAGTGGAAATATTTTTCTAACATTAAACTAAACTATGAACACAAATACCTTGTAGAGACTGTAGAGATCATATGGAACACTCAATTAAAGATAGCTGAAACCGTGCTTTTAAAAAACAAATCAATCAAAAATTGCATTAGCTACAATGGTACAAAAAACACAAATTAAAGGGATTATACACCCAAAAATGTCATTTTTGTCTAAATTATTCACTGTCTAGCTTTTACCAACCCGTATAAATTTGCATGATTGTTTCAACACATTGACGACATTTGGGAGAATGCTTGTAACCAAACAGTTCTTGGACCCCATTGTATTCCAAAAAAGAAAAGATAACAATGATAGTTAATAGAGCCCCAGAATCTTTTACTGGCCCACATTCTCCAAAATATCTCTTAAGTTTTTAGGAATTATTTCTACTAGGTCAATGAGATCCAATAACTGTTTCATTACAAGCATGAGAAAGTACAGTATGCACTACACCTAACACATTACCTCTGACAAAAACTATTGTTCCATCTTAGATGAGGAGTAAAATGTCTAAACTGTCTCTTAACAAGCTGCTTTGCTCATCGACTTTCCTCCACATGATTCATTGGCATATGCACAGTCCGGAACTGCTTTAATGCTTTCATTTTTCATATGCAATATTTGCAAATTCTCAGTATAACAGTCCACTAAACAACTTCATTAAAACATAAACAAGCGATTATGCTGAGACACTTTTAAACAGCAAAAATAAATAAAGAATTAATTGCAAGATGGCATCTTTTTTCAGCTTGTAAAGAAATTTCTAACGATAAGTGAATGCTCATCAAAAACAGCCAGAGGTGCAGCTCCGGCCAGTTGCTGTAAAGAAAAGCATTCTCTCTCTCGTCTCTCTCTCTCGTCTCTCTCTCCTCTCTCTCTCTCTCTCCATCTCTCTCTCTCTCTCTCCTCTCCCTCTCCCTCTCCCTCTCCCTCTCCCTCTCCCTCTCCCTCTCTCTCTCTCTCTCTCTCTCTCCCCCCCCTCTCCCTCTCCCTCTCCCTCTCCCTCTCCCTCTCCCTCTCCCTCTCCCTCTCCCTCTCCCTCTCCCTCTCCCTCTCCCTCTCCCTCTCTCTCTCTCTCTCACCCTCTCCCTCTCCCTCTCCCTCCCCCCCCTCTCCCTCTCTCTCCTCCCTCTCTCCCTCTCTCCCTCTCTCCCTCTCTCTCTCTCTCTCTCTCTCGCTCTCTCTCTCTCTCTCTCTCTCTCTCTCTCTCTCTCTCTCTCTCTCTCTCTCTCTCTCTCTCTCTCTCTCTCTCTCTCTCTCTCTCTCTCTCTCTCTCTCTCTCTCTCTCTCTCTCTCTCTCTCTCTCTCTCTCTCTCACACTCTCTCTCTAATAGGAAGTGCTCTTTTCTCAGTGCTGACTGTGAGTGTTTGCCCCTCAGTGCGCTCACGGTGAATCATTGGATTTTCATGAAGTGTAAAAGTCTCTAAAAGCTAGGTTTATATCTGAGGAGGGCGTTACTCATACAGATGTGTGGTTCAAATCGACTGAGCTAATTGACACATTTTAGCTTGCTGTATTATTCATTGAGGTAAAATGGAATGTTGAGACGGAAAACAACATAATCCTATACATTATTAAGCGTATACATTATTACCTTTATTACTCCAGATATTATTTTGATGGATTTAAATGTGTTTTGATGCACGCCGGTTGGCTGTTCCTTTGAGTATGCGTGTTTACGGTGTAGTCGTCTTTATGTTTGTGTTTGTTTTTGCGAGACAAACTCGCTGTCTTCAACCTTCTGCCCTGGAGGCATAGCCTGCAGCCTTAGCTCCCAGACTCCTCTCGCAATGTTTTTCCTCCCCTCTCTGTTTCACACTCCTGAAAACAAGTCCTTATTTATGCCTGGACATCTCCGGATCTGCCCCCAAGCCACCCTCAATTTACAGGACATTATTGGTGAAAAAGATGCCGGGGAATGCTGGCAGTGTGTAACCGTCGCATGTCCAGTCCTGTGGTGTGTTTCTACATACATTTACATAGACTGCAACAATCCCTTTGGAATAGCGTATGCATCTACTGTACACATGGACATGTTATGCAGCAAAGATCAAGTGAACATCACGCAAAATCATTTTAAAACTGTGATGATAATTTGTCTGTGAGTGACTCATTGTGGCTGGCTTTATCGCTGATGTCATAGCTTTTGGGCCTTAAGCCTGAAGGTTAAAAAAGTATAGTTAATAATTCATTTCACATAAAAATGCAGAACATTTGAACTGTTTTAGCTCCGCCAACACTCAATTACACTCTGCAGTTTTAAACACTGTTAAAACTGAAGTTGATTATTTTTTTCAACACATCTTATCCTAAACTATATTCACAATACATTACATGCTACCGATTCAAAACTGTGTCTTTGTGTCTCCTACTGCTTTCATGTCAGAACAGTGGGTAAATGTCTTTGCTGTCAGTTTTCGATGTGAAATAAATAATAATAAATAAAAATTTTAAGTTGCAAGCCTAATGCACTTTTAAAAGCTCTCTTGCTAATATAGAGACCTTCAGGATTATAAGTGATCATTAGTAAAACAGTTGCATATGCTTTTCTCCCACTGAATGAGATTGCTTCATACAAATACGGTTTGGCAATAACACAAACTAAATGAGGCCTATCTATTAGGAAGTCCATAAGAATCCAACTCACTTTAGCGGAAATACTCAGCTATCCCACTGCAACAGCGTTCCACGGCATCTGAGGAACACAGTTGGGATATTGTCACAATATTGCACTCCTACAGGCACTTTTTGAAACCAAACACTGAAATTTTCAGTGAGAAGACTTTGGGGATGGACATTTAACACTGGAGGTTATTGCATCTGAGCTCACTGGATCTGGGCTAAGTCAGAAATGCCAGGAAGTGAACATGACCTTTTCAGCCTCTGCTAATCCTCAGCACACATGGAGCACCTGCAGAGGATGGCTCCCGCACGCTGTGCTCTGTATTAAAAAAAACACTTAATTTAGATTTCATAGGTTTAAACTTATTCGAAACGGATGAGTGATACATTCTCCAAAGAATCAGACCCATATGTGTAGAAGAGCTGCGCGCCAGAGTAGTCGATTCCCGGTCACCCGGCGGCTGTGTAATGAATACACAGTGGACGGAACTGTCACCAATCCCATCATGCCACAGAAGAGAAGGGGTTTGTAATGAGGTTTACCGACAGCTCTAGCCACCAGAGACAGGAAACACTCAAACACGCACTTACAAGGTTAATTAAAAATGCCGTACCACACCAACACCAGCTAAGATAAAAGGTGAAAGTTAAGAAAAGGAGAGCGAATTTCTAATGGAAATAGTCCCTCCACCCCTTCACTTTATTCCCTTAATCACTGATTACTCTCAACTCCTTAATTGAAGATAATTATAGGTTTTTTAATTTTCGAATGTAGGTTAGTAGAGAACGTGAAAGAAATCATTACAAATGTCAAGGGGCTTGAGGGTGACGCAAATAAAGATCTCGCTGTTTGGTGAATAAATTAGTTCAAATGTTAAAGCTGAATGAGTGTAGTGATGCCCTACTGATGCTTAAAGGTTATCCTCATTGAAACTCAGCTTTTCTTTGAAAAAACGATTTACTACGGAGTTATTGTATCATTATTTTCATTGCGTCTCCTGAAACTCGCTACAGCAGCAGCAGCTTTTAAAGGAGACAAGTAGAGAAAATAATCCTATTTACACGGTTCTGCTTGGACATTGGGTCACTTGTTTTTGTGGACACATAAAATAGTCATTTAATATTACTCAGGCGTGACATTAAATTCACCCACCTTCCATTTTCTGACTAATAATAAATATTTTCGTCCAACCTTTTAAAACAACCTTACTCAGTTTATGCTTTAGGAGTTTTTTTTTATTTCTCTGACCTGATTTCACGCTGAACATAATTTATTAGATTACATATAGGTTAAAAAAATAAACACGTTTTAGGGGAAATAAACACCATGGTACAAAATTCATTTTAATGTGTCTCTTATTAAGTCTATTTGTATCTTATGTAAAATGGTAAATGAAATATGTATCAGAGTCAGTGTCAGTGTGTGTATCACTTATGATTGAATTTAACATATTAACATGCAATTACTTTTTTTTATAATAATGCATGTGGAAGACGCTTTCATGCCTGCAACTTTGAATTATATTATACATTTATTTCTGAATATGAGCAATCACAGGGATCGAAGCCATGACTCTGGCATTGCTATCACAGTCACAGTATCACAATATTACGAATGGGAATGTATATTAATTGTAATTTAATTCTACAAATGACACATTCACACCCTTATGTCAAGTTTAACTTTAAATCATATGCAGACTTTTCGTCCTATCCTGGCTTTCAATACAAAGCAATAAACAAACACAGTCAGAACACAAATCTCCCCATCACAATGATGAACCGACTTAACCTCTTCAGTAAACACAAACACCTGAGAAAGAGCATATAATACATCTACATCTAGCATGTATACACCTACACAAAGTTTCATTATGTACTTTCTTAATTTGAATCACTGTGCACATTGAAATGATTTATATTTACATATATTTAAATTAGAAGTTTGTTCTCTGAAATTCAATAATGATAAAATAAATTCTACATTGTGTGTTACTAGGTGACAGAATGAGGAAACCTGTATGACTGCACCTTCTGTTTTTCAATAGTGATTCATTTTAGAATCTTGTAAATTTAATGGAGCTTGATCCACACTTAATGTTGGTGCAATTGTACAACACGATTTGGTTTTTACAGATCACACAAGCATTAAGGAACCATTAATCAAAACATGTTTAACAAGTTGTGCAAAGACAGAATGGGCAATTTACTCAAGCATGCTGCTTCAATATGGTCTATCTTTAAGATTGGCCCACAATGAAATTTTACTTTAATCTTGATAGATTTTTGAATGTAAAATGTTTCACTGTTCTATACTCTAAAAATGATTCAGTGGTTTGGTAAATATCATAAAATTGCTGTATTAGAGCTATACAAAATAAAAATCAACTAATTGTTGAGTGTGCAATTGAAAAAACATAAAACATATAGAATTTGAGTTTAATTAAAGATTAAAAAATGATTTTATTAATTTTAATCACATTATCTTTTTAAAAATACACAAAAAGCTTTTTGTCCTATTCTAATAGTGTTATTTGAGTAACTTAGGTTTGCGTCCAGTAAGTTAATTTACTTGCATTTACATTTAAAATTCACAGCTTTGTCCTCAATCTGTTTTTAGTGTAAATTGTTCCACAAAAATATAAGAGTGAATGTCCTAGTGTATGCTTACCGAATTTAGGAAGATAATTAAAAAGTTATAGATCAACTCAATTTTTGCCATATTGTTAGAATAAGAGGCCTAAATTCATGTCCTCTATCAACTCGTGGTACACCTCATTTAATTAGACCAGAGAACCAGAAATAACTATGTTCTTAAACTAATATAATTTGTTACTTTAACCAAGAGCGACATTTCAACAGGATTATTTTCGACTTCATGGTGAAAGATGCTTCCTCAGCATTACTGTCAAGGGATGCACAGGACTATTTTTACTAAGTGTTAGCGCTTGTTATGCGATCTCTTTCATGTACAGCGTCACAATCAAGGCTATTTTCAAGGTTGGCTGTCTAATTTAAGCACAGCTTGAGATTCAGTTTTAACAGTTTCAGCTAAAGCTGGATTATTTTAGACAACATTTAAAATCTAGATGGATTATAAAAAAGGTAGTGCTCATTTATCCCATGCTTAAACACGCTTAACCGGACACTTTACACATAAAATATCTGAGAATTACACGGAAGCCAACTTTTAACATGTCGAGAACTATGAATGACCTAAAATCATGATCTTCTAACATAGACATCATGTTTCTTCCCTAAACATTTTCCATGTGTCTCAACATTATGAATTACTAAGGAGCAATTAACAATACTGTAAAATACTTATTAAAACAATTGAAACGTCTTTAATGACACGACACCACACTGCTTTCTAATTCTGCCTTCGGAGGCTAGAGAGCAATGCATGATGGGTAAACTTTGAAAAGAGGCCAGGGTTTATTTTACCATGCCGCAACACCATTAAAGTCACATTCTGAGAACTTTGCCCAAGGCTCTCTCTCTGTCTCCAACTCCCTCCCTTGCTACTCTCCCTCTCCCATGTTTCTGTCTCTCTTGCCCTGAAAGCGTGGCTATAATTCCGCTGAATAGGCATATCATGAATTTAACTGGGGGAAAAAAGCTGGGTTGCGAGCCAGGCTTTTCTGTGCGATGCTTTATCAAAGTCAGCCAAGTGTATTAAACAGATCCACTAGGCTTCTGTATGAAAGCGCTGTTTGCCACTACAATCATTGGCTCACGGCATTGAGAAACAAAGGCAGATCTTCTGTAGAGAGGTAATGATGTCAATGAGACCACCCAGGTAAGTCTGCTGGAGTTGGGCCTCCAGAACCGAGGATTTTACATCATTCACGACAGAGCTGCATGACTCGTGATCCTGAGCTGCAGGACTGACTATTGAAATGTATGATTATAGTATAACAAAACATGCACAGAATAGGAGATATTTTGAAGAATGATGACAACCAATGACTGCAGTACCCATACACTTCTATAGGACACAGAAACAAAAGCAAGGCAGCGGGTAACGTTGTTGTGTGTTTACCAGCATTCTTCAAATTATCATTCTGCAAACCTGTATGAAAAAAACAAACAATAAGATTTAGTGGCATTTATCTCTAGTTCAGGACACAACCGATACAATTGATTATAGTTTCTTCAGAATAAACAGTCCTTTTTAAATCAAATTTATTACGACCAATATGATTGAAGACCAATTTAATGATGTATCTGCAATTTGGCAATCTTTCTGCCAATAGACGATAGTAAAAAGATTTTATTTGCTGAAATTCTCTTGTTTAAAATAAGGTTTGTTTACTTATTAAGTTTTTGTTGGTAATACTACATTCCCAGTCAGAAGTAACATTGCTGCAGAAATGAAAGTAGAATTTTTTTGGTTAAATATAATTATAGACAAGTATTTGTCCTATACCATTATACATAATGATTCATTTACAGTGATGCCAAGCACATCTGTTAAGATACTTTTTGGTTTCATCATATGTTTGAGAAGCTGTTGTTGGCAGAAGCCATACACAGAAAACAAACAAAAAATGAAAAAGCCTTTGGTCAGCTAGCAGTTAGATCATCGCTTTGTTTCATTACACAGTCTTGCTCAGTTGCAGTGGCGCAAAGCATTAAAAGGCTGCAGGACCGGCAGGGCAGCATTAGCTAACTGTCACCAATGAAAATACAACCTAAATCCCCCTGCAGATGAGACGTGTATGGACCGCTGATGCAATTACCTTGTCTAAGCTCATATATTCTGTCTCTCCTCACACATTCATAACCCCCCACACACACACTGGAACTTTCCAGTGACATGGTAGCTTGACACCACTTAATTGGAAACTCTATTAAAACATGTTCTGTCCTGTACTTCAGGCTTTTTGTCTAATTGCCAGCAGTGGAACTCTTAATTGAAGCAGTATGGTATACAACAGCGGTGGAGAGATGGAGAAAGCGAACAATGAAAAGCAAAGAGGAAAGAGACAGGCCGGCCGGTTCAATAGGATGCAGCTCAGAGAAAACTTCTAATTACAGTATCTAAACTATAATTTGTTATACATTGATTGAACCGAGCGTGCATCAATGTCAGAGGTTTAAAACCAACCCCTCTGAGACAGTTGCGTGTGAAGACATCTAAATAAAATGCCGGTTCTGCATCGTACAGCTTAATTACTAAGGTGCCATCAATAACAATTCCAATAGACCGCTTACAAGATATCTGTGTCAGAGAGGGGTCATTCACACACATCGATTTTCATAAACTACAAGCGGATTCGGATCAACAGGAGCGGAACATCGTGAATTAACATTCAGGGGGTTTGTTGTGAAGTGACTGCTGGGAAGGGAGAGGTCTTTTGAGAATGTGAAGAGAAAACCAAACATCTTCGGTGCAGGGCCACCTGGGGTGCAGTCATGCGGAACTTCTTTCCACAGCTCATCATTGTGTTGCCTTTAACGCTCATGGTACATAAACACAATGGTGACAAGGTTTTAAAACACCAAAGTCAATTGAAGGTCAAGTGTAAAGAAATACTCAGGCTGGGACTTGCTGCACTTTTTAAAGGCATGGTTCAACTCATAATTTAAAAAATTAATTTTACATTGACGTTAAGGCATTAAGCAGACGCTTTTAACCAAAGTGACTTACAAAGAATCAAGGAGACTAGAATATATGAGAATATATGAATAAATATGTGAAAAACTGCTTGAAACGAGTAACCAAGTTACACAAGTCAAGACAAAACCTGCTAAACTGAGTGAGTGGAAAGAAATGGGTATGTGAAGACAGACAAGATGAGTTTTGGCTTATTTTAAAGATAGAAACTCTGCAAACATTATGTTAGGGGCAGAGAGTTCCACCATCGAGGAACCAATGCAGAGAAGGTGCGAGAGACAACATCTAATCCTTTAGGGATGGCACCAGAAGACATTGCTTGTTAGTGGAATACAGGGATCTGGAGGGCATATATACATGTGAATCAGCAACTGAATTTAAGGGGGTGCTGAACCTGCGGTGGTCTTATATGGGATGTGAAGAGCTTTGAATTCAGTATGAGCGGCTATGGGGAGCCAATGCAGCTTGATAAAGAGAGGTGATACATGCATTTTTTTGGTTACTTGCAGAGCACTCTTGCCATCGCGTTCTAGAGTCTAACAGCGCTGGGACCATGATCCGTGAAGTTAAACCACTCCCAAGGTTTAGTGTAGTTTTCATGTAGTCCTGTTAATTATATTATTATTTCCCTTGACTAAATGTCATGTTCATAATACGATAATGTTTGACAAAATGATAACTTTAAATCTAGAGCGGAATGATGATTTTAAAATTTATTAAAAAAAATCTGATGTTTGGAATGACAAAATTAGGGTAACAAACATAAAGCCGAATAAAAACAAAGTTTCAACAAAAATACCTAAACATTTAACATTTTCTTTTCAAAACCTAATATTGTTTCATTTATTTGAATAATACGTCTGACAGGTACTTTTTAATGCTTTTCGGTATGTTTGCCCACAGTTACCATATCTGGGCCAACACAATGTTGTAGTCGGGGTGACAGATTGGTTAACAAACTGTCAAAATTTATGAAAACAACTTAAAATCACAAATTACATAGATTTAGAAGAACAGCTCCAATATGCTTTATAATCAACGCTATAAATTTAAAAATGAACACAATGTTTGGCAAATACTGAAAACTGCTTCATTTTCCAAATTGCTCAGGTTGGATAAATGTATTCCTTGTGGCAACAAACCTTTGAGCTTTTTAAGGAATGTTTGAGCTTTTTAAGAATTTAAAATGCAACAAAGAGAAAACTTCTCCATCAGCTAGACTATGAATTTGAGAAGGTAAGGAAACTTTAAAGAGACTTTTTCTCTATAAGCGTGAACTTTCCCTTTAACTTGTATATTATAGTGAGAAGCCCTTTCTGCAGAAATAACAACATTTGTTGTAACGACATGTTAGCAAATCAGCTTGCACTTCTGTTTATGTTTACAGTCACAAATACATTCTGTTTAAGACTCTCTGATTATAATTTCCTATTTTACACACACATAATTCACACTACATGATTTATCATTTGTAAGAAGCAGAACTCGAGCAATTGCAGGCGTCTTGTGCCTCTTGTGACAAGATGCAGATCATCATCTTTTGACAGAGAGGATGTCAGGCACTCCCTATTGCACTGACACACCAGCATGGCAGCTAATTAAAATGAAATCTATGGAGAACAGACAGTTAAAGAAGGAAAGAAGCACAATTAACAGGGTGACAGAGGTATCGCAATGAGCTGAATCAAAGTTCTATCATGTTCTTTAGAAGTCAAATAAATCTACACCGTGAGAGCATCTGAGAAGCTACATTGTTCACACAGAGATTGCATATTACAAAGAGATCAGACGTGTTTTTTCTCAAACACTTTAAAGATGGAAATGTTGGCAACTGCATGGGCAAATAGATATGAGGGTACTAAAAGTAATATTTCACCCAAGTAGAATAAATTGACTTGCTTAAACGTGCTGCTTTCCCCTTATTCCTGTATAACACAAACAAAGATATTGTGAAGAACATAGGTTACCAGCGAACCCATTGTTTTTGATCAATGCAAAGTGAATGGGTATCGCCATTGTTTCAGAGAACAAAATTCTGCAAAATATCTTCATTTGTTTTCTGCAGAAGAAAACTAATCATAAAGGATTTCAATGACAAGATGATGAGTAAACAATGACCCAATATTAATTTTATGGAATGAAATAAGAGAAATAAGAGACCATTCGATGTGTGGTTCCTATAAAGTGTCATGGTCAAACTCCCACCTCCTCTCTTCTTTTTTGAGAGTCCTTTCTTAAATCTTTTCCTTTTCGCCGGGGCACAGCTGCTGTGCGTCCTCCTGTCTCCAGGGAGCGAAATGAAGAAGAAAGAGGTGAAAGGACTAGAGAGACAATAGAGAGTAAAAGGAGGAAAAATGTGTGTGTGCAGTGCCTACTTTACCATCCCTGGTAAGGAGGCTGTTTCCAGTCGGATCACCGGACACACACAGATAGGCCTTCCACGCTGGTGAAGAAGCGTTCACCTGTCATGACCTACACCTCTTCTCCCAATGGACACAGCACTAGTTGCCCAATAGACAGAGAGAGAGGGATATCGCTGAAGAGATATTAAACGATGTGCCTTCCATCAAGTGTAAGTAAAAGGCCGTTCAATTGAATTAAAGCCGCCGACTTCAGGTTACCTCGCTTCATCGCAAACCTTATTTTCCGTTTGTTTAGTTACTCCCGAGCTCAGTATGTTGCTCATGCTTACAGACTGTCCTACTTACATGTGTGTGGTGACACAGCCTGGTACTGATGTGTGCATCCAGGTGAATATTTTCAGCTGAACTCTTTTTGCCGTTCACCGCACACACAAGTGTGTGCGTAAAAAGCAAAGTACGCGAGTTCAGAGGAGGCCACAGCTGCATCGGTGAACCGTTCAACGCAAGCTTCCTCTCAGGCTCATTTGACACTCGATTAGCTCACACCTGAGCAAGGCCTCTGCCCATACATCAGCCCACACCCGGACAGTACACACACCTGCGCACAACAGGCACAGTCAGCAGCACAACCGCTGGCTCTCATTGGTTAGAAACCGGCAGCTGTTAAAAATGTCCTTTCGGAATCTGGAGCTGTTGTTTTCGGAGTTAAGTTATTTCCGACCTGATGTTTACTGAGTCATATCTTTTATTGAAATGTTAGGAATGGCAAATCTCAGCACCTGCACAAACAAACATCTCCAGAAATTTTAGCTTTGAAGAGATCCAGAGACGTGATATGAAGATTGAGGTTTCTCATGAAATGTAGCTCAGTACTTTAACTGTCCAACAGGATGCTATGTCTTTCTTAAAAGTATCTACAAAATCATTTCAATCACATCCAGTGCCAAGCTGATTCAAAAATGATTCAAAAATGTTTAAAGAATGTATGTAACCAAACTGAGCAAAACACAAAAGCATTTTGCAGACTGCACACATTCACTTCTATTATATGGACACAGAACCGATGCACATCAATGTTGACTCCATTGTTTGTTTACTAACATTCTTTAAATATCTTCCTCTGTGTTTTTCCTAAGAAAAAATGTACAGGGTAAGAAAGACAATAGGATGAATAAATGACTGAATTGCCATTTTTTGGTGGACAATCACTCTTAAATGTTTGGCGTTAGTTGATCTATTACATTTTCTTGTCTCACTTTGCTGTCATGTTTATGAGCAATTATTAAACATCAAAACTGAGTATACTCCTGATCTCACAGAAGTGGCCCACTCAATTATATCACTTACACCTTTTGCCGTAGCCTTTGTGGACTAACTGCATATTAATAGCCTAATTAATAAGAAACAAGAAGTTTAGTTTGTGTGACTTTTTGTATAGGGACATGATTTCCAACGTGCAGCCGGCAAGAGTAATTATAGCAACGTGCGAACGTAGTTGGTTCAGGAATTTGATAAGAGGAGTGAAGAAGGAGACAAACAGAACCTTTTGACTCCTCAGCTCCCAGCAAGACAAAAACGAAAAATCCTCTCTAAATTCATATTTAATGAAATCTGCTGTGTAATTAAGCAAATTCGTAAGAAATACCTGCGAGAGCTGTTAAATGCCTTCGCTAGAACCCGACTCGCAGTGCACTGCGTGCAATAACAGAACCCTTCCCAAAATGTAAATGAATTTGCCTCTGATGCCAGCTTCTCTTCAATATTTTGACAAACACTGACAGGCTCCTGGGAAGCATGACAGCAAAAGTCGTCATATATAAAAGACAATTCATCACATGTTGCTCTAAAACCATGTCTGTTTATGCTATGTGTGTGTGTTAAGTGGAAGGAAGGCAGACGCAAGGATAATGTTCCTCTCTCCTCTTTTGGCCTGTTCTTGATCTGGGCTTGCACCTTGGCTGGCTTTTCTCAGCAGGCCTGTGGTGAAATAGACATCCATCCGACAGGGAGGTTAATAATTGTGCACCTGGCTCTCCACAGGGCCTTGTTCTCCTATTCCTACCTCTTATTTAATCAAACACAAGAGGTAAAAATCTAGACTGAGGGAAAGAGCACTGCATAAGGTGTCAGACTGAGGATAGTGGAATGATAGAAGGTCATGAAAAAATTGCTTTTGCGCAAACATTCCCACATCGCGTTTTGTTTGGGGAGCGTCGTAAGGCGCAACCTTTTCTTCAGATCATGTATGTGCACAGATTAACGGAAAGGAGATAAACACAAGTGCCTGCAGATGAAAGGTTGAGCTGCGATGAGCGATAAACAGCTTCATAGAGAGAAGAGAGGAAAAGAGAGCTGTTTGCCTGGAAAAGGGAAACCCATCATATCAATTTCACCCAGACTTGCTCCACATGTCAGGGGTAGGTAGTGAGACCCCTCCCACTGCCTTCAAAGCGCATGAAAGATCGCCTGCAGATCACAGTCAATCAGACACAGTCTGTTCCAGGCAAGCCCTGCCTGCTTTCAGTCCACTCCAATGACTTTCACACAGCGTCTCAAAAAAATATCTCATGCACTCTGGCTGACATTATGGAGTGTGACCTTTTATATTCTTGTGTAGATCTGGAAAGCTCTCCACACTAATGAATGCACAAAATGGGAGCTTTGATTTGGAATAAGCCCGAATTGGATGATCATTTGACATTATCAATTACAAAGGCATTTTGGCGGTCAGCAGTTACTGAAGGTTTTCCCTTCCAGACATTTTTGAGCTTTAAAGCAGTGCTTTACCCACAAATGAAATTTCGTTCATCATTTACCCACGCTCTTGTATTTCAAATATGTAATAGGAGTGAATAAGTGCTTCCGCTGTTTGGTTACCAACATTCTTCTAAATACAACAGTATTCCTTTATATGAAAAATTTCATAAAGTATGTTATTAGAAGTTTCAATTGCTATGATGTAACATTTTAGAGTATAGCATAGCTAGGGATTGACTTGTAGGCATTTCATAGAAAAAATAAGTCTCCATACATTATCCTACATTCTTAAAAATTGAGGTGTGAAAAATGTATCACACATCGGTTTAATATAAAAACTTTTTTGGAGACAGAAAGGATCTTCAGATGTTCTTCAAAAGGTTTTTTTATGGATCCATTTTGACATAAAAGGTTCTTATATATCCTAAAGTACCTTTATTCTTAAGAGTGTAGTGCATACAGTGATGGCTCATTACCAGATTATCACACAGTGAGAAATCTTAAGATAGATATTGTGTTACAAAGATCAAATAAAGTGTCAAACATTATTAACAAGTTCTACACCCACATTCTCATATTTTATAATTCATCTAAATGAACTAAACTATTACAAGATTTGGGCCTACGATATGACACATTGTTTTTTATTCAAGAAGAAAGCTGTATGTTCAGGAATAAGTTCTGGTTCTATAAAGTCAAACTACTTTCTTCTCAGGTGGGAGTACCATATACTGTATCTTGTTTGCCTTATGATGAAAATCTCCCCGAAGCTTATAAACAGAGGCCTTCACACTGCAACATTGAAACCCTGCAAATATATCAAGAAGCAAAACATTTACTGGGTTACATCCAGAACAGATGTGCTTCTAAATGTGTATATGACTGACTGACTGAATAATTGAGAGAGAGCATACGAGAGAGAGAGTGATGGGGAGCCAGTTTGTTCCTGTAGGTTGGTCATTTGTGGTTGGTCATTTATTTTCGAGGTCTGTGAGATTAACTTGCCAGCAGCACGCTATGCTTCATAATGTCAGCAATTTCTGGCACTTCGATCCATTCAGTAGTGATTCATTGTGGTCAGGAGTGGCGGGACGTATCCCTCCTCAAGACGCCTTCAGACTCCATATACTGTAAGACATAAACACAACATTTCCTAGGCATACCGTGTGCCTCGAGATCCAGAAGTACAATAATGGAAGGATAGGGAGTGAGGGAAGTATTTGAATTATGCAACTATAGCCTACCTATGTTATGGTCATGGTATCATCGTATTGTATTGTGTAACTGTGCCCGGAGGATGCATGAAATAATATAATTTTTCCCTTTGGGAAATTACTCCACCAAGCACGTTCTATAGATTAATATTATTGCATCTGTTTGCTTTGGAGGCAAAACTGAATCCTACTTTATCTATTTCATCTCACAGCCCATTGCTCTCAAGCATATAGTATTTTTAGACTGGTTTGCTATAAGGGTTCCCGACCGGATGATTACTCATCTCAACGCAGGATTAAGACAAAATACTTCTATTTTCTATATATTTCTAAATATATCTTTCTTTCTAAATATATACACGCATATCAAGAAACAACCTGGAAAGGTAAAAGTTATTTCATGTTTGTTATTGTGTTTGGTTAAAATGAATGTAAAAAATAATAAAAGTTATCATCAGAAGAATTTTTTACCCATATGAGGAATAAAAAAGCACCTGCTTTGATGACCGTCAAAGCATCCGACATTTGGCCCCTAGCTCTCATCACTCATCTCAGACCTCGATTCTCACATACCCCTACATAAAACCTTTGTTCTGACTCATAAAAAAGATGCAGCCTTTAATGATTCTCCCCATCTTAACATTGCTTAAGGGGTTGGGGTATTTTGGTTTTGAAAATCGATAGTGTAAATGAGAAAAGAGAGAGTTTCACAGAACACCTTTGCCTGTGTTCGTATTGTGTGATTTGTATTTCAAATGCTACACGTTCTGTTACTGAGGGCGGAGATGGGAAGATGTCAAGGAAAGCAAGCACAGCAATATCGACCACTGGGCCATTTGCATTAGAAGCCAGTCTGCATTGATATATATATGAGCCTTTGCAGAGTAATGCAGAGCGGTTCTAAGCCTCTTGCTCTCCCAACTTCTCAACTCAATCACGATCTAAAACTGTAAATCAAAACAACCCGGTTATGTTATTAAGAAAATTAAATATTAAATTTGATGTCAAACTCTCCTGACTTTAAAACCTTAATTCAAAAGAGCACAAGAAGCAGGCTTTATATGTTAAGAATAAGTTAATGCATAAGCTAACATTAACTTACTCTGAACAATACCAATGCAGCATTATTAATCTTGGTAATGTTCATTTCAGCATTTCCTTAAACATATTTTAAATCTTAAGTTGTCTCTGTTAACATTAGTCAATGCACCAGGAACTACAGTAACATGAATGACTGTATTGATAAGTGAATGCTGGAAGCTATACTTTTCATGTTAGTTAATGCATTAACTAATTGTAACAAATACTTTAACATACAAACCTTGTTATAAATTGCTACCAATGTGTTTGCTGCTTACTCAGTTTACTTATTCTAAAGGACTTAAAGCAACAAAAACATGTTGGATGTTTGGCATTAATGTGACATTGTTAAAAATGAAGTGTTCATTTTCCCAGAATGCTTTATGGGACTAAATTGCAAAAGTAAACATTCAATATTGTCTTTCCAAGCATTTGAAAGTGCGAAGAGTTTCTACAAAATCATACCATTAGGATAAACCACAACAGTGACAATTGTGACCTCTGATCGCCAATGTCAAAACATTTAAACATACTGAAATGTCCAAATGCTGTAAGACAAATAAGCCACAATATTTTGTGGTGAGATCGTCTGGTTGTGCTGGCATTTGGAAAGGTTTGTGCAGACTAATCCACTGTGAAGAGTGGATCTTGCACTTAACTTAAGGATGGGTCCATAAATAAATGTCAGTGCTGTTAAGAGAAAAACAAATATTATTACATTTTATGAAGGTTTACATGAAAAAGCAAATATTGGGCATGTGCCAATAAAGTGGCACAAGTGAATAAAATAAAATCTTAGGACTTTCACTGTCAGTTCAATGCACCGTGGATTGCATACTGAAATCTAAACAAAACACATTTGTATCTGCTTTATTTGTTCTGTTATATCATTTCATCAAAACCCTCTACAAAACATAGCCTGACGTTTGATGGTAAATATGCACATTTAGTGTGCTAATGGAAACCCCCGCTCGCAACTCGCTAACTGCAAAATGTTGCGTCAAGACAAATTTTAATGCGATTATCGTAACTCAATTCAGTTACATTTCTACTACACAATGTATTTAAGCAGAGTTCACAGACAGTTTAATGTAATGTTAAGAAAACCTATTTGTAATGTGCGGAATCAATAGCCACAACTGAATTAAGTTAAGACAAATGTTTGGTCTTTTGGTCTGAGACGGTTTTTGAACAGCTTTAAGCTAAATATTATTACCTGGGTCGAATTCAATTCAAACTTATATCTACATTATATTTTACAGTTCTGCAGTGTAATACACAACAGAACCTCTGTTAGATTAAGTTCTTTATTTGCCTGCCATGATTCTTAAAAAGAAAAAACTTTGAGCATCTTAAAGGTAACAGTGCATTTATTTATTTAGGTGTGACATACTGCAACACATCGGTCCCTGTGTATATCTCTCAAACCCGAATCTAGGATGTGGGAAGAGGAGCCAGCTTCATCATCCACATGAAAAAAAACACATCTGGCGGTGAGCAGCAGGAAGCTGAATGTGCCATTTAGATCCTACTGAGAGAAACAGTGTAATAGCTACATTTAGATGAACTTACTTCACTCCGTTGTCATGTCTAGAGGTAATACAAGTCTGTCATGCTGGATATGTACAATGAAACACTACATTTGAATCACTCTGTATGTGAACATAAAACACAATCTGTTTATAAGGTATTACACATTGTACCATTTATTTTATGTGATGTCTTCCTTAAATAAAGTTTCATTAACTTAATAAGTGGTCTTATTTTTTCTTTCAATTGTTCTTGTTTAAAGCATAAATCTAACAAACCTTTTGTTTACACTCAACAAGGGAAAAACAATTTGCCAATTGGTAGGAAAAATGCACCTAATTTAAATGTATTCTCTAAATGTGTTTTCTTACACAGCTTTGCTTCTCGAGTAAATCTATCTTGTTCTTATTAAAGCTCCACACCAGAAAATAAGACAAATACTGATTAAGAAAATTATTTTGTTGCCTCGCAGGATCATTGCATCTTTACCATTTTTTGGTCCAGCTGAATACCCCACCACCCCCTTTCCTTTCCGTCATGCAGAACAGCTCCGTCTTTCTTTTCTCCTCCTTTCGCATGCATCAGCTTATTCTTTTCTTTCATTTCACGCCATGTGAGCCGACTTCTTTCATTTTGCAAGCATCCAAATGCTGTGGCTAGGCTCAAGGGTACGGTGTGCTACTATTTCATGAGAATAGAATGAGGCTGATCAGCAAAGGAGCTCAAGACTGCCAATACACCATGAGCCAAAAACATTATACGGAAGAAGAGAGAGAGCGGTGGGAGTGAAAGACAGGGACTTATTTGAAGTAAGAGATTTGCGGCGAGAGAGAAGGAGAGATATAGTTGGAGAGATGGGCGGGTAGAGTTTATGTGTATAAGAGAGAGAGAGAAAGAGAGGGGGAGTAGAAAGTAGAGGAAAGAAGATTGATGGAAATCTCAGGAGTTTCATTAAGCTGGATGTCGAAGCGCACAGTTATCACGAGGGCTGTCTCTATCAACGGGGACTCATCTCTTTCAAAGCCAGCTTAATTCTCAGATGGGAATGTGTGTGACCGTGTATGTGTGTGTGGCAGGGTTTAGTGTATTTCTGCCACATAACTGCATTAACTGAGAAGGCCGTGGAGGAATAACAATCGAACTCTGTTGTTCGGACACAAGCGGTGAGCTGTTAGAGGCTTTGTGGTTTTGGTAAGCCTGTTGGTCCCGCTCTTATGTGAACCCTCATATTATTTAAACTGAGGTATATAAAAAAAGAAGAAAAAAAATGTCAGGAAAGAAGATTTAAGAGGGCATGCTGGAAGCTGTTAAACCACGTATCCCTAGAAAGTAGATCACATGTGCGTTTATATGAAGTACTTTAGTTCAGTAAATAAAAGCTTTAATAAAAGTATAATGTTAAAATAAAAATGTTAAAATAATCTCTTAAACATTCATTAAAAGTTTGTTTTTGTGTTTAAAAAATCTAAATTATTAAAATGTAAAAGCTAAATGAAATATTGCTGTATAACAACAAACACTAACAGAGCCACTAGGGTTTTATGACCATGAAAAGGCCTGAATGAGACACCATCACACCCTCCATGCCCCGCTTGCCAGTCTAGGTTGCCTGTTCTGGCATCACCATGAAGATGCAGTCCAAGAGAAATGCCATCTCTTCCATGCCAGCTGAATGGGTAGAGATAGAATTGTCAGTCTCAATTCATTTTGGCAGTCTCAATTCATCAGTCTGCAGCCGTGGAAATAATGGAGACGTTTTTGTATTACAGTTCGGTGTGTATAACTTAAATGGTTCACTGCACCGAGTTCTTGACACACAGAGAATCGATTTTGTTGTACAGCGTGGGGTGTGATATTAAAACTATAAGCACAGTGTTTTATTTGCCCAATGTATTACTTGTGATATATTAGTCTGTATTTTTCATTATGGTCAAACAGCTCTTGTAGAATGACTTGGTTGAATTATGAAGCCTTGTAACTTTGTAACATTTTGTACAGAGGAGGGAACACTCCGAGTTCTCTGATTCACAGCCTGCTTGCAAATGCATGATTTTATTGATTATTTCATACCATCCAATAATCTAAATCCACTCGCATTCTAACAGGTCCTGGTATAGAAAGAAGACATTGACAGTATGTTGGCATTGTCCATCAGCTTGTCATCTACCGCCCAGATTTATCCAGGGTTCCCCAGTGGGTGTATCCAGTAGCCCTTCTTTTAAGCTCTGAAGTTAAGAAAGAATTGTTCCCCCAAAATGTAATTTCTAACATTATTAAACATTCTTTTCTCTACAAAAATGGTCAGTTGTGGTCTAGTCTTACCCCTGTTTGCTCTAAAGTGATAGTTGGCCACTGCATAAAACTTGCAAGTAACTTTGGATATAAGCGTCTACCAAATTAAAAAATTGTAATGTAAATGTAATTAACAATGGAAAATGTGTTGAAGAATATTTGTAACCGAAAACTTTTGGTTGGCTTTGGACCAACGCTTTTCTTTTTACCTTTTTGTTCTGCAAACAGATTTAAAATGTCAAGAGTATGTGTGTAAATGGTGACCAATGATGACTTTTTTTGGTGAACATACCCTTTAAAGCATATCAGGCTGTCAATTTAAGAAAGTTGACAGGTCAAGGTCAGAGATTTGGTGAATTGTAGCTGACTTTTTTTGTATTTTGGCAAATAGTTGTTTTATTGTTGTAATATACCAAATCACATTTGTGATGTTGAGATTTTACAAAATGTCATTATGAGTAATTAAATTTTGGAACTTTTTGTTATGTCAATAGATAATTTATATTTTAATACCAACAACATTCAAACAAACAAACAAACAAACCTAAAAACCAACAAAGTGTCATGCAAACCCCCTTTAACACCAACGAACTCCAACACCAACAAACTTTAAAACTAACTAAATGTAACACCAACAAACTTTGAAACCAACAAACACCAACACACAACAACATTCCAAATTCTCATTGACATGTATTTACCAAACACCAAAAAACATGTTGGATAGGTGAAATAGCATTTAGAAATTGGCACATAACAACTGCCAACAACTACTTACACCAAACAAGTGAGATTAGTAATATTGCTTAATTGTAATATTACATCAAAGGAGAAAAATAAAAATATTAGATCTCTAAAATACCCAGGTTTAAAATTTCATCCATTTTACTAAGACCTAGGCATGAAAATATAATGCATAACAGGCATGACCCTTAAGCAATCTAGACTAATGATGTCAAAGTTTCTGATGCATTAATGGATCTAATGCTTGGAAAGATTGATGAATGTTAGAATGATAAGTCTAATGCCAGGCTAATGGTCAGTGTAGACATCAGAATCTCGTTGTCATTCCTGACAAGGTTTGTCTGATGTCAGAGCGGAATGAGCTGAGCTCTGATTGGTGGATTCTTCTGAGGATGTGCCTGGGCAGAGAATGGCATCAGCTGTGAGGCGCTGCCAGCCTGCAGAGCGCTCTGCCAGTCTCCAGATGTACATGTAGAGGGAGGAAAGTGGATCTGAAGCCTATACAGAGGGGATTGTTTCCTATTCCATTTACCCAAATGAAGAAAAATCGATTTCTCTCATTCTCCATGCCCACCTGTTCCAAAGAGAGAGAGCGAGAAAAAGAGAGCGAGCAAGAGATGAATAAGATGTCGGGAGCTTAGCCAAGAGTAGAATTAACAGGAAACAGAAAGGAATAAGTGGTAAAGGAGTGGAAATAAACATCCGTCCTGCAGTAACCATGAGAGCGCTGTGCCGTTTGGACAAAGAGAATAAATAAAGGATGGAATTAGAATAAGTGGGAAAACAGACACTGCCTGTAAGTGTGTGTGTGTAATTAAAGCAGTTTACTCGTAGGGCTCCTGTGTTAAGGAAGCCCTCAGGCGTCTCTCTCTTTTTCAGCGTGGCGAGAGAGTCTAATACATGACAGTTGCTGATGAATCTTAAACAATGTTTGCTCCCTTGTGGGGGAGACAAAGAAATAAATAAATGCCGCACTTCATCTGACATGTAATCAAATCCAGTATCTCAAAGAAAATTTTTTCCTATTTAATGAGAACAGTAATGACCCAAGGCACTTAAAAATTGGGTTTTTCGACGCGACCGCACATATTACGTTTCAGTGTGCTACACTTCTGATGCAAATCCGACCATCGACTGGTAACAACACTTCCCGGCTAAGAGGCTCAAAGGCTCCATTCTTGAAAATATATTTTAAGCGCATTGTGAATTCTGCGGAAAAGATAGCGAAAAACTCCAATTAGTGTTTTGACAGCTGCCGTGCCGGGTAGAAATCACCTTTTCTCTGCTAATACAAACACAATAAATTGCAAACACTTCGTCAAACGCTCGACAAATCAGCCATGGATCACGTAGGGAAAGAATAAAAATTCAATAACCATGTGAGGAATAAATCTGCCTGCTTTTCGAAATATCATCGAAAGTTAATTAACTTGAGCAACGGCATAAAATGTTGATAGCTGTTTGGTGGGGCATATGCATTGGAGTGAGGGCCGTGTCATGCATGAGCAGCATGCAACATCATTAACAACCCTGTGTTAACATGTCAACCTATAGGTCACGTGTATACTTAAAACTGATTTTCACATAGTTTTTTGACCTTGGAACAACATTTTTGTACCTTTCACCCACCCTAAACAGAAAAGGGTCTCTTAAATCAAGGAAATGATAATAACGTTGGTGGTGAACATAAATGTAAATACATCCCACAAAGCTGATTGGTTGAAATGTCCCATACTAGTATTTAAATTAATACTTTTTTCCTTTTACTGCATCTTGTAGTAAACTAGTACTTACTGTATATGCAGATCTGTACAGTAAATACAAAATTACAAGGAAATATGTGTCTTACTTCACTACACTAGAGAAAAATAGAGGCAATGACTGTTACACGATTACAAGTACTGTTTTACCTACTAAAATGTAGGCCAAATATGATTTTATTAGCAGTGAAAAGTCGCACTTTTAAAAGTGTACTGTTACTTATAGTATTTTCTTTTTTATTATAAGTGCTTAAATATATTTAAATATGAGTAATAAAATTAACTTAAAGTAAAGTTTGCTTTTTTTCACGGAAGAACAAAGAAAAAGGGCCATATTAAGTTTACTTTCATACATTTGCAAAACATAGAAGTATTTGTACTTGTATATATTGTGACTCCAAATATCACAGCGAATGTTCATTCTTAAATATATAGTTCACAAAAAAAATATGTTGTCCTCATTAACTCACCTTCTACCACTAGCTACTGCTTTAGATAAAAAAAAATTTTGTTTTTATGTTAAACACAGAAAAAATCTATTGAAGAATGTAGGACCTGAACAAAATTCCTGGAAATTTTTTTACCAATGTTTTTATTCGTGCTATGGTAGTCAACAGTACCCAACATTTCATAATAAAGGTTTGGCACAACTAGAGGGTGAGTAATTAATGACAGAATTTTCTTTTCTGGGTGAACTATCCATAAGTTTTTGTATGTAAAATACAACTTAAGTGCATAAAAAAAGGATCACTTTAAATACATTTAAGTACAATATAGTGCATATTATTATCTACATCTGATAATAATAGTGCAATAATATAAGCTCATCCATATCAAAATTGTCACCTTGTCATTGCTATATTGGATTTTCACATAGGATTCAAGTGATACGCTTTCTATCTTTGATATGTTTATCAGCTTTAAAATAGCCTTCATGTCCAAGTTCTTCCATAAACAAAGTCTTCCACTATGCAGCTCACTGTGATTCCATTCAGATGAAATAAAAAACACTGTTCTTTAATTTACTATCATTCTTGAGCTACAACACTATAGCATGAAGCAGTTACAGATGTCATAGTTCAGTTGTTCAGGCAAATCCAGAAAACCTGTGCGTTTAAGCATTTATTCCTTTAGGGAGTTTACTAGTAATGGGTATTTTTTATAGAGGTTACATTCATGCAGTCAGGTTAACAGATCTTAGGGGATTCTTGACACTCTCTATCAGTAAGATATTAAAAGGAAGACAAATTATACACATATATTTACTGTCTGTGAGGCCTTTAGCCTTTGCGATTATATTTTTACTTATTTAGTTCTTTAAAACGGGGGACAGATGAGAAGAGCTCAGAGCACCGACACCTGAAACTGTGTTTACAGATGATATGATCAGCAAACCGAAAACCTGCTGCAAAGCAACTAGAAATGAATAGGGATTGAAAAAGTGAGATAGGCAGAGGTTTCCTCGCCATCTAATAGAATAAATTTGAAATTATTCAATCCTTCCCTTTTTCTCACCCTCGTTTCTGCCTTATTTGCACATGTTCTATTCTATCTTTCGATCAATTTTTTCCTGCACATCGTTTTTTCACCATCTGTCTCATTTCCTATTTAACAATCTCCTGCCTTTTCCAGTTTTTTTTCTGATGCCATCCTCAGCTCAACCTCTTTCTCTTTACTCCCATTCCATTTTTTCTCTTGTCTGAAATTGGGAACAGAGCAGCTGGTAATTGAAGATCATTGTCTCTCTCCGGGCCCTCAGGATTTGCAATGCTTTTTTCTCCATAGCTCATCTGTGTGAGTATTCTCAGCTCGCCGGCCAATTTTGGCCTTTCTTTTTTTGTTTGCTTTTTTCCCATAAACTCTGTGAGGCTTTCGAAATTGGATTTTCATTTAAGAGGGCCAAGCACATTGTGTTTATGCCACAATCTATCGGACACCTTTCTTTGTCCTCTTTCATTCTTTCTCGTGCTCATTCTGTAAGTGCGACTCATTTTGTTCTCGGCTTACATCTTTCTGTGTCTTTCTTTGAGTAGTGGCACAAAAACTGCAAAGAGGTTAAGAATGAGCATGAAACCTGGCATGAAAATAGTGCCTTATTTTGTACTGCTGGTATTTGGCTATGTGAAGATAATATTTTGTCAAAAACCAATTGGGCTGACATTTTATGCCTGATCTCTTGAATATAAATATCTGGACATTCATCATTCTGAAGCACTGTCAGATATTTGGGCTCAATGGACAATTTTCAGATGTTCAAGAGTAAGTGTTACTTTCCAACACAGTCTCATTGAAAATATGAGCTATTTTTAACAGGTGTGAATTTATACAATATCATTTATACAATGTTGTGTGACCTGTGTTCACACAAATAGTGAACCTTAAAGTTTTTCCAAACTTGCATGAATTTTTTTGTTCTGTTGAATGCAAAGAAATATTTTTGGGGGAATATTCAAAATGTATTTCTACATTTTTGCAAGAAGATATTTTAAAGAATTTAAGAGAACATTTTAGACTAATATCTGGTTTTTCTACTATGCTAGTTTATGATCCCCAAGAAATCTCACATGCCAACATTCTTTAACCGAACAAAGCCATTTAATATTATTTATTTATTTCAAACATGTTGAGGTTGAGTAGTAAAATCGTTCTCATTTTTGGGTAGTCTCCTTTAGTCTGTGATAGGGAAACTTCATTGTTGTTTTTTTTCAATAATTCTTTTAAAGTATAAATTCCTTTAAAACAGCCAAAATATAGTTGCAACATTCCTGTGTGATTAGGCTCTATAAGTGTCAAAAAATCTATAAAATATTTTAAGAAATAACAAATAAATCAAATCAACAAAGATTTATAAAGACAACACAAATGCTATATAAATATAATGCAGTTTCCAAAAAAAATTAAAGCATCATCATTTAAAGTGCAAATGTGCATAAAAATCCTGTAGTTCATTTTATCTATGTCAACATTTTTAACTAACTCTTTTTTTTCTCCAAAGCTTATAACACACATTAGCACTTTGGATCGATACTTTTATGCGAGAATCGATTATCTAATGCAGCATCAGTATTGATATTTTAAGATCGATTCCTCCGCACTAAGTCAGTCCTGTAAATTAGATCAGAGATGGGACGCTACTCATGTTAGGTATTTGGTATGTAATGTCTATCTTCTCTCATTATTGATCACCTGACATCCTCATGCATTCACACATAATAAGAAGCGGCGACTTAATTATTCATAATAGTCTGTGTCTTAATATGTCACTTTAACTGTGTGTTTTATTGCCTACAAGAATAAGAATTCTGCAGAAAAATGCACTGAGAAGAGTTTGTATGGAGGCTTTGAACAAAAAGACCTGTGCAGCCTTTGAAAATTGTACGTTTTTTGCAGTAAAATGATCTAGTTAAGTTCATCAAGCTAAATCATGACAAAATGATTTGGAGCTCATCTTCTGATCACATGTGATCATTGTAGTCAGGCAAACAGCAAAGGAAATGCCAAAGAAAATCACTGAGCTGAAAGGAACAGCGAAGAGAATATTTTTATATCCTCATTATCCTGTCCGTTTTGATAGTTCTGTTTCTATCTTTAAATCTGCATTTGTAGACAGGAAATATTTATAATGCCAAGGCACTAACCTTCTCATATGACAATGCCAGAAGACATTAATAAACACGAATGAATAGGATATAGGATAGGATGGGATGCAAGATAGGATGCATCTTTATCGATCCTCAAGAGGAAATTTGCCTGTCACAATATAATACATACAAAATACAGCAAAATTCAAAACAGTATGGTTCAGGATATGTCTTTATTTTGCTTTGGAGCCTGCGTGTTTAAAAAACAGTAATAACCCATCCATAAACCCGAAATTTGTTTGATAATTGGATTTCAAGTCATCAGTAAAAAAAGCGACTGAAAACGGTTACCTGCACTGACAACAGACCAGTTTATATGTGTAATTCAGATTTGTATTAAAACAATTTATTCATTTGTGAAAAGAAAAAGGGAAACCATCAACATATTAATATATCAACACCTTTGTGTAAAACCAAAGAAAGAAACTTTACTCCAGCTCTCCACATACTACTGACGATTTTCTGTTCTCTTTAGACTTTGAGAAATAGGTTTGAGCTTTTGAACGTGACCCTCCTTGTACTTTCCATTCATTGCGTTCATTAGTGTTCCTCCCTCATTATTTTTTCTTGGTAGACCACTGTACGCTGGACCCCGAGCGTACATGGCAAGTTGAAGCATTGTGCCTGGCCTGACAGTTTGGTTTGACTGGCTTTTGACGGGCGGTTCATTTAGTCTCCTCTGAGCAGCGGATGAGACAGAGGAACCTGGCCATTTTGCTTGCTTGTCAAATCTGCCAATGTGAAGACAGTTTAAATGAGGCAAACCTGGGCAGAATGCCGACTGTGGGCCATAGAGATAGAGAGGGATGGAGGGGCGGGCTGTGGACAAAACCAAAGATCCACATCGTCCAATTGCCAGTTGTGTTGCGAGATGAGAGGTGTCATACTTTTAGCATGTCAAGTCTCGCTTTGTGTGCACAAGGAATTAGATTTGAACAAATATTTTGCAAGTTCGAGCTGAATAGATTTGATTGACGACAGCAGTAAATAATGGGCATACACGCATGTTTTAATGCAGTATTTGTGCTGGTGTTGATGGAAATGTCTTTTACATTAAGTACATTTTTCCACACTGTAAATAAATAGTTAAAAAAGAAAGTACATTGAAAAAAATGGTTTGTTGGGATTACTTAATTAGATTACTTAATTCTATTATGTACATTGGTTCCACATGATTAATTTAAGTTGTCTTAACATAAGCTTTTTGTTAAATTAAGGAGAAATTACTTTAAAACAACTTCACAGTTTCATTTTTTTTCACACTAATGATAAATTGCAATTAAATGCAGTGCAAGAGGTATAATTAAGGTAAAGCAACTGTAATATCCAGCATATTTTCACCCATTTTTACAGATTAGTTTTTTGCAAATGTTGTTGTTGGAAATGGTTTTAGTTGACACAGACGGCTGGCCTGATGTTCACTTCTGTTTGTTGATTGGTCTGGGCAAGTGGTTCACAATTTAACAATACAACTATATATAATATATATTATATTTATTTGACTTGTATTAATATAAAGTTATGTTAATATTTTAAAACAAAGTCTTTCAATTAATTAAACCAATTGTTGACTGGTCTTCTAAATATATTGCATTTAAGTGTAGCTGAGAAGCCAAATGGTGCTTAATTTTGATCATGAATACAAATGGCCAGACAAATTTTTTATTTTAAGCTAATGTACTTCACTTTTTATCTATTATACTTGTTTTCAGAAATATTCCACAATATATGCAAATTATATTTGTTGATGTTGCTTAAATTTGTCTGTATTCACTAATATTAGCCCATTTTACTTTTAGTAAAGGGCAGAGACAGTTCATAAATTTGTGTTTATGCATATTACTCATTAATATCATACACACAGAATTTATTTAAATTAGCAGATGAACCTGCTAGCAGAATGACACAGTTTACATGTGTTTATTTTAGTTTAAGTGGTGCGGTCTTTAACATTAGTAATCAAATTATTTTTCCTGTGTTTATTTTCGTTACAAAAACAAACATTAATAATGTTTTAGTGCCAATGTTATTTAAAATAACTCTTTGTTTCTTATCATTGTCAAATCAAAATGCTCATTTGAATAAAACTGTATTACTTCATATATATGAACCTCATGGTTATATAATATTATAGTTCTGCAGCTAAAGCATCCAGACATCTAACAGCAGGAGAATGTTGCAGGTCCATGACCTCAAGCTTAAGAGAGGTTGTGCGATGCAACAAGACAATGACCTACAGCACACAAGTAAATCTATAGAATGACTGAAAAGAAACAAATTGTGTTTAGAGTCAAAGTCAGAACCGTGACCTTAACCTAAAGGATAGGCTGAAGCATGACCTGTAGAGGTCTGTGCGGTCAAAACAACCCAGAAATATTGATGAAGAAACATGTTTGTGGGAAAGGAAATAGTTCCAACTTCATTCTCAGCAATTCTCGAAAACAGCTACTGTACAGAAGTCATTTTGAGTAGGTTGTTGCTGCAAAGGGATTTCTAAAGCTTTCCTTACTTTTATCAGTCTGAAACGTCAAAATGTGAAAAGTACAACTGTGTGTTATTAGTTTAGGTAGAACGTGTTTGCCAAAACTTGGGAGTTAGACTGAGCTAATGCCAAATATTGTATATGTAATCAACCCATAACTTGGGTGAGTTCATAAAGTTTCACCTGCAACTGTAACCAAATCTATAAATGTGTTTTGTGGAGGAGTTTTATTTTTCAAAAGGAAGCAACTGTCAAAGCCATTAAAAAGTTTAAACATAAGGATTTTCTGCATATTCAGGTGCCGTGTGTGTTCATGCACAATGCCTTTAAACAATGTGGTTAATTGTCTAGAAAAAAACAGTTGTCAATCACAAAATTGCTTTGTTTTTGTTCTGTAGTCATTCTGTCCATGACAGACATTGACACATTGCTGCTTATCTGTGTCTATCTGTCAAAACCTCTATAAACATATCCATATATTCATATTCTAAGGTCACATCCAACTCCTATAAAACAAAGGACAATCTATGCTAATTTATCAAATGCACATGCTCTGTAAACCACAAGTAACCATGCTGGACTTTCCCGCATTGAAATTCAACTCCGCCTGGCCTTCACTTCCCTTAACATCCATTAGTCGCCCCTGGGGAGTCTGACCTTCTCTTTTGGGTCAGGTAACCATAGGGCCATAGAGATAGGGAAAGGGATCACCTGCCTGCTGTGTGCTCCAGCGGGCAGGTGTATAGCAGAGGTCTGAAGATACCTAAGCTTAATCTAATCTCTCATCTCCTAATGAGTCATCCAGTCTGCTCTCATAGTGTGGGGCCCTTTGTGAAGTCGCTCCTAATTACCTCTCGCCCGGTTAGCAGCAAACAAGGGTCCGCGCTTCAGAAGGAACCTGATCTCGGAGAAAGTGCCCGCCTTACAGTTTAGCCTCCCTGGAATCTGGTTTCCTTGGAGTCCCGGTCAGTCCGTCCTCCGCAGCCGAAAACACAGGAGTCTTTTGTTCCTGTAAAGGCAAGATAGCCGCGTTTGATCCAGTAATGCGGTAAATCCGAAAAAGGACACCGCATTCCCGTTATTGGTCCTATTCTCTTTTAAACTAAGCTGGCTTTTCTGGCTTCAAAAAGGTTCTCAAATACATATCTGGAAATCTTGTGCTATCACATTTACTTGTCACAAAGACTTGACTGTATAGAGACAAATCCGGCTAATCAAAGAGAAACTTAGTGTTAAAGGGTTAGTTCATTCACAAGATGCCGCTTGATATTATTTAATGCTTAGCAATCGGAGTGGCACTGATTAACCATGTCTTTACTTGCTTTAAAACTTGGTTGCGTTGCAGTAAATACACTGAAAAAAGATAGCTAGAATAAATGGATAGAATGCTTTTTATTGTTACTGTACATATATAAATGTAAAGTATACACATGTATGTTTAGAATATCTGCATCTCACTCGTCAGTGCAAACACAAATATAACACTCAACAAAATAACAGTAAAATAGCTGAGAAATAATAGTGCAGATAGGGGATGATGGGTTGAGGTGGGGTAAGCAAATCTGTGGATGAACGAGAGATATATACAAGAAATTGCAAAGAAAATTTTTAAAACATATTATTGAAGTATTGCACATTGAGAAAGAAAGAAATATTGTTGCACATTGAAATGTATATACAGACTAGTGAAACAGTGTAGTAAAACTGTTGGTGAGCATGTATGGGGTTAGTTCATGTGTTAGTTCAGGGTGGTAACGGCTTTTGGAAAAAGCTGTTCTTGAATATATTTGTCCTTGTTCTGATGCACATGTAGCGCCTTCCTTGGGGCAACAGGACAACAGTTCAGAAGCAGGGTGGGTTGTGAGTTGGCTGTCTATTATGTGAGTCATCATTAAGTACTCCTGTTATAAGATACATTTTATAATGAGGATATCGGTGAAAACCACAACAACATACTTGTGGCTATTTATTTCTCATTTACTTTGCTTATTGATGTATGCTGATATAATTCAACCCTCAATGTATAAGCCTTGTGCATTGAGTATCTTGGTGTTTTTGTGAATTCTTCGGGCACTTACTTTCCTAGGGTCTCATTAATTTGGATGTATTCATGTTAATTAGCTGCTATATAAAGATCACACACTCTAATTTTCTATATTAAAATATTTTAATTACAGTGGAGGGTTCTCATTGATAGATTGGACAGGGACATTATCCGCATTATTTACATAGAAGTGCACAAACAGCACACACACTTACCTACAGATCTCTCCACTCTTACAAAAACCGCACGCCTCTGAATTTGTGTTTTTGGAACTTGTGGATGGATGCTCAATCTGAATTGAACATCATTGCTCTTTTATGATGCATAAAAAGTCATCAGCTGCCACCTGTTAACAACACAAGTGACCATAGTTAAATTATGCAAAAAACAGAATGTCACATGATGCAATCGTCTTCAATGTAACATATATCAGAAACATTGCGCGATCTGAGTTGGGCAATTCTTACATTATGAATGTGACCTTCTTGGCCAAAATAGAATGATTTTTTTTCAATATATATTAATACATGTTTTTATATTGTTGTACTATTTATCCTTGATGATAGGATCAAAACAGAGGTTTTAAATAGAGAGATTCAACATACTTTGTAGGATTTCAGTTTTAAAATGTCCAAACCAGAAGCAATTGAACAATAACATTCAAAAAGGGATGGCTCTCTAAAACTTGTATAGATAATAGTTGTTTTATTTTCATACAGTATGTAAATTCTCTTCATTCTGACAATTCACTTACACAAAGGCAAAGAAATACTTGTGTGAAATGTTTCTCATTATTCAAAAGAAATTGATAACTTTGAATGAAATTTAAAGAAATAACAGCCAATAAGAGCGTAGAATAAATGGGGACCCCTGTAAAATTCTTTTAAAAGCATCTCAGGGTGAGACCTTAAGATGCTGCTTAAATGACTAGAAAACATTTCTTCAAAATCTAGTAAAATTGTGACACTGAAGATATAAAGGTTTAATTCCAACAGTTAATTTTATTATAAAATCTGGAACAAATATGAATGCAAGTAGTCCAAAGTTTGGTTGAAGTTAACAAGACCTCATGAGTCTCTGCTGGTGGATTCTGAAACTACAGCTTATCTTTGTTATCCATTTTAATTTACATTTTCAGGTGGTTACTTTGGTTTATCTCCATCCATCAAGTGTTCATTTTTAAATTAGCATCTTAACAGCTACTCAGGCCATCTCACAGTTCGCCACATGGATTGACTCTACATGTATGGATATTCACAATCAACTCTTCTTGTTAGGCTTTTAGTTTGAGTCATTCTAATGGAACGTGGTCATCTTAATGTTTCCCCATCTGGCATCTAATGCATTGCCTGCAATTAAACCACAATGAGTGATGCATTTAGTGTTGCGAGCGCTGAGGGGAAGCACTTGTGGTGAAGCTGCCACTCAACATTTCTGACCTCCCTCCTGTTGCCGGATATCTCGGTAGGTTTGTTTTTCATGTTTTCTTCTCTTTTCTTTTATACTTTAAGGGTACTTGTTGGAAAAGCTTGTCCTCAGGGGAGGTGGGCCCTCTACTGGCTCTTGGGTTACCTATTCATTGTATGTATCTGCCACTTATTCCTCCTCTACTCGCTTCGCCCGTCTCTTTCTGTCTCTCTCTCTCTGATGCAACAATGTTGTTAACACTGTCACGTTTAAATCAAAATGAACTTGATATTATCTGTTGTGGATTTTAGAAAGCACTCAGCTCGGTTAATTTGAATATGTACCTTTGCGTCTGTGATGGGAATATTATTGTACCTTATGTGTTTACAGGATGTGATAATTAAAGGTATAGTTTACCCAAATATAAAAGCACTATCTTTATTTACTCACCATGTTGTCATTTTAAACCTGTATGTCTTTCTTCGTAAAATGTCTTCATTAAAAAAAGAAATTTTGAAGAATTTCACAGCCATTTGCACCCTTTCACAAAATCGAATAGGTTAACAGCATGCTTCAAAATATCTACTTTTGTGTTCTGCAGAAGACAGAAAGTCATACTGGTTTGAAGAAGCAAGAGGTCGATTAAATGATGACAGCATTTTCATTTTGGGCAAACTCACTTTAATTGTGCCAAAAAAGTTTATATGTGACCCTGCCTATGAAAACCAGCCAAAGTCCTATTTTTAATTTGCTGTGTGCTAAATAAAATCATTCTACAAAATGTAAAGAACATCCTGTAAAATTTTGATCTATTTAATTTTGACTATTGAAAGGCCATGTCGAAGAAATTTTAGAAAACCAATGGCTAAAACCAAATGTTTATACTCATTATGTCATTATTTGACCCGCTTTTTGCAGACAGGGTCACAAATAGTTAAATTGCATTAACATTTACTCATTTAACAAAAAACTTTTGGATTCACTATTAAAACTTTCCTTGTATAGGTTGCCTGTTGATGGGACAAGGTAAATGTTCAGAATGACTCAAACCTAGAAAACATTTACACCGCGAATAACATCAAGTGAAAATTGAATATGAATGTATATTACACAAAAAAACTGCACAGGGGGAAAGTCATTTAAGAAGACCACCATGCCACTGCTGTGGCACTGCCCTCGTATGGCTAATTCATCAGGCGCATTTTTCACTTCCTCCTCTCTCTTTTTAAATGGAAAACATCATCAACCCTGGGAAAAGACACAATTAAAATCCATCTTACGCAAAACACTCCACTCCTACTTCTCTCCCGGCAGCCTCTCTGTGGTAAGTGGGGGCAGGGCAATCTTTCTTTGATGCTCTTCAAAGCGAATACTTGGCAGAGGCCCGCGATGGAGGCAACAGGGAACAAGGGACAGCAAGCACGCCTGTGATCGCGCCAAAGCCCTCGTGCTTCACTTTGTCGTGGATTTGCTGTCTCGTTGAACAAAGACTGATTGCATTGTTGGGTCGGAATGGGCTATCACTCTCCACATTCTCAGGCAAATGACCCGAGCGTCTCCCCTCTGAAAGAGCTTGCAGGTTCCCCTGGAAGCTCCGGGTGATGGATGGCACTCCCAGTGTGGCGCTGTAATGCTTGACAGACTATGCTGTGTGTTTTTTCGCCTTAACGTGCAAACCCACAAAGTCATGCGTATGTTCTCGCGTACATGTCATCACAAGTCTGTATCATGGAGCAAGCGATATGGCGAAGTACAACATATTCAGTGCTAGACTTGTTAATGTTATATGATGATTCTTTCAGGTTTAAGATGATGCGTTGATACATTGTTAACTTTATCCATGACGTATTAGTTAATTTCCACCAGGCATTTGCCTCTTTGCTCCGGTACAAATTAGGACATGTTGTATTGCCCTGCCACCGCTTGACACCACCTTTGACAGCATGACATAAGGTTGTCATAAGATGACACTGGGGGTATGACAGCATGCCATGGGGCTGAGCCGAGGGTAGGCAGGGTGAGATTGGAGAGGCAGTCAGGACAGGTGTCACTGGCCTGCAGGTGTTGCTAGGTGACAGGTTGCCCTGGTAGCGACAGGTCCTCATGTGTATGTATGCCGGGCCTCTAAGTGATGGGGACATTGACATCAGAGGGCTCTGTCAGGCATACAGACAGTCCAAGACCTCTGTTAGCCCCGAGACCTAAAGTGCACCGATGATCACAGACATACATCTTCAAACACAGTTTTGAAGGAGATTTTTTGCAGACAGTTGCTCCGATGTAATTTATCCAGTCATTTTAGAGGGGCCCAAATGTTAAAATGAATAGAAAATGAAAACTCTGCATTATTTACAATTGGGACCAGGACCCAACCTTGACATGAAATAAGATATTTATAAGAATGTTGATAACTGAACAATGTTGGTCTATGAAAAAGAAATCTACATGAAGTTCTTTTTTATAAGTATGCTTCAGTAAAGGTCAAGTATATGTGAAAATATACTTTATTTAGTAGTATATTGATATATAGGAATAAGTAGTGTACTTGTTAGTGTATTTATAGTGCTTGGGACTAAAGTGGCCTACTTTTTAGTTTATAAAAGTATACATTACGAAGTTTAAACTAAGAAAACTTAAAGCACTCTTCTTTTTCTTCAGGGGTACTTGCATTATTCTTTTTTGATGTAATAGAAATGGCTGGTACTGGCAACATTCTACAAAATATAAAGAAATGTTACATTAGGTTCCACTTTCAGTGTGATTTTAAACTTTTATTGGAAGTATAAGTATGTTAAAGTAGACCAAGAACTGGACCATATGACAAAGAGTTATTTTAACGTTCATTGTCAATAAGCAGAAGTTGACAAATAAAAGAAACTAAAGAAGCACTTTTGTGTGGTCAAATTCTAGTTGGACAGACTTTAGGTCGATTTATTATAGTAAAAATTTAATTTAAATTTTAAACGTAAACTATACAATTATTTTCAATGTCAGTCTCAGACACAAAATTTCTGGCATATAAAATTCACTCATCTACTTCAAAACTACCAGTACCCCCCGATTTCTTTTCTGAACCAATGAACCTCATCTGCAACTACAAGAGATTTCTTATTTATCCTGCTGCATACTTTCCAACCCCATATAATCCTCTTTCTTTCCTTAACAGGACTGCATATGACAGTTATCCACATGCGGCAGCCCACTCTTTCACCTACCTTCCATCTCTTGCCGTCTCCCCAGAGGTCTGTCAGTATGAAGAGGCCCGAGGACGCCATCTCATCTTCTCTCAGCCGGTGTCAAGCAGCAATCCTGTGGGGCCCGGCCCTGCTTAATTCATCTTGGAGGCCCTCCCCGTCCGCAACGTTCCTGATCGCCTCATTTTTTCGGTATGCCTCTCAGCGCTGAGGTAATTATTTCCAGAATAATAATAACAGAAAGATTAGTGTGTTTAGCAGGCCGATGTATGGCACTGTTCTCCTGACGTACTTCTATTTGCCTGTGAACCGATTGACCTATTAGAATGGATTAATTTGGATGTAAAAAATGAAAGAGCTTAATGACCCCTGTCTCCTGTTGGAGCGGTAGGGGACCTGCCGGAGGGAGATTTCTTTAGACAACGCTTGATCTATCAAACTCTGCTCTGGACTCCAGGAGCAGCAGGTGTTAAAGTATCCATTCATTTCTGTCTTGGTTAAAGATGACCTGGATTTATGAAATTACTCAAATGGTGGATGGGCATTAAATTCACTGGGTATCATGCTTAAATGGAGACGGGTGGGAGAAAAATGGAGAAATGACTGGTTTAATTATTTACTAAAAGCCTGGTGGTGTGAGGTCTTTTGGGAGCGTGCATTATTTTCTCTTGTGAGTTAAATATTAAATATCAGCATTAGTCGGGTCTGACCTAAAGCAAATTTTCAAAATATTAGAGTAATTTTTCTCTTTGAAATTTTTCTAAGTTACATTTTTAACTTTTCAGGTGCATATTTAAGGGAAAGTTCACCCTAAAATGGGGGAAAAAAGCTACTTCCCTTTGTCATTTCAAACCTGTCTGTCTCCATGTCTCCCAAGGAGCAGAAAATAAGGTATTTTGAAGAATGTTCTGCTGTCTAAAAAGCAAATGCAACGGATGCTATTTACTCACATTCTTCAACATATCTTATTTTGTGTTCTTCTAAAGAACCAAGGTGATTGAGTGTTTTAAATGACAAGAAGATAAACAGATGACACAATTCTTATTTAGGACCTATTACTTGGAGGTGCATTAGACATTTATTTTGCAATCAATGTTGATATTTTGTTGCATTCTCTCTGCCTGAATCTGTATGGATGGAGGGTTTTATCAGTCAACTACGCAACATCTAAATCTCTTTCTTTGGAGCCAATCGGTTCGTAGGACTCCAATACAATGCAGCACTGGAGATAGCAAGACTTAATTCTCCCAGGATTGTGCTGTCTCCCAGCAATCACAGGGAAACTGGACTAGAAAATTAACTTGTTAAAAGCTCTAGCCATCACTCTCTGAGTCTGATAGACAAATCCATCCAAATACCAATCACTCTCTGAAATGAGAAAATACAGAGAGAATATGGCAGCAGCCCTCAAAAAAGGCTCACAAAAAAAACAAGCAGCCAAGCACAGATACACAATGTGCACACAAATCCGCATCAGAAGAATGATCAGACGTGTATGCGGTGACAGCTTGTCAAAGGAGAACTCCATAAAGTCATTCACTGTTAGAAACCAAACGTAAATCTAAACATCCATATGAATATTTTAAATGCACATGCTATATTTCTATACTCACTGTAAATAGCTGTTTATGTCAAAATTAATCCCTATAATAAAGGTTTTGGGGAGAGATAGAAAAAGAGAGAGAGAGGACTGTGGACACTTTCCAAGTTCATTGCAGTGCTAATCCTGCATTGTGCTACTGAATTGGCATTATCATAAATGTTTGGCAGCCCGGTCCCGCTGTACTCTGGCCAGCTGCGGACCACAGCTCTCATTGTTCAGAGTAACTAGTTGAGTGTGAACATCACATTGAAAAGCCCCACACTGGATTCATTAATGTCCTGCTTCAACCTTAAGTCCCCTAACTGGAGTCAGTGGGCGGGCGGGCGGTTTGGGCCGAGGCCTCCGAACAATGACATGCTAAGCTGACATGTAACTCGAGCCAAAGGAAGAGCACAGAAGCCAAGGGATGGAGATTTTAAATTTGTTGTGTTTTCCAATTTTCATTGTCAACTCATAATCCTCGCAATGCTTTGATAACCAATCAGGCATTACTCGCAAATGTGGTGCAAGCTTCATTTGTCTTTTGACAAACATGGGGTTTTGTACAAGTTGTATCTCTCATAAAAGTGAGCCCAAAATAACATTTCAGCCAATTAGATCTTGAAGGGTAACAATTTAGAGGATCTATTGACAAAAATGCAATATAATATACATAACGATGTCTTCAGAGTTGTGTAACGACCTTACATAACAAACTGCTTTGTTTTTATTACTTTAGAATGAGCTATTTCTATCTAAATACACGTTCCGCGGAATTGGACAAGTCACATACTTTTTACCTGCGGCAAAGAAGGGAAAACATGATGACATCATAGTGTCCTTCTTTCAAAAAGATGACGTAGGCCATCTAAGTACAAAAATACTTTGTAGCCAAGCAAAGTTTTCTTTACAAAGATAAATAAAGAAAAAATCCACTGAAAAAAATGGGTAGTCATTTGATTTTATCATGTACATTAGTTCAACATGACTAATTCGGCTGTTTTACTATAACTTTAATAGGACTGTTCAGTAGAAACACTTTAATCATTTGCAACCGATGTAAATGATTAAGTTATTCCAACAACACATTTGTTTCAGTGTATACGCGGAAGTTAGTGTGGCATTTCTATAACTGAGTTTATTCACTGATTTTAACTAAATTCCTTGCAAGCTATTTGGCCGTTCAGAACAATTGTACAAAAAAATGTTGGTGCAACATTGGGAAATCCGTGTATGTATGCCTAAGCTCTATGTTCATATAAAGCTATTATACACTTTGATGTTGAAATTACGTAATTTTGTCATGTACATCGGTTCCAAACAATTTTATTATTTGAACATAAATTTATTCAAATTCCAAGAGGAATTATGTAATTAAGTAATTCAAACAACTCATTTTGTCAGTGTGAAGAAATATAACAGTTTATTATTATGTAAAGCCTTTGCTCCTTTTTGTTAATCATATAGCATTTCTGTCAATAGGAGTTTTTAAATATCCCACACTGCCTGTTTAACATTATTGAAATGTTTAAAATAAAAATGTGAAACAGTGACATTTTCACAGACTCATACTTAACCCCGGAGTACAAAAGGCAGTCCTGCATAACCTGGTATTAAATGCTGGCCATAATTTAAACACATAGGCTGGAAAGATCAAAATAAGATCTCCAGTGCTGCAAAGTTTTATTTGTAAAAATCGATTTACATATACAACTCAACATCAAAACAAATCGAATGTTGTTACATTGGATGGTAATGTCACTGTTCTGCCCCAAGTAGGGCAAGATAAAACATAGTGTAGCAACATAAATAAAAACAACACCCTCTTTCTCCTGAGGCAAATGCCAACCATATGAATCCTTTTATCACGATTTATCACTATTTAGAGTCTGCTGGTGTGTAATGAAAATGACAGTGGTGCATGACCTAACTGCTCCATTACATCCATCCAGCGGGACGGTTTCCAAATCCAGTCACCTCTGAGTCATGCAAGGGAACTGCATATTGATTACAGGCTAGATCTCAGGTGAAACCAGTCCCTCTCTTTTCTTCCATCCCATCTCGCTGATTCACGAGGAGAAGTAAGGAAGAAATGAGAGCGAAGGAGGCGGGCGAGGGGATGGAGGAGTAGTTTTCCACCCTAATCTGTTTACTTTGCAATTTGTGTTTTCAGAGTGCGGCCATTCATTCTGCTTAGCGTGACACATCTCGTGCATGAGAAGCATTGCCTGGAGGGTGAGTGGGAGAAGAGAGAGAGTTAGAGAGCGAGAGAGAGAAAAGAGAGAGAGAGAGAAAAGCATCAGATTCAACTGTGATTATTGTGCATTAATGGAAACCCAGAGACACTCATACAAGCACAGAGGGATGCATGATGTTATATTGATCTACTGTGGCCAGGATTTCAAAATAAATGAGTTCCCCCTCTATACAGTAACATACAATCTTCTTGACACTCTTAAGAACTAACCAAGCCCCACATTGAGCACTTTCCCAAGAGGAATCATTGATCACTGCACTGTTCTCCCTCGTTGTCCCAACTAGGCGGCTGTCAAATTACATGCTAAGAACCAGTGCACAAATGGAATAAATCTGTGTTCTTATATTCCCCTGGTTTCTATTAAGAAACCTGGGCCACAGCTTAGAGGGGTCCTTGGGACTCTCACTGTGCTGTTACCACCCTGCTCCTTCAATAATGATTGTACCCTAAAGCAAGAGCATGGTAAACTCTTCTGTCTAACTGTAAAATGTTATTTCTACACTCAAAAAGTGTGGGGTTATATCAATCAAATGCTGGGTTAAAAACTACCAAACCCAACACATTGGTGTTTTAAACCTATGTGGGATCAAATATAAACCATTAATTTTACCCTAAATCTTAGCTTGAATTATCTCCCATTTTATTAAGAGTGTACTTTAAATGAACATCCGTGTTCAGACTAGATTAAACAAATGGTTGTAATGTTAAAACAATATATAATTTACTTTGCGATAAATAGAATAAAATACTATAGATATTACTATGCATACAGTGCATACTATGCATGCATTCTCGTGCTAAATGTATGTATGTTGAATGTTTCGACTGTGTTGTCTATAGTACACTGTGTGTACTGACTATATGTATGTGCATATTGCACACTGTCTTATGTCTGTACTATATGTTACATGTTATATGTTACATGTACTGCGCTGTTTTTGGAGCAAGCTCCTAAGAATTTCACTCACCAGGGCACATGTGCCGTGGTGATGTGACAATAAAAGTGAATTGAATTGAATTGAATTGAATACAGTTGTTTCAAATTTGTTTGACACATACGGCAGCTAAATAATTTTTACCTAAATATTATGATTTAAATGTAATTCATTGTAAAAAAATATATAATAGTAAACTCTTGTGGTGTATAAAAAAAGAAATTTCTGTCATAATTTACTTACACTGTAAAAATAATGTGGCTTAGTAAATATCATAAAAATAAACAGTTATTTCAACTTAATAACAAGTTTTCAAGACAAATTTTTCAGTGTAAAATATTTTTATAATCCAACAGTAATTTTATAATGTAAAAATGTATTTATTTAACGAATACACAGTAAATGTGTGATATACACCTAATATTTTAGGTGAATTCTAACATAATATTTAAATGCAAAAATGTTATTTATATTTAATACATTTCAAAGCAATACATTTTTTTATTAAAAAATTTAAAATATATTATTACATTTCTTTATGTAAATTTTAATTTAAACAAAAAATCACAGTATACCCTCAAATTGTACAACATCAGTATACATTTGGAATGTTAGAATGAAGAATGTTAGCAACTGACAGCAACTTAAATTTCTGGAGAACCATCGACTATCACAGTAGAAAAAATAATACAGTATACATTGGTTTCGAACTGTTTAACTCAAAAGAATATATTTAAATGGACTGGTAGTAAACGATGACCCTAAAATCTCAGGTATCTCCAGTATGTAGTTATTATAGTCTTATATTTTTTCTAGACATTTCTTTGTGTTCAACAAAAATAAATATTATTAATGATAGAAATTTCATATTTGGGTGGTGTATCTCTAAAATATATTTTTCCTCATTTTCTTCATGCACTTTTACTGATAGACCCAAATGAAGGTATACATTGGGCCGTTGTCTTGGCCTATGCCAGATGTAGTTATAAGAAGCTATTTTGCTGTCAAGTTTAAAGTGACTTTTAGTATGCCGAATCACTGTGTATCAGTTTAGCTAAGACTTGCAGCAGAATTATAATCTATTAAACAAGGGATAAGAGATGGAATGGGTGCTGTGAAAAGTGAAAGAAAAAAGGTAGGAATTACACTGAGGACAAAATATCCCACATTACCATGCACAAGTACAAATTATGCAGAGCCTTTGACTCTCACTTACTTTTTCATTTCCACTCTCACAATGGCAACACCTACACGTACGTTTCTGACCCCGTCTTCAGCATCTCTTTGACAAGTCTGACGGTGATGTAAGGGGATGTGTTATCTGCTGACTTGTCAGGAATTCATACATTTTTGAAAACGGATGAAAGTGAACGGCTCTGGGGATGCAACGAATGTCTCTGAGAGAATTCAAGGGTGCGGAGAACCTGAAAGCCTGGCGAGTTCATCTGTGTCTGTGAGCGTTTGTGTTTGTGTGAACACATGATTTTTTTTATTTTTCTGTATGTTATTGAGAAGCCTCTGTGTACAGAAAGTAGCTTTAGAATAATGGTTTTCGTACCTGAGCCTGTTTGGGAATCCAACAAAATATCTGTTTGCAAACACCTAGGGGTATGTGGAGGAACTTCATGTGAGGGAATATGAACTAAATTTAAATTGGAATAAAATGAATATTTGAATAAAAAATGTAAAAAGTTCAATATAGGCCAAAATATTTTGTGTAAATAATTTCTTATGTCTAAATAAAAATTCTAACGTATACAAATGTTCTAAAACTAAGGGAGCAACCTCTAATAACTTTTATTTTGTCCATTATGATATACATCAATTAATAAGCCTTTAAACTGAATAAAGCTTTCTAATAAAAAAGATTGCATGCTTATCCAAAGAACCACTAAAGTCACTTTATTTCTGAGGGTAAAGATAGACTTAGATAAAGAAAACAACACGCTGTATTGATCACTAAAAAGCCTCAGGTCTTCTGCAACTAATTTCTGTACTTGTGGTTTTCTGCAACTAATTTCTGTACTCGTGTCATTTATCTTGTGTTCTTCCATGTCTTGCTTTCATTCGCAGATACTTCCCAAATTGCATCACCTTTTGTTTATGCATTGTTTCTTCAAACTCAAAGGGTTCTTCCCTGTAGCCTTCCAACTCATTTGCTTTCAGACATGCGCTCATAATGACTCTTCCGTGAATAATTTCACTTTCTTTATGAAGAGCTTTGCTCATTGAGTTCTAATGTATTCAATTCAGCAGAATATTAACAAAGACAAAGGCTACAGTGATGTACAAATGGCAAAGTAATGCAGCTACTATTATAACAGCTAAATTAAAAAAAACCAAAGACTTTGTTGTGTTTCCACCATGTTGGGATTTGTGTGTAGTTGTAAAACATTTCCAGAAAAACTTTTTGCACATTAAAGGCAGGCATGTAAAGGATCTCTTTCTCACTTTAAGCATAGCCCCAGGCAGAATTTAGTTACATTCCGAGAACACAGAAGTTGTAATATTTAGCATCTTAAGGCTTTTTTAAGGCCTCGGATATGCAAATCAGTTGGTATGCTGTATCTAATGCAACATATCTATAGAGATTGCTCTAAAGATGAAAATCAGTGGGGGATGGTGAATCTTTACATATGAGACTATACATTTATGGGTCTATTATTTATCAATATGGTTTTATGATGTCAAAGAAGAAGCATTTTGGTGAATCTGTTGAATGTTTTCCTGAAATAGAGAAAAAATATTGGAGAACGTTGCTTTTTTTCTTTAAAACAGTCACGCTTGTCTAAATAATAAAAATGTCATTGTGTCTTACATGAATTACATTCTCTATTTCACACTGTCAAAACCTTCTGTTGAATAGAAAATGGAGAAGGCACACTTTTTAATGTTTGAATGAATATTGTTTTAATGAATAATTGTCAAATATATGCAGGAAATAGTTCGGTCATGAAATATTCACTACCAAGGGATGGCAAACCTTTATGAATTTCTTTGTTTTCAGAAAACAGAGAAAAATATTTGAATGAATGCTTGTAACGAAACTGTTTTTGGCTACAATTGATAATCGGATTTGTATTGATACCGTCATAGTAGGAAAGCTTACAATAATAGTTAAAAGTGCCCACAGAAAGTTTTGCTGTCCTACATTCTTCAAAATATGTTATTTCAGAACAATGTTTTGATATATACTGTGTATATCGAATGGTATTTAGTCAGTGGTAACCAAAACCTGTTTGGGACCAGTGAAAAATAATTTATGATTATTTTTGGGCAAATCATTCCTTTAAGAGTGATTGACTTGCCTCTCAACTGCATTTCTCCAACTTAACCATTTAACCCATGCACATGATATTCTGAATTAGCATTTATATACAACAAAGGAAATGCAGTGAAACATCAACATTTAGACAGAATAAGGACCTACATGATAAATTGCATATGCTTAGTAAAAATAGTTTTTTTGAAATGTATTTGTTTTTAGCTTCTATAATATATGACAATTGTTTTGACGCTTGCTCCATTTAGGCTATAAATTTCATGTATTGGCTAAACTGGTTGAAGGTCACTCTTCACTTACAAAACACATGCTAAAAATACAACTTTAATTGCCTTCACTCGTAGTACAGCAAAACCCTCCGACAAGTCGACTGTGTAACCTCATGGTAGCACAAGCTCTCAAACATAATTTGTTGATTTTAGCCACAGTGCTTATTCTTTCAAGTGCTGCATTACATTAATCATGAAGCAGATATATAATGCATGACCGAATATATGAGCTATGAGATATTTTTATCACAGAGGACATAATGGTTTAGCTCACCACATTTAAATTTTTCCACGGACCTTTTATAGTCCCAAATTAATGTTTAAAGCCATAGACTAGAACTAGAAACTACTGTCGGCTTCCTTAACAATTTCAAAGATTTTGTTCAGAGTAATAATCATTTTCATTAGCTAATATGTGAGTCAATTGTCTTACATAATGATTCTTTGCTTTAATGAGCAGGTATTTGTTGAGGTTTGTGATATTTGTATGGCTCTCGATGACATCTGTCAACACAAAAGGATAAACTGAGCATATAATCCAAAATTTAATTTAAACCGTTTTAAAATGCTGGTCAGTAAGGTATGAAATATATTTGAAAGTAAGCAAATTCATAATCAGGCAACCCTGAGATTCTTTAACAAAATAACTATCTGAGTATATTGTATAGGAGTTTTATATAAATTCATGAGAAAAAGTAAAAAAAAGTAAAATTCTGTAACCCTAAAGGCCACATATTCACATTTCTTTGGCCTTTTCAACTCAGTTCATGCCTTAAATGTTTTAACAGGCCTAGCATTCTGAAACCAAATCCTTTAAATAATTCTTTAAATAGACAGAGTTATCGGGATGGATCTCTTGTACAAGAGTCACAGTTGACTGCTGCTGGTTATTAGTCCCTGTGAGTGCTGCAGTGACTTATGAAACTACAAGTTCATAAAACCTGCTTTTAATATAAACTGTTATGAATTACTACTGGATGTCCCAGGTTTGACGAACATTTGAACCTGTCAATGTTCTTAAGCCTTATTTTTCTACCTTTTTAATTAGGCACTTTAAAAGTGAGCAGATGCAAACTTAACAATGCCAGTTTCAGTTCCATTTTAAGAAAATCCGATATGGGATTCAACTCCCCCTTACAAAAAATACTTTTAATACGACTTTCCTCAAAGTTTTTTTCTGTCTTTTCATTGATTTTCTTTATTACACGGAGATTAATTGCAGGTCAAGTTAAACTTTTTTTCACTTTGATTTGATGTTGACCCAGAAACCTACAAAGAAGGGATTTGGCAGTGTCAGCCCTATGGGGAACCTGCTTGTACCACTGGAGGATCTCCTGTGCAAAACTGGGTGTTACTGCAGACCTGGCACATAAGATAGACCATCTTAGAGATAAGACATTTTAAATCCGTTATTTTGCGTAAACATACAGTATTTGATTTCATTCTTGAACCTCACTAGCTGTTTTTCATCAAAAGATACGAATTAAATGAAGACACAAAATTAAAATATCGCATAAAAGATTAGCAAATAAAGCACTGTTTCCATCCAACGAGTCAAAGCGCCCAAAACTGTGAAAATATGGAGGTGGCTTAGTTAGAAGAAGGACTTTTTTCATACAATAACTTAAGTCTCAAATCGCAAAGAAAAAACACAATGTGGGCGGTCATGTCATTTTGCTCTCTTTGGGAAGAAAGCTGGTCAAGTCAGTCCAGGGAGTTGATATAGAGAACCAGTTTGATGACTTTGGCTAAGACACTTTAGAATGACCATTTTTGTTATCACATAATTGCTATTCCATTATAGTTTACATGCATTTTCGTTTTGGATAAAAGTTTATCCTACTTAGTTGTGTGCATTATTTCTGTGCTCACATCTTGGTGTTTACCTAACAGGATTTTTTTATGAGATAGTCCAAATTGCGAAAACTAGGTGGATGTAAACACAGCTATTGACAAAAACCTTCTAACCAACCTGACAACCTCACTCTTTTTATCAATAAAAAAATTGTTCACTGCACTTTGCTCGTATGTTGTGTTATTTCTAACATTATTTGACTTATGTTTGCTTTGTTACCTCTTGTACTGCTTGCTTCTTTTGTGAACCACACTTGTGTGTCGCTTTGGATAAAAGTGCACTGTTGTTGTTGAGGTCATACAAGGTAGTAATGTGTTCAAAAGACAGTAAAGGCACTCTATAAAACTAAATATTAGACATCAGCATAAACTTCTAAAAAATCAAACTTCACATCACCATCAGACTTGAGTTGTAACCCCATACCGCTGAGATATCACTGAGTCATGTACAGCTGCGTGTGTAGATTGCTTTTCACTTGATGGACACTTAAAGAACCTCTCTCTGATATCATTGGCTCTACCAGCAGGTGATGAATGCTGCTGGACTCTTAAAAGAAGCGAGACCTCATTTAAATTCCTCTTACCAGACAGTTCAGCATTGCCCATCTACAGCAAAGAACTTGGACAGGTTCAGATCTTTCTTCCAGGTCATTCCTGGAACTGAATTTTTCAGGAGATGTCTCCTTTCATTATATGCTATAGATAAGCATCTGAGAGGCAAATAGGGATTGCTTAAATGTCACCCGCCTGACTGCGGTTGGATCGTCCGGGTGCTGACAGTGGTAGTCAAAAGGGCACATCATCTCACATCAGTAAACAGGCAGGCCGAGTTCTTCAGGTGCCAAAACATTTAAGAACCTTGCCAATAATGAGCACACAGACACACTTTAGAGTGGAACAAATGTATACTTTCTCACATTCTAGCTGCCCTTGCGGATCACTTAGTGAGCATAAAATATTTCTAAGTGTCAAACACTGTGGTCTTAAAGTATGCCTGATAGCTGCTCTCAACTCTCTCTTCTCACTTACCCATGATTCCTTCGTTTACATCGGGGGTATTCAATTAATGTTTCAAGAGTCTACACTTCCTTACCGGCAAAATGCCAGATAACACATTGTAATATTTTTTATAGATTTAAAAATATTTTCGAAATACGGTAAAAATATAAAATTAAAGAAAACAACTTCTAAAAATACTAAAAAAAAACAAAAATGTTTGGTTCCCAAGCCGTCGAAAAACATTTTAAGCACTTTTAATGTTTAAAATGATAAAGTACATGGTATGCCTTGTGCTTTTCTTTGATTTTAAACACATGCTTTCTGTAGTCTACATTTTCTGTAAATGTGTCTCTTTAATGGTCAAATGCACAGAACAGAGTTCACAAAATTCAGTGTGAATGGAAGTAATGGAACACAACTTTTTGTGATGGATGCTTTTCATTTCAGAAACTCTTTCTATAACTTACATTTTCATATATATTGGTTGTTTCAACTTCCTTTAAATTTCAATAGAAATTATGTTAAAACAACTACACTTAATCTTGTACGTGATTCTCCCACAACCCCATTTTTCAGTTGACTTCCATGATTGTTTATTGTTCAGTGAAATCTTAAACATAGTGATACTGTGTAAAACAAGGTTCCATACTTCTTTTCATTGTCCAATTCAGTTTGATTTTACCGTCCCTTCTATTGATTAGACATTTCTACCAGCTGAGAACACTCGCGTCTTTGAAGATAATAGAAGATGCCCTATTCTAAAATTCATTGAGCCCCTCTCACAATGTTACACTGCCAACATACCGAATCCCTTTTTTACTGTACCAACCTACCAGGATGCAACACTGCAAAAATCAAAAAGAGTAGAAGTGTGGAGTCAGACCTGAAGAGAAGATTATGCCAGTCATCAGTCTTGTCCCGGAAGGTATCAAAATCTGTTTTATTGCAACAGCATTTACTAATCCATCAATTTTGAGAAAATCCCTTACTGCCTGAAATGCAACCCCGGGAATATGAGAATGGAAATTCATATTTCACAGAGAGCTGTAGATAGGCATAAATATAGTTACAGTAGTATTTTACTTTGAGATATTTCATCACCAGCACATCTGGTCCATCTAATCAATACCTCATTAAAGTGAATAAAGCACGCTATTGGTGAAATTTAGCAAACACAGGCAATACTTATAGTGCCATAGTAGAAAACTATACCTATACCTCATACCGCCTCATTAAATATCAATATGTTTTTGGATAAACACAAGGAATTCATATTTTAGAACTGCATTTTCTTTTTATAATGATTTTTGCCGTGTGGCTTCATTGCGTAAGTCTTTTAGTAAATGAGGTGCTTAAACAATACAGTGCAAGCAAAAAAATCCAGAAACTCTACATTACTTTATAGTATATAATTATGTTTAACTCCTGTAGAGAGTGAACACAAGTTGTGTTCTTCACCTAGCGATATATTGTGCGTTTGAGAAGTGAGCAATCATGTGTCATTCCATTCAACAGGACTTATCCAATCCATGGGTAATTGTCTGAGAAAAATTGCTTTTCCAAATATCTGATTCCGTTTTTCACCAATCAGAGAGCAGCGCTGAGAGAGGAGCGAGAGGGATATTTATAACCTCTCCTCTCCAAAATTGGCTTAGAATTACGTTCTTTTGCTTGGTCTGGCTCCTGCCCACTTGTCATTCTGCTCTCCTTCCATCTCTTCTATCACCTTTGCTATCAAGCTCTCAACTTCTGAAGTCCATTCTCTGCTAATGTTTGTTTAATACTCCGAGGACTGGCCGACACTCCTGTGGGAGATGAAGAAAGAAAAGAGAAGGTGAACGATAGAAACTTCAGAGTATATCCTTCTTTTTCTCTCTCTCATCAATCCCCAGTTTCAAGATAAAAGCTTTTAAGTTTAATCTGGTGCAAAATTAGAAATTTGATCTTCGAGTATTTAAAAGAAATTACTGGATTTGTTTTGAGATTATCTGCTCACATTTACCTACGCCCTTAAATATAAAAGTGCTTCATTAGGCCAGAGAAGAACCTTTTTATAGACCTTTAAATCAGAAGTACTGCCCTGTCTCTCTTAAGGTTCTTAGCAGCAAGAAGGGGTTCTTAAAAGTTTTAAAGAAGTTGAGAGATGGCAATTTTGTTGACTGATTGGCTCTTTTCAAAAGTCAGATAATCTGTTCTATGGCATCACTATTAAGAACCTTTAAGGCACCTTTATGTCTAAGAGTGTATATGTGGTACTTAAAATATAATTTAATTTCCATTTCTATTTAATATTTCAAATTAAAATCTGTTATTTCTTCAAAAGAAGTTACTTGCGTCCTCCAAACATCTCCAATCACAATTAAAAAGTTTTTTAAGGATGTCAAACCCTCCATTGAAATCTGGACAGATGCCACGTTTTAATGCGGTCGGGAGCTTGCAGATGCGGCAAATAGCTGTAAAAGCTGCTAAGTGTTTCAGATGGCCATTGAAAAGGAAGCACGAGTGTCTGAAGACATGTGTTAGTCGACAGGCTCGCGAGTCTTTTTTAAAGCTGTCCTAGGCGTAAAGTGCAGAAGAGAGAGAGCTTGGCATATGGCAGACTGCACCAACTTCCTGTCCCACGAGGACCATTCTTGAATACGGCAGAGCATCTGCAATGAGGATTTCAAGATGGTTCGGGAAGCAGATGTTTGTTCCCTTAAGTGGTAATGGTTAATTGTGATGATGGTGGTGATGATGATGGTGATGGAAGACGCTTTTACTGTTGCATGTTTTCTATGTTGCATCCGTCCGGCAATCAACAAATTGATGTAATTTTTTGTGTCACTTACATTTTTTGGGCTAGAGATAAGTATTTTTGTATTTCAGCTTCTGTATTCTTTTAAAGCTTCAGAGTTTTGTCTTTGACACATCAGTCTGTACTAGCATCTATAAAATAATCAACTCAAATAAATTGAAACAGATTAAACTCCATGAATAAATGTGCATTTTAAAACTTTGAAATTAACTAAATATACTGATTTAATGTCGAGAATATGTCGTTTAAAAAGGAAATCTAATAAAACATTAAATAATTCTATCGTAATTCACCAAGAATATTTAGTTAAATTACAAATATATATTGGTAAAATAAATACTTGTTTCATTTCAGAAACTACTCGTTAATATTAATATTTTGCTATTTTTTATTATTTAAAAATTTTCAACTAAACATATATTTAATGTTAAAGTTAATATGTTAAACTGTTATTTGCTGTGATATTTAGTAAGCCACATTAAATATTTTCACAGTGTAAACATACAGTTAAAGTTAAAACTTATTTAATGTTTATTAACTAATTATAATTATTTATTACTCATTTTAACATTTCACCCATATGAAAATTCTTTCAAATTACTCAACCACTTGTTACTCAACCAAATCTCAAATTTATATGACTGACATTCCTCTGCTTAATACAAAAGAACATATTTTACAGAATGTTGGTAACCAGGCACCAGTTATCACTTTTATTGCATGGACAAGGAAACAATGCACATGAGAGGACCGTCATTGGTCAGATACTGACATTCTTCAAAATATTTCCTTGTAATTTAAGAAGAAAAATATTTGATTTCTGGACCATTACCTGTGTACACTGGTTAAGCCTCATGTGATTTGGTAGGGTCTTTGGTCTTTTGAAAGAACCTTTCGAAGCATCAGTAATGGCTTTGGTGAAAAAGGCCGAACTTGACTACGGGTGACATGTAAAGGCATCGGGTGAGCTGACAGAAAACATGAAAGGGAAGCTTATATAGATCTCTAAATGGCGGGTGGATTGAAACATCCAGAGATAGGACGCCACAGATGAAAGGAGGACTGGGGTTTCTACAGGCACGTAGCAGACAGCTCATGACTGGGTCCTTTGGCAAGAAGATGGCATCGCTCTGATCCAACACTCATTGATTATTGATGGAATGCCCCAAAGCACAGAACCCCGCCAGACAATCAGTGCTTTACCTTATGCGTCCCAATGCACTATTTAAATGTCTTGGTCATCAGATGATCAAATCCGCTATTAAGTGTGTGCTGAAAACAGTGGCATGCAGCCATTGAGTAGGAATTTCTTGGTTCATTTGCTTTGGAGTTATTTTAGATATTCACTCCTTTCTTAAAGTAAAGTTTTTAATTACTTGACAATGCTTAGATTGCATTTCATCAGACATAGAAATCCCTCTCAAAATCCAGATCTGATTCAACTGTGCAAAAAACTATTTTATTCATTTTCTTCCCTATCTAGAGACAACACTCTCATGCCATTTTATTTAAAAGCAACTCCAAACTGAACAAATCTCATTTTTTCTATTTTACTTTTTCTTCCCAAGAGGGCAAAGAATGCCAACTGAATGGCACGGACTATAATTAACAAGATTCAGAAGGTTTAGGGTATCTCAATCTGCCCAGTCATGCGAGGCAAATTAATATTCAAGCATCGACGCTCCGTCCGCTCCGAGACAATGCGTCTCGTTTACATAACCCCTCCGTGTGGGTGAGGATGCAAAAAACGATCGGACACAACCATCAATTGTATTTAATCCTGACATTCTGGTTAATGTTTACATACCCACGACGGCTTGTATGCAATTATATTAGGCCCGGGTATGGCCTATTTAGTGGCATAACTGAATTGCCATTGAATTGTTTGTCTGCGTGCCGGTTATTAGTTTACATTCCTCGTATGACTTCTTTGTTCCATATTGTTTATTATTTAGACAGGTACACTGTGTCGTCGAGGACACAAGTAAACAAAAGGCCTTCTGGGAATGTATTTGATAAACAGTTTAAGCCTGACTTGGCAACGCTTGATTGATTGAACATCATCCAGCACAACTGCTTCAAGTTAATGGATAGCAAACGCACACAGAGGATTTCCTATTGTTTGAAAGAAGTTTGTAAAATTGACCAAGTTGATACATTTACAGTTTAACTGTGAGCACCCATGGCTATTGGTTTGTTTTTATGGGGTGAATGTAAATCGCTAGGTCTAAAGGGGAGTGAGAGGTCCGTGACATCAGTCCTGACCACATGGCATTTAATGCTAACCAACATGGACATATGCCCAGTGCACTGTGTTTTTTCAAGGTCTCTGATGTAAGGCTGTTGTTCAGAGCTATCAGGAAGATATCAAAAGGACTGTAGGGAAATCAACCTGGCCATAAAGCTCTTAGAGTCTTGTCTATACATTGGTACCATCTTTATGTTGCTATGTGAAGTTAGATATTGAAAATGAAATAAAAACCTTCAAGTATAGTCCCACTTTATAAGTCTCCCAAATGTAGCAAATTAAATGTTTTTTATTTAATGTATATATTAGTCATTTAAATCACTGGTAATTCGATTCAACTGTAAATTCTAAACTGAAGCAGTTTTAATAAAAATGTGTTGTCTTATCAAAAAGGATTTTTCGCCTGAACATTACATTCTTGCATTTACTCACTTTGTGACTCTAAAACATTAAAAAAGAGATATTTCCAATTTTTGGTCCATAATGTGAATGTCAATGTTTGTATATTTATAGTTCCCAACATTCTTTAAAATATTTTCCTTTTTCATAGATATTTGGAATGCCATGGTGAGAGATTTTTTTCATTTTAATTGAACTTAATCTCCTTAAAATTTATGTAGAAAATCAGTACACAATAATTCAGATTAAAGGCTGGATGATTTTTGTTTCCGTCTGATCTAAAATTATCAGACTGTTTTTTAAAGTAAAGCATCTAACCACCCAAGACTTGGGGACATATGTATTTTCTATATGTGTGGTCCAAGATATCACAGGTACAGTAATGCCTTTTTTTATGTTGCCAGATCTTTCAAGTAAAATCAGTGACCAAGCGAAAGCACATCATAAACTGATATATATCTAATAAGTTATAATGGTAAGAAATCACTCTCAGGCACCATGGTGGAACCGTCTGCCTTTTACAACACGTTTGGTAGACTACGTTTCCATCTTTAAAAACTGCCTTGAAATCCATCTTTTCCACTTTCACCTGACCCAAAATAAACCTGAGATCCTCACTCTTCCAATCAAAAACAAAATTATATATACATATAGCACTTGGCTCGTATGTTGTGTTTTTGTAACTATTTCACTTAAGTTTGCTTTGTTACCTCTTGTCCTAAATACATCTTTTGTTAACATCATCTGTAAATCGCTTTGGATTAAAGCATCAACTGAATGACTAAATGTAAATGTTAATGTTTATATTGAAAAAATACCAACGTTATATGTTTCAAAGATCTTTGAGATCTTTATTTTGTTTACTTATACACTGAGTACGCATTTGTTCAACATTTCATAATTATCTTTATAGGGCATCACTGCTTCACCAAGAAAATCTTTAAATGTGGCACCATTGTTTCCACTGATATTGAAGACTATTAGTTCAAATATTTAAGCAGTTCTGAGCGACAGAAAATGAAAAATTAAGTTAAGAAAAAAAGAAGCCACACTAAATTTGGAAAGCCAATCAAATCCTGCAAGTACTAGTTTTCTGCCAGCTTTGGTCACTGGACCCCTTTTAGAAGATTACCGTTCTGAAAGCATATGCCCTTTATGGCTAAGAGGAGACTCTATCACCCATTTATCAACACTGTAGCAATTTTTCATCCTGATTCATCACCCATCTTTGGCCTTCATAAATCAGCCTACAGTGCCTCAGTACACAGCATAATCTAAAATAATATGAGGTTTTTGTTCTAGAATAAATGACAAAAGAAATGCAGTGAATAACTGGATCTCCAGTGAAGTTGTTGTCATTCAAAGCTTTGTGGTGCATTTTACCATTATACTCTGTTGACAGGACTTTAAAATTCTTGAAATTAAATAATACAGCAGATACAGCATACCTTTTAATATTCAATGTATACAAGTTAAATGAAAGTGACACTCTAATACTATTAGAATACTAATGTGGAAAGACTTTTAGGACATCAGCATGAATTATTTAAAAGGTGCATAGATGCTTTTCCCATTCTTTATGATCAAGACTACCAAACAACCATTTTAAAAAAATGAATCAACATAAAATTCAAACCAGGCACTGTCACAATTTGAAACACGAAGGGCCTATCCGCTCACTACCCAGAGGGCCACTCCAGAACTCCACAGGGGTGTCACGGCAGGATGACATCGTGATGGTGGGTGGGGCCTGTCAGGGCAATTCTGGGTACATTAAGATGTAAAAGCTTTTAACAGCATTTTACTTCCCACTGGTGCTCAGTCAGTGGTCCCATCGCTTATGAGATTAGACGTTTTTAGGCAGCTATCAAGTTTTCATTTTTATGTTGCATACTCAAGAAAGTCACAGGCCTAATCTTAAATGCCTCAGAGAAATCAAAAGCTTTAGTTTACTCTCAGTGGAGATGCAGGCCTGATAAGAAAATATATAACGTTTTCTGAAGTAATGATAATGGAGAGGCAGACACAAGGAACATAACTATTATGATAATAAGACAGAAGTCAAACACTAATCTCTAAGTGTTCACAACTGTCAAATACAATTTGCATATTTTAGATGTGGGACATAATGGCAGACGCCTTGAAGATTTTTCAGAGTGTAATGCGTCTTCATGGTAACAAGTTTATAAGAGAATAGAACATTTGATTGAGAACATTGTAAGACTGTGTAGTCAGGAGTCATGATATCTATGTATTGCAATTCACATATAATTTATTGCATTTGTGTTAGAAAGTTCTACACTATTTTTGTTCCTAAAAATCACGGAGCACATAGTTTAAACAGAAAACATAGTAGAATTTGTATTTATTTGTCAACAATTCTATTACAATCTCCACCAATATGCCAAAAAGTTAACTGTGTTTCTTGTTTAAAATTCTGAATCATTAAAGGATAATATGGAGTAAAAGCCATTACTAAAGAATAAATAAAATAGGATTTAATCTGACATAACTTCATGGGAAATATAGCAGTGGAGGATTGAGCTAAGATATCCAAATAAAATATTAACTTTCTCAAACATTTATGATCTTTATTATTTTATATTCTGTAATGAATTTTGTCAGCCTCAAGTTGTACGAATCCTGTAAAAATGTCTTTGTTCTGCTAAACACAAAGGGAGTTACTTGCAAAAATGTCATCAACTGACAGTTGTAGGGACAACCGTAGTAAAAAATTTTTATCTCAGAATTTTTATTTATGGGTAAACTATGCCTTATAAACTCATCAATTGGTCAAAGTTTAAGATCCAAAAGTTCACTGTTTTTTTGTTTACAAATTTGAGTCACCAACTACCACTATGGTTTTCAAGCCACTACTAAAGACACAGAGGGAGATATTTGGAAAAATGTTAGCAACTGACAGTTTAGTCAACCATAGTAAAACATTTTTGATAGAATATTTTTTATGGGTGAACTATCCCTTACAAACGCTTCAATATGTCAAAGTATAAGACTTTCAAAAAGTTGACTGTGTTGACTGTTGTTTACAAATCTAAGTCACCAAATGATGCTATGATTTATAAGCCACTACTAAGACTAAATAAAAAACAAATGACTTTAATAACACAATAGAGAGTGGGACCAAAAATTTAAATAAATATTACAATAATTTTCTAAAACATTTACAATCTTTATAAGTATAAAAGCATGATGGCAATTGGGTTTTATTAATAATTCAATTTCGAGATTTTTACATTTAATCTTCCTAAAATGAGGTTGTTATTATTTCAACTGAATTAATTATGAAATCCGGTGTTTATTATCTAGATCCGATCCTCTTCCATATCCGTAAGCCACGTTTGATGTTCTTTGGCACAATTATTATAAAGCCCATCAGGAGATCAATCAGCGGTAACAACATTAGATCTAAATTATTTTTAGATTGAAACACCACGGGTTCAAAGACAAGCTCTAATCAATACATGCTCAACCTAAAAATACCATATAATCCCCACTGTATGACACTTTGTCATAATAAGAATATGTTTTAACCACGCATGTCTTTGAAACCAGTTTTAATGAATTCTCACGGGAATGTTCAATTGAATGTTTCCAATAAAGTGAGGATCCCATAAAGCAGATGCCCTGGATTCTGCTTTATCAACAGCATACTTATTGACATAGTATTCATACATGTAAACATACCAAGCCCTTACCAAGACCATCATAACCCACAGTACCATCACTTTATAACAGCACACCACTCCTATGTCAGGTTCTTTTCCAATTACGCTTTAATAACCGCTTTCTTTCCCCTGTCATCTCTTTCCTTTTCATTCTTTCTCAATCTACAGTTTGTTTCTGATGGTTTACACTAAAGCTTGCTGTTTTGAGATCTCAGTTGCCACGGCAACATCCACGGCCGTAGTCACCGTTTCCATTCTTTTCCGCTTTAATTTCTTGTCTGTCATTTGCATAGAAATAACATTCAGTAAGAGGTTGACTATCTGTTTCTCTCCCTGTCTGTTTACCACTTTCTCTCTCTCCTTTCTATCTATCTATCCATCTCGTTCGCTCCGTCTACCCTCAACACCAGCGTTTTGACAACTCCAAATGTATTGCTTATGCTGAACAAACACATAGCCACGTTGAATTGCTTCAGATGTCTAATCTTTAAGGTCTGGGGCGCGTGTGTGTGTGTTTGTAAGCGTGTATGTCGTTGATTTGGGGCCCTTCTCCTTCTGGGATTGGTTTCAATAAAGCCCCTAGCCACGTCTTATATTACATTCATATTTCATCAAACAATCTCATCAACACGCCAGTAATAACATAATTAACCTGCTCACAGAGAGCTTGTCCTTTGTGGCAACCTGCAACTCATTACCGACTCTATCTTTTTGTGTGTGCGTATGAGCCAAAGACGGAGTGTGTTTTAACCGCAACACAATTTCTTGCAGTGCACGAATGGCTCTTTGAAGAAAGTTACACTTATCAAGTGATAGTGTTTCTCATCAACAGCCCTGCGACTGTGCTATCTGTGCTATTATTTTTATGCTGAACACTGACATCCATAAAAACGAATCAAAATGTGTTTGTCAGATTTCTTAACTGCACTGTCCATTTATATAGTCCATTACTCAAAGAAAAATGGAAATCAGGTAACCAGATGCAACTTCAAAGCAGTAAACAGTCACGACTTCACAATGGAATACTGAAACACTGATGTTCGCTGTTTTTTAAATCCACATAAAGCCGTGCAGTGATTCGCAGCGTCGTACACAAACACAGTCCCATGTTCTTTTGACGTGGCACCTGCTTTTCAACTAAATGGGGAGAATGTTGTGCGACAGCTATTAAATCATGAAACATTAACAGCACCAGGAGCAATTATGCTTAAACGGCAGGTTGAAAGCAACACTCATTTATTTGTATATATGAAAAATTGCACAAAATCTGTGTGTGAGAGAGAGACAGTTATGTACATATTCTGTTTGCTATTTAAATGGGCGACTGTCAAATATGCAAATAAATTAATAAATAATTTGAGAATTGTTTTATTACAAGCTTAAATTACAATTTTGCATTTATGTTTTTTGTTTTTGTCATGAAAGGTTTCAATCATCATGCTTTTATCCACATTTTTTGCATGTTTTGCATCAGAAACGAGAGTAAAATGTTGATATAACCAACCTTTATTTGCAAAAAACATTGTTCATTTGCTAAGGGTGATGTGAATAGTGAGGGCTGGAAACATGTCAAATAAATTTCTCTAAAAAGTCATGTCACTCCGCAACGGGATGGCTCGATAAACCAAAGTACTGATCTTATTGCACAGCTTCTGAAATCTCATGGTCATTCTTTAATGCCCGAGCAAAGTCTTCAAAGTATGACTTGTCTCCGAGAACTGTCACGACTGCGTTACCAAATAGTAAGGCATCCACAAAAGCACTTATTTTATCATCCAGAAATATGAATATACAAATATTTTATGCAATAATCCAATTGGATGAAAACTTGATTAATGTTGTATTGTTAATAATTACTTCGACCACTAGTTTGGTTTTATCATTTAAGAAAATTCACACACTTCTCTAAATGCAGTCATTATTGAGAAAACTTGCGCACAGCGTGTATGTGGCCATGATAGTTTCTCATTTTACAGTTCTTTGAACAAGAACCCCTTGTGCCAAATAGTCAAACTGCTTATTAACCACAGATGTGTCAGCCCTATGGCTCTGAGCATTTGTCAAAAAGACTGAAAACATTTCATTCTGATTTGACCTAAAATGTCATGAACTAACAAACCTTCAGTAAATGGGGAAACTTGTTATTATCAGCTGTAGGGTATTTTCAACTTTTATATATATAAGTATATTTAAGATCTTCCAATTATGATAAAAATACTACTTGTAAGTTATTCACCATATTGTAATTGTGATTATTATTGTCGATGAATACAATTTACATTGAAGTTTTGAAATGTTTTATAACTTTCTGTGAAGTTTTTGACATCCTATAATGTTATAATTTTACTTATTATTGTATTCGCTAGTATTTTAATTAATTGTACTGCCCTAGTTTATTTGTACAGTTAAAAGTTTAAGTGTCATGACCTTGGTCAGTTCAATGAGGCTTACGCACTTCCAAAATAGACACACACAGTTTAGAGTACTATATGGCAGTTTAGCATGTTTTTTAAAACAATTACTCATGTGAGGCTTTTACAATTGCATTGTAACATTGGTCTCTGGCTGGTGGGGTGCTGGGGACCGGGAGCGTACAATGCCTGTGATTAAGGATCAGCTGATTAGGCCCTGGCTGTGTAATCTTGAAGAAAGTCTATGAAATCACTCGCTTTACAGCTGTGAAGTGATTTCCCTCACAATGGGCTACCTGCCACTAATCAGCTCTCTGCCACCGGAAAGCACCAAATGTTTTTGGCCTTTTAACTCGGGATACTGACGGCATGATGATTCCTCTCTTTCTTTGTCTTATTTTGTGTCCCTCTCAACCGTGTGCCTTGTGTTTAGCTTAGAATGAAAACATCATCTTGGGTCTAGGATGGACATTTGTGTTCATTTAAATATTAAGAGTTTTTAATCTGTCATATTCAAGAAACTATGACCCCTGAAGGCCTTGTAGCTTGTGGGTAATGAAGAACCCTATTGGGCTTCTGGGTAATTGGGCAGCTGGAAAAACAGGTGAACGCTGTCAAATGGTTCTGGTTGACCAATTGGATGGCCTGTCTGCCTGGTCGGAAGAACTGAAACCCTTGGGAACCACTAAAGGGTGGAAGGTTGAAGAAGATTGTTAGACAAGGTCAGAAACTGACCAAGTCATGCAGAAAGCCAGATTTTGACATATTTAATATTTAACTTCGTTATTTTTTGTGGTTATTTGCTTGTAAATGTCTTTACAGTTTGTTGAATCTCCTGCCATGTCTTTGGTATATATATGTCTGTGTACTCTGCATAATTATTTGTATCAAAGAACACACACACACGCACACACACGCGCACGCGCGCACACACACACACACACACACACATTATTCTATTTAAATAATTCCCAAATGATCATACAAAAAGGAATTTTGTAATGGTTCACAATGGTTCTCATTGTATGAGAATTTCATCCATCAAGAAGATGCTATCTAAATCAAAACTTGTAATATCTCAGTCTGTGGGAACATGATTCTAAATGTAATGAACAACATACAAGGTACAGCAATTAAACACATAAGCCTACCCAAGTTTGTTTGGCGGTACAAGGCACATTGGGTATTTAGTCAATGATGCATTGCTGTTTGACTGTCAGTATGTTTTCAGATGAGAGATTTTTCTCACATTAACCCATAACACATGTTGACATATGACAGACATATTTAAAGCATCATAATTTCAAACCCAACTTTGGATTCCTAGAACTTGGAAAGAAAACCTTGAATGTTTCAAAAGAGAGAAGCTGGTTTTGGTGAAAGGTGTTGACAGCCAAAAAGACATGTCCTTCTCAAAACACAAAGATTCTCAGAATAATCAAGCAAACAAATAAATAAATAACAAAAAAGTACCTTTCGAAGGTGTGTCAGGTAGTGACAGCATCCTGCCACAGTCCATCCAGAACTAAGAAACAGGAAAGGAAAAAGTGTCAGGACTACTCCAGTTAAAAGAAACAGAAAGCTATCTATTGGACAGAAAATGCTTCAGCATCATTCAGGAAATGATAGACCTTAAGCTGAGAACTTCTGTGAAGATGAAGAACCCTTCTTAAACCTTCTAAACTTGCCATGATTATGTCTTCCACCAGTCTGCATTGTTTACCTCTATGTATGTTGATGTTACCTCTTATCTTTAAAAAATGATTGTCTTTGAACTATCACTTTAAAGATCAAGTTATATGTCCTGTCTTAAGAAGCATCTGGAGTGAATTTGTGAAATCTGCCCTTTTAGAACCAGAGTTGAACATCCATCAATGTGAACATGCCTCATTGGCTTTTACCTCTTCCGGGATGAACTCCCAGACATAGAGGGCCAAGTTAAAATTACAGGGGAGTTCAGAAGCATGGCAGTCACCTGAGGCTGCCGTGGAGGATAACTAACGACAGCCAGGCTGACTCTCACTTTGTTTTGTCTTTGAACAGCTAAGCTCTTCTCTATTCCTAGCCTGGGGCCGTTTGGAGACGGGGAAAGTGGAGTATAGGTCTTTGGCCTTGCCACAGCTAGAGAAGGAAAGGATTTTGGATGACAGCCTTTGGTAAACAAATGCTTACAGATCTGACAAATAGTCGGTCATACAATGCAAGTGTAAACAAATGTAATGAGAGTGGTCTGAGAAATCTAAGCATAAATTTAGATGAAAAATCTGGAAACTTCAAAAGCAGTACAGGACGAAGTATTCACTGGGGTGCACTTGTCGTGTGGGTTTGCTGGACTAAACAAGAAAGTAAAAAACCTCCGAAATGCTACATAAATAATCCTTAGGCAATGCCTGTGTTAATCTGTTTGCAAGTGCAGTAAGACGGATTCTAGCATAGACAGGCCAACTGTAAAACACAGCGGATCAAGGATTTATTCTCTGCATCTCAAACTGGGCAGCACATTTTGTTATTTATGAGCACTGAATCAATATTTATTGGACATAAAGGAGCAATATTCCCATTCTGAATGTCTAACCATCAAAAGAACAGCATAAAAAAGCACACGTACACAAACTGTAGACGGAACAGATTATCACATTCTTATTTAAGGTGAAATTACATATTGCATTCCGGTTGCTGCCTTTGTTGATGTTTACAAAATGTGAGGTTATTATTCTAGTAGCACATTTTATATTCACAACGGGTTTGGTACTGGATGTAGATTTTTAATATTGCATTACGCCTTGTGGGGCAGAGAAGCATTGCTGAGACCCAAAATAAAAACAGAACTTTCTTTCTTTCTTTGTTTCTTTTTCAATCAGTCCATCGCATTTCAAATATTTATTTTCAGACAATCCGGCTTAATTATTGTATTTGTTTGATAATTGCTCCCATCTGTTTCATTTGTTTTCCAAGATGGATGTCCTTTGTATGAAATGGTCTTCCCCAGACAAATAATGAAGTCCAGAGTTAATGGAATGGTATTGTCTTTGTCTCTTCCTGGCATTGCCCAAATGTCACCAACCCTCAGGGAGACAGATGAGCAATTCATCTATTAGTGAAATACCACCTCTCGTCTCATCTCTGTTAGCACAACAGCGTGAAAAAATGGCATATAAGCATATTAATGCGTAGCTCTTTATTGTAGTATTGATCAGGGATTACTGAAAGCACCCATTCACGTCTAAGCTGTGGCTTCCTCTCTTTCTTATCCTATTTCACTCAATGTCGTAAGTCAGTCTTTGCTGTCAAAACCTTCTGGAAGACAGTGTTTACACCTGCTATGACGATTCACCTCAGGTGATCTGATCACAAATGGACAGCAGTCAACAGGAAAACAAGTACATGTTCATCTCCCTCTAGAGCGCCTGAAATATAAAACCTGGATATTTCATAAAAAGCTACTTTGTTGGACTTTTTCAACATGTGGTTACCATCTAAATGTTGTAGGTACTAAGTCAACATCATCTGGTTATCAGAAGAATTATAGTCTGAATAAAATACATAACAAAAACAGATACTTCACAACAATGATGCAAGGTAGACACTAGTGTACCAGAGCTTTTCAAAAACATATTTTCAAAAACATAGATTCACAATCTTCACATGTCTACTGTACGTTGCGGCATGGCTCTGGTGACGTGTTAGCATGTGTCGTCGTGTTCATGCTTGCATCCATTCTCCAATGCATTTGTGTCTCCAAAGAAATCCAGTAATGGGGCAATCATCTACAAGCCAAACCCCATGCCAATTATCTGTCAGATTATGAAAAGTATGGTTTGCGGTTTTAATCTTAAAGAATGCCATTCAGCAATTTCAAGGGGAAGATAAATTAATCAAACAGATAGAAAATCAATTTGGCTCCCAAAATGTCATTTCGGATCACCTCGCAAAGCTCTTTTCTCCAAACGGGCAGTGATGCTGATGCAAATGGTGAAGCCCACCCCCAACCCAACCCCTCGGAGATGCTTAATGCTGGGCTCACAGCCTAACAGCCACTGTGTGAATAGGAGTGGAGGAGTTAGTTAAGGTTTGGAAGGATGAAGCGTCTGTGGTATCCAACTTGCATTTCATGCATGACCCACAGCACTCTGATAATAACCGCATTGCATCACAGGGCTGGCACTGTGGTCCACTGCCAAAATGAATTGAAACCAGGGAGGAAAGACATGGAAAGAAGCCCTTGAAAAATGAGAGCGTTGAGCAAACATATCTGCTTTAGTTGAGCAAAAAAAACCAAAAAAACATCTAGCCAAAAACTTTTGTATTCAGCTTGTTTTGAAGGACTCACCCAAAGCTAGACTTGAAAAAACTGTGTCATTTACACATCCTGTTTTAGTTCGAAGCTCTGTGATTTTATGTTTACCTTAGGTGGCTGTGGAATACAAAATACTTATTTCTTTCTTTATTTCAACAGAATATCTCTGCGGCAGTGCTGAAATAACAAAAGCTCATAAATGTGTGTGGAAATTCTAAGACTTGAACAGAGTGAAAAGTCCCAGCTTTTATATAACTCTCAAAACTCATAAGAGTTAAACAATCAAAGCCTGTCGCCAAAGGCCATTCAAGGTGAAGTCAGATAGCATTCTCTTCTTTGAATCTTTCATCTAATCTAAAGGATTATGGAGAATTTAGGGTCTAATATTTAACATGACAATTAGTGCATGTTTACTTGTTTAGCAGTGATATACATGGATCTCAATTTGAAAGTAAAAGTCAATACTGTAAATTATAAACTTTATTAACTTTAGAAACTTTCCAAGTTTAACTTTATCTAAGTTTCAAGTGATGATTTTCACTTTTATAATCCAAAACTTTTCTTCGACTTTCGCTCAAAGCTTTTGAAAGTGTTGTTACTCAAACAGCAGTCTCACCGCTCGCCAGTGCTTCTGCCTCATTTGTGCTCACTCAACATTTGCCCATGACAGTCAATAAGAACAAAAATTACCCTGCTGTGGAATGAAAGGAAGTGAAGGGAAGGCATCTCAGTGACGCACATCATATTTAGAAGACAACAACAGGAGGCGCCATGCAGAGTCCCCTTCATAATTTCTAGCCTAAAAGTGGACAGAAATTTGCAGTGTGCACACAAATGATGAGTCTGAAGTTTCCTTTTGCATATTATTAACTGTACCTGTAATATTATATTTTTTATAGCTTTTTAAGAGAAACTTTACCCTTACAGAAATACTCTCTTGATATTCAAACTGATGTAAAAGAATAAAACTAATGACTTATTCAGAGTGATTAATCTTTGATTATTTGAAATTCAAATAAACAAATAATAAAATAATAACTAATAATAAAAAGAAAGAGTATTTTTTTAGCATTTTTCATCTATGAATATTTTTCTAGTTTATCCAATAAACAAACTTGGTTTTATGGAATAATATATAGATTTCTGATTTCTGATAAACCATTTTAACATTTTTCATTTATAATGATTATTAAATAAATGACAATGAAATCAATTCATATAATAATGATTTAATGATAAAAAGGATTTCTTTAATAAAGATAATCGATTAAGTCTCGACATCATTAGGTAACAATTTCAAACATTAATATATATATTAATAAAGCCTTTCCCTTTTGGTGAGTCCCCGTAATGTAGTGGATTTCAGGATTACTGAGATCGTGAAGACATTTTGGCTGAACATTGTAGATAAATTCTTCACTACACACACACTTGTAGCCTGTGTTTGCTTCCCTCTCAGTGACCTTATACAGCATCTACTGTTTCGTTTATGAACCTTCTCAAAGCCTATAGATATGTCAGCGGTTTAGTTTGTAGCAGTCTAAGAACTCTCGAATCCTACAGCGAATAAAGGTGTATGTTGCAGTAGTGTAGAACCCCTACCTGCACACAGCCTCAGGGTTTGAGCAAAGATCATATTCATCTGTCCTTTTCTGTCTACACTGGAAGTGATTGAAAACTATAAAATTCTCATCTAAAGCAAAAAACACTACCAACAACTGAGACTATACAGAATCCTACAATGCTTTAGAACTAGCTCTGCAAGACAAATAAATCCAAGAAGATTGAAATAGGAGCATTTAATATACTTGTTTTTCTTGAAATAAAAGTATTGAACAAAAGTTAATAAAAACAAAACAATTTGTGCATCCTATGTATCATTAGACTTGCTCTCTACCATTCTGTCTAAGAAGGCAGCTCGCCAGGTGTTTGAATACACACACGCATACAGGACGCACGCACACACACAGGACTGAGGAACACTGGATGCAAGTCAGATTTGGCATTCTTGAACAGCCATATGGTAAGAGGGAGGTACCCTAAAATAAAACAAAAAACATCCCCGCTTGAAAACACCACCGGGAAGACAATAAACAAATGCTCCTGTAAACTTGTAACCCATCTGAGAGCATTTCAAAACCCACATTTTCTTGCTGACACCATACACAAGAAGCATCAAATGGGAGATAATTATCTGAGGAGCTGTTGCCGAAGCAAAATGTCACTGTTTATCTGAACGCCACAACAAATACCTCTCAGGTTGGCTGGGGACATTGATCTAATTGATCAGACAGGCCTCAGTCATCTCCCAGCGAAGGTTAGCGGCCACTGACATTTATTCGGATCATTATGAGCACAGGTTAAACATTTTTCATGCTCAATAACACAGCCTTCAGGAACACAATGCCATCTCTACAACTAGATAGAATGTGGACTGATGATGACAAAGAACCGTGCCTTGACGTTGTTTTATTATTTATTTTTTCATGGCAAAGGTTTTTAAGTTTTTCATATGTTCATATGTAAACCTGGAAAAAATCATGCCAATAAAATGTCGAAACTCAGTATCAACACAAATTTTATCGTCCTCGGAGGGCACTTCAATACTTTAATGTAGACCCCAACTAGTAACACAATATACAGACACATCTATGGAATTTTTTTTCACATCATACCATGTTATGCATCATTTATTTCTCATCTTATTTTTGGAAAAGTATGTTTCTTCTCTCTTTATCCCAAAACTGGCATCCATATTTCAGATGGCACAATAAATGCTCAAAAAGATATATAAAATGATGGATGTAAGGGACAAAGAAATTTCTATATTGTAATATAGCAGAAAACTGAAATGTGACATTCATTATACTACTAAAAATCCCATTATCAACTTAAAAGCTGCCTCGAGTGTTTAAGTTGGCTTTAAAAGTCAGTGGAACTTATATTTTCCTAGACTTCTAGTGGATGGAAAATCTAGATGATTTTAGATATCTTAATAAAAAGGTTTTTTTGCAAAAATGTTAATTTATAATTAATTTGATATAATAAGATCAAGCTATATTAGTCAGTATTATGAATATTAATTAGGTGATGTCACCTTCACACTGATTTTGTACCTTAAAGTGGTAGTTAACTTTGTGGTTTGCATTCCATTATGAATTAGCTACTCTCTTTTTGTTGCAACCCTTTAAACTTTTTTGTTTGGTTGAAAGATATTTAGAAGAATGAGACCTCCAGAGTTTGATACATAAAAAGTGGTTGTCAAAAGTACCCAGAATATTCTGTTGTCCAATATTTGTCAAAATATCTTACTTTTTGTTTAACAAAAAATAAATTTGAAAGGAATGTTTCCTATTATGGTAGTGTTTCAAGCATTCTTTCAAATATCCTTTTCTGTGTTTATCAGAACAAAGACATTTATTCAGATTCAAAACAACTCAAAGGTGAGTAAATGATGACATCTTTTTTGGCGGACTATTCGTCTAGAGCTATTTGAATTAATAATTTTTTAACATGGTGGGCAAAGTTTTATTTATTGGAAAGTGTTTAATCTCTCAAACAGCTCTTTCTGCAATATCTAATCACGTGTCTGTGTATCAGCAAAGTATTCTCAGCTCCCAAGCTATAGCGTAAGAGGCATATTCGTAAAGGCTGAGGGTAAACAGATTGATCGATTTTCTTCACATCAATTATTTGAAGAGAACATACAGTCTGTGTCTTTGATCCTTTTATATCAAAGAGATGAGTTGCACTCAAGTCTCAAACAAACACAACACATGCACTTTCCAAGCATTGTATAGCCACAACAAGACAGCTTATGTCTATTGTCTATTGTCTAACACAACTTTTCTTCACATAGTTTTAAAGCATACAGTATCTGTTCTTTTGGTCAAAGCAACTTCAGATCAAATGCAAATGGTCTTTTCTTCTGTTCAAGACGTTAGTCATCTATTTAAAAATTACTCACCGGTCGGCCTTTTTCCACCTTGTTTTTTTTCACAGTGGCCTAACACACGTTCAAAACAAATTCAGATTGTCCTGACCCACCAAAGCTCCATCAGCACAAAAGATTTGAATCATTTCTAGGCGCTCATTGCATGCAGATGCGGTAAATCTAAGATGACTCAGCTCATTTGGATCATTTAGGGTCAAAGTGAATTTTTATTGGCAGGTAGCCTTTGATGCTGGGTCTTTAATCAGATACCATTTAGTTATTTGCCACAAAAGCTCATGGGGAGAGATACACAGCACAACACACTGCATCTTCATTAGGAGCGGGACAGTGTAATCTCACACATTTAGAATGGCATACAAGCTTCTACAGGACTGCGTGAAGCTCCATCACGTTTCAAAATGGAAATCATTCAAGGTTGCAAACGCAATGAACTCGCCTACATTTTGAATTCCAGATTAAAGTTGTTTTGTTTACAGGCTCAATGCTTGTAGATTGAGTTCAGGGAGAAGTAAAAGGGGGGGGCTTGCTCGACATTACATCTTTCTGGATGTCAGCGGTATTGAATGCCAGTTAATCAAATATAACCTTATGCCTAATGTCATAATTAGAACACGAATCAGTTCTTTAAAAGGTGCGATGCGATAATTATGCACCTCGCAAAACACACAAAGCACGTTTCTTTGCTTGAAATATTAATTCTTGACTGTCGACAGCTCCATTGTGCGCATCTTTGCAGCACACTTGACTTTGTTTCCGGTCTGATGGAGGTCACCTTGTATGAAGGAGCAAACAATAGTCTCATGTCGTAGGCAACTCCCAGCGTACCCATTGTTATCTGTGTGAAGAGGCACTCACTGAGGTTGATGAATACGATCTGAATGCTGGTGTGAAAGATGAGAGAGAGAGAGTTAGAGGGAGAGAGAGGCTAAAAGAGAGAACTGATGATGCAAGTATAAGGCAAGATGCTAAATACTTTGGGCGAAATATAAAGCAAGACAGATGCAAGTTTGCTTGCAGTGGATTTGAAGCGGAGCGAGAGATTGAGAGGGTTAGCTAAAACATTAACATGCAGCTCAACAGGTAATGACGAAGTTGAAAATGTCCCCAGTCAACCTGCGCTAATCCAAACTGTCCTGGAAACAGACTTGAGGCGTTGCATCATTACAGCAGAGATGGGAACTTCCTTTGTTTTCTCGCTTGGATAATTGCCGTTTGGTTTGTGAAAGGAAATCGCACAAAAGCTGGCGCCTGACGCATAACACGTCCCAGGCACGTACGTGCGCCAGTGCAGATGCCCCCAAATATGAAACCTCTCATGAAAATGTCTCTCTTTCGATATCTATCATAACAGATTTATGGACTCATTACGGTGGCCTCTGTTTTACCATTGCATAGACACAAAGCAAAAACCTTAAATGTATAATTTATTTTTCTGCTATACCCCTCGTGTCCGCAGACGTGCCGTCTTACTGGAAATGCCATCAGAGAAAGGTTTTTAATAATGAAGTAAGGGACAGCTACATCAGTATAAACACAACACACAGCCCCAAGGGCTCACCCCAACCCAGCGACAGGGAAAATGGATGTGGACCTTTTGGAATGGAATAGAGATGGCCTCCTCTCTGGGTTATTATTCAAGCCTAATCTCCCATCAGGACTGGCTGTGTGAAGTGAACAAATGGGCCGAATGTGGAGACGTCGGTGGCATTAGAAAGGGTAATTGGGGAAGCAGGATTGGGCCGTAACGCTAACCAGGAACGCCCGGATGTGTAGTTCTGCACTTTATTTAGGGGTGCATATGTTTCAGTTGTTGTGACACACGCAAATGCTTAAACAAGTCTACTGAAATACTAAACATTTATATTTAAATGTTTAGTCAAACATTAACAGCACGAAAGCCAATGGTGTTTATGTAAAACCGGAGAAGAAAGCGGTGTTTAAGACTATGACAATCATGCTGGGCCACGATTCAGACACAGCCTTCGTCAAGTGTTGAATGTAAACCATATAAGATTTGTGCCTTTTTTGAATGCAACCACAAAACCCACAATCAATTAAAAGGAGACCAGATTTGCTCATACACAGTAGGCAAATACTTATTAACTTTTGTAAACATTTAGATATTATATGTGTTTTAGCTTTTCATGGGTGTAATTTGCTGCGCTGACAGGATACAGATGGTGGAATCAGGGAAAAACATTAGTGCAGAGCTACGCTACTGAAATAACTAAAACCTCAGTAATTAACTCTTTCCTTCATGCATGGGGTGAACAGGAATGAAGAGGAACTCAAGCAGACATGAGGGGATTTTATTTTAATGATCTGATCCACTGATCCTTTAAATTTCCGCCCCTGAAGGGATGGTGAGACAGGCACATACATAAAATTCCCTCTTAATTTATTGTCATATTGTCGCTATCAGGGCAAACTTGGCTAAAAAAGAACATTTAAATTTGCCTTATCTAAACTTTTCCAGATCTGAAGGAATATGAAGAAGTCCATGCGCAATAGAAATACATTTGTGGGCATTTTGGCATGACACGTGACCCGTTTTGTTTATATGACCTCTAGGAACAAATTAATTACAATTTTCTGCGTAACATAACAACACTTGAATGCTCACCATGAATCTCCAGGAACACGACAGACCATCCCTGTATGGTTTGGACTTACTTTACTCATTTCACACTGGTTTGCACAATACGGAAGGGTTTTACGTGCATGGGTGTGATCTTGTCAGATGATACACTTTACTTTTCTCAACACTTGTAATAATTGACCAACCACAGTTGTTTGTGATTATAGAATGGAGATTTAAAACAAACTTTGAGGTTATGGACAGACTTTTATATGTATAAGGATTAAAAACTTTAGATAACGCATGCAATATAATGTGAATATTGTATGGATTACTATTGCTTTGTTGTCAATGTATACAGGTGTTTTATTTGCTATCTGTAAGTACTGTAACTGTTTCATATTAATGGTCAGGGCTGCATACTAGCAGTAAAGTGCTGGCGATGATTCCCAGTTTGATGGTAAACAGCAGATTTTATGCCTGCTCCATAAATCTTGTTTGACATGGCTGGGAATGTGTTGTTTTTAGAGGCTAATGTGTATATATCTGAGGTTACGTAAGGATTGTGCCTATGCTGTTAAATAGAAATATATTTTTATATGTAGGCATATTTGTGGCACACTTAAAGGCAGTTGATGCACTAAACATCCTGTTTGAAAGGTAATACTTATTGTATGGGCCACAAGGGATTGGAATAGGCCAAATTTAAATTTTTACTACCTGGAAGAACGCCTTCCCCTCAACCATAGAGCTAATTCAATTTGTTCACAGACAGACCTCAATTTTACACCTTTAGAAAGATAAGCTGAATGTGTCAAAATTACAGTGCCATTTGCTGTTAAGCCAACACATTCTTTGCAGGCGGACCCATGCAACAAATTGTTCAGTTCCGCATACTTGTACTCTATATCTTAGGTCTGGAATGAGTACAGTGCTCATTGATTTGACCTTCAGCTTATCCTATTTGTCAATTTTACACTCTCCACTTCACCCAGACCTTCATCCTACAATAGTAAATAATTTACAGCTGCTCAGGTGTGTTGCAGTTAACAAGCATTACTGTTGCAGTACAAAACATTTGATTGGAACCCATAGGTGGCATTTACATTTGTAATAAAGAAATCTCCTTGTTTTAATATAACTAGCACTGTCAAAACAATTATTCCTGCTTAATCACATCAAGAGTAAAAGCTTGTGATTTTACATATTGGACTTTATGTCTGTGCATTGTGTAAAATAATTTAGTGTTCATAAATACATAGGCATACATGCATTTATTTAAGATAATTATTCAACAAATACAGAACAAGAACACTTCACAAGATATACACATGCATCTGCATTAGGTTTGCGTGATTTGGGTAAAAATATTGAATTGCAATGTTTGGACAAATTTTGCTATTTGATTTTTGATTTGAGTGAGAAAAGTCAAGCTTCAGTTCAATATTGTCTATAGTGTGGGGCATAGTACAGATTTGTTACCCTTATAAAAAAATTATTTTACAGTGTGTTTTTTATCAAATTTTAATTGCAGCCTTTGTACTTGGCAAAGTCGCAAATTGTGTATGCGATACGATTGCGATTAATTGCACAACCCCAGTCTGTATTTGTTATCAATGAGTTATCATGCACATTACACAGACATATATAAACAGCAGGGCTGCACAATTAATCGAATAATTGGTAAAACCCTCAATTATAGCTGATCATTTGTGCTCATTTCTGTGTGTTACGACAGTATGTTTAGTCACTTTAGTCATTAAGTTGTGAATCAGCAATTGTAAAATTTCTAAATTAACGTGTCCCTAAGATATTTGTTTGTAATTTTCAACTTTTTTTCTTTAACAAAATAACACCCATAACTATTTGTCATTACAGTATATTATTTAATTTTGAATGTTAATGTTTAGAATTGACAAAATCAAGGTGAATAATCAACTACTATGATTTTTGTCATTATCGTACACAAAACTCTTATTTTGGATTCGAAAATATGCAATTAATCGTAAATGCCCAAAAACAACATAAGTACATGAAAAAAAAACTAAAGTACAACAAAATACAGTGACTTTAAATCACAGCAGGCTCCTAGATGTTTCTGACCGAATGCAAAATATTTCAAATACCCAACTGAACATTGTGATTGTATTAGTTTCATGTGCATGCGACATACAGTTTCTTAAATAATCTAATTTTGCATAAGCAAATAGAAAGGAAATCCAACCAATAATTTTTGAACCAGGTGGGTAGGCCTTCAACAGTCCCCACCTTCACAGCTCATAAAAAAAGAACGCCACCCCACAGAGGTTATACACCGTCAAAATTTCCTGCAGCTACATTAATATCCCTATCTCCGGCTTATGGTGAACAGTGGGACATGCCGCAGCCAAAGACAGACCTAGCAGTCTTATACTTCACGCTTGATTTGACATGACATTAATTATTTTCTTCAGTCAGCTTTTCTGGGCTGCGTTTTTAGTCTCGCTTACAGTAATTTCTGCCTTAAAGGGACATTGTTCTCATGATACCTGTGTCATCGGACTTTGTTATGGTTGTCGTGAAGTCTTTTGACAGGTGCAGTACTTTTTTTGCATGGTGAGGATGTTTGGGAGGTAACCTAGAGAATGTTTTTTGGTTTATGGACTGCAAGCCACTGATTATCAAAGTCATGATACCGGTATCTGAGCATATGTTTATGAATCTTGTGCATTCAAGCGTGTCTCTGCATCCCTGTGGACCCCCAGAGCATTGTGACAAACCTCAACCGGTGACTTTGATGTGCCAGGGCTTTACCCGCTCTAACAGTAGTGAGAACATCGGTTTTAAAAGAGAATCTAGGGAAAGGCTCGACGCAAAATCTTTATCGATTTTAAGTCAGATCATATCACCGTAGACAGCATGAGTCTGATAGCACATCAAATGAAGACACCGGATTGATTTCTCTTCCACGTTTTTTTCCTAATTATCTCAGTGCTTATCTGTCTGCTGTTAAAAAAAAATACAGGGTTGAATTTCTGTGCTCAGCCCCAATCAGCGCTTTCTTTCTTCTTGCGTCTTTCCAAAATATCCCAGATTTACTAGACACGAATGTTTGAGATGGGATTGATTTGTATAATTGGGTTGTTGATTACATATGTTTTAATTCCGATTAAGATCTTGTGGGTATGAATGTCTTATTTGCAAGTGGTTAATGACTGCATTCATTCTAATCCCTCACCAATACCAGAGGAAACATTATAATGTGTTTACTTACATATGTTATTGGTTAACAATATTTAATAGTAATAAGCATAATACGTTTAGAGGGATGGTTCACCTCCCAATTTTTTTTTGCCATTTTATAGCTGCTATTTTCTTTCTTCCAGAGGACACAAAAGACAATGTTTTGGAAAAATGTTGGGAAATGGAAATGATTGGTCACAATTGACTCGGTTTTGCATCATTTGTGTTGGTTGCCAACATTTTCCAAAACATCTTCTTTTGTGTTCTGCAGAAGAAAGTCATACAGGTTTAAAATAAAATTTTATGGAAAATATAACATTTCCATGCCATAAAAACAGTTATTTAATTGACCTTATGTGCAAACACATCTGAATTCATAAACAGTGGTCCTCAATGGGTTTTTATATTTTATTTTGATGCCTGTTTTTTTTATATCTTATTTGTGTTCTGCAGATGAAAAAACATTTGAACCATTAACAAACGGTCTACATTCTCAGAGTTTAAAAGTCTGAGGTTCTGTTTATTTCACTGTCTGGGGGGTTAAGAAAGCAAGGGCGATGGCATGGTGGCGAATGGCTGGATGGGTGGTTGTGTGTGTGTGTGGTTCGCTCCCAGTGTACATAGCCCAATTCCCAATTACCCAATGTAACAGGAGCCATTAGATTCTTGACAAGTATAACAAAATTTCTTTATTAAAGAGTTGAGGCCTCTAACTGGGTTAGGTGTCCTGAGCCTTTGTGTTTCGTCTTGACAGACTGACGTGACACTTCTTTAATTGCTTGTACCTCAGCAGGTCAAGGGGTAATCTACTCCCCTCTCCATACAGCCGTCCCAGAGAAGAGATAGCTGAATTCATTTAGCAAATTAAGCTCGGAGAGTTGAGCGAAATCATTAACTTCCAGAGAATGATGAGAGTCCTCATCCACTGAAACAAACCAGATGGGACAAAGCCACCAGAACCCCCATCCCCCAAACTTGCCTCTGTTTCTTTATCTCGTGGATACACCCACACACACATTTGTATTAATTCTGAATATCCGTGGTTTAATCTTAGATTTCTCCACACATGGCAAGTGTGTGAGGTGATGCATATGTAAGCGTTAGGGCTGGAATGGTTGATAGCGTAATCTGTAAGACACAAATTAATTGTCAAAGTCGTCAGCTAGGGAGGCAGACCGACAAGCCAGGTCTTGAAGTCTGATTTAAATATTCTTGTGGATTTGCCGTCGCCCAGAGATGTCACATCTGATTTGACAGTCCCTAATGGCTGGAGACAGTGTGGATTTGTGTAAAGTTTGAATGAAGGTTAAAATGGAAATCCATTTTGATCTATGCCCCTCAAACATGCTTTATATTTAACTTTAATGGGAAATATTGCTTTAAAAAGTATATATTATGTATTGGAAAATTGTATATGCTGCAAGCACAGTTGTTCAATTTAGCTTGTCTAATCAGACAGGTGCGAACACATTTGAAGGGATAGTTCACCCAAAAATCTAAATTCTGTCTTCATCAACTCAATTCGGAGTTGTTTCAAATCTCTCTTTAATTCTGATAAACACAAAAAAAGATATTTAGTAGATTGCTTGCAACAAAACGGTTCTTGGGCCCAATTGACTACCATAGTACAAAAATTACTTTTTACTAATTACGATTACTTTTTTCAGGAATGTAGGACAACAATATGAGGTCATTTTTACTACCATTTTAATTTTTCCAAATACACTATTCTACACTATTGTACACTAAGCCAAAAATTTTATTCTGTCACCATTAACCCTCTTGTCTTTTTGTGAATGTTTCCTCCTTCAGAAGATATTTTTAAGTTTGTTGGTAACAAAATAATATAAATAAAATAAATTAATAAATAAAATTAATAAGCATTTATACGTCATTTTAATGACTGGAAAATACAAATAAATTACACTACACTATTCGACAGATTTCGATTTTTTGCGTTCCTCAAAATACCTCTTGTATTTGCAGGAGAAATAAAATCACAGTGGTTTGAAAAGAAAGATAAGAGGTTGAGTAAATGTCAGAATTCTTTTTTTTAACTAAACACAAATGCGAGTTAAAATATAGCCTGTGAATGTTATCATTTATTATTTGCTTGTTTAATTTGGGTATTGGTTTTGCTTCTCAAAGTAAACAGACAATTGGATCGGCTACCTGTGAATTAACTGTGAAGAAACACACGTGTAAGCCTAAAAGAGCGAGAGCAGGAGAAAAAGAGAACCTAATCTACTTTGGAAGTCATGTCTGGCCTGTACTCACAGTGAATTTCCTGGTGTAAATGGAAGCTAATGGGGGAAAGGTCTGTGTAATTCTCTGTCCATTAGCCACTCTGCCTGGCCTAATTGCTTAGCCGAGCCTGAACAATTTTGTTAGACATTGCTAGGGTAATTATTGCTGCTTTGGCTAAAAATAACAAACCTCACACCAAAACGCATGGCTGCTTTCTATTCAAAATCCCTCCCATCCATTTTCTCCTCTTACGACAAACCACGTTGTTGTGTTAGATGCTGAGCAGCAAGCATTAGACAGCAATGGAGACACAATGAGGACTGTTGTCTCCTACAGAGCATGGAAGACGTTTGAACATTATTTGAAATATTTGTATACACATTTGGGAATCTTAAAAACTCCACTTGCGCTTCGTTAAATTCAACCCAAAATTCCTGACATATGAAGCTCTTTAAAAAACAACGCTAGTTTGGGGCAAAACACACACTTTAAATCGTTTAAATCATTGATATCACAGATATCCCTACATTTATTTATGTGGTTTGTGTCTACGTGTGTCTGCAGTCCCAACGCCCGTGTCTTGCCTCTCAGTTATGCCCCTGGAAAACTTCCGTTCATATATTCCCATTCTCTCTTTTTGCTGGCCTGGCACTTGTGTTTATGTTGTGCCGTGATTGGTGATTTATATTTTGACAGCACACATCTGCGTATTTTGCTGATGTGCCGTTTTGGCGGGTACGTATGTGCCAGTCATCTCGCACACTATTGACTTTTTTAAAACCTTGGTCCTTGATGGAATTTATGAGCTAGAGATGTTAGCGGGCGTCTAGAATTTTCTCCCCATCATTCTCTGGAACGTTTCTCTCCGTTTCTCGCATCAGATGGAATCTCGCATCAGATGGAACAGCGGGAGAGATATCCCTGCCATTGTACGGAATAGATTTTGCAGCATTGTCATGTGACGCATGTCTCGAGCTGAAACGCGATGGGATAATGTAGCCCACGTCTCGAGAGAGGATGACAAATACAGATATGACCTCCAGCAGATGGAAGTCTTAATTTGCAGCAGCAAGTTTATTAAGACAAATGGACACAGGCACTCACAGCAGACGGGCAAGCCTGGAAGTACAAACAAACAATACATCAAATGGATGTGTTCATTCGTAGAATGCGAGCGTATATTCTTTCAGCCTGTGTCCTTGCACACACAACAGATCCTCTAAATAAAACAAGTATGGACATTTGGGGCCCGAGAGAGCAAAGCAGATGAAATAGTCTTTGTTTAGGAAACTTGCACAATATAAAATGGCAGAGACGGATTATTATCCTTTAAATTCTGCTGTAGTCATTGTTTTTCAGGATAGTTAGTGTGGTTTAAAAAAACTGACAGGATCTTAAAACGGGTTTTATGTCTGTCTATTTAAGCCTTTTTACAAGAATGCGAGCGTTTGCTGTACATAACATTGATGATATGGCTAATGTGAATGCTGTGAATGTCTGGTTCATTTGTTGTGAGTGTAATGTAGTCCATTAACATTTGGATCTCACTCAATAATTGCAGTGTTTCTAAATGCAGTTTTGGTGCTTGGAGATAATTTGCCATCTTGGAAGAATACCTGGGTCACATTACGGACAAAAGACTAGTGCTGAGAGTTCGAAAAAATGAATGTTATTTTAATTCTTCACGCTGTGTGTACAAGGAAATGTGCTGCAAAACAACAAAAACATCAATCAGTATTTTTGTCTTGTTTATAGGAACATTGGATGAGACTATAAAAGTTGTTTTCTTACAATTTAGTCTTGTCATTTTAAATTTGAAAAGTATTTTGAAGAAAGTTTTTAAGTGGGCACTCCTTGGTCAAGCTAACTGCATTTGTTGCCTTGTACTTGGACATGACAATAAAGTTGAATTTTCTCTAATCTCATCTCATCTCATCTCATATAACCAAACAGCAGTGGAAGCCATTTTCTTCTTTTCCATGGATAACCAGTTTCATTCCAACATTCTTTAGACTATATTTTTGTGTTCTGTAGAAGAAAGTCATGCAAGTTTGAAGTGACATGAGACAGATGGCCATTTTTCCTTTATTGTCAACCTTTTTGTTTTTAAATATAACACATTTTCTTTAATTTTTAACACATCAGTGTATAATGTTGTTGTTAGAGAATAAGTAATATATGTAAATTTATTAAGCTCAACCTTATATGCAAATCGAAGTATTTTATTTAACAAAAATCGCTTACAAAAACAGCCGGTCTAGATAGCATCGCTCTACTTCCTTGTATAATGACATCACCATCACGGTTAATCTCCGCCCACAGGAACACACAAAAAGGGGCGTGGTCTTGTTTAACTCCCACAGAGAAGAGGAAGATTTGAGTTTGTAGAGTGTGTTTGTTTGTCGCCATGTCATCGAAACTCTGTTATTTCCCAATCACCTTTGTTTGGCCTTCCCAGGGACACTGTCCTTAGAGATCAATGACACAAGTTATGTTTGTTTATCTCGATTCCCTATAATTATAAACCACATGTAAAACTATGTGCAGCACATTTTACTCAGGACAGCTTCCCAATCTCAATCAGTTTAATGCCGGATTAACATTAAAATTATTCCAGAAAGATGGAGCAGTTCCCTCTTTGTCTGGAGAAAGTGGACCACAACCGGTAAGTGTATGTTATTATTTAAGCTTGTACGTTTAACAGTTTCTGTAACTTATTACACAATAAGCATTGTTAACAAGATGATAATTGAACACCATGCGGACACCATCGACTGTTTATGTTTATAATAATCCGTTTAAATTGTTTGTTGGTTATATCTTTTTTAACTGTTTAAACACATGCTGGTTTAGGTCGGGGTGAAGTTTAGCTGCAGACACGCGAATCATTGTTCTATGTTTAGGGGTATACAAAAGCTGTCGAATCACAACACAGGAACTGCTGGCCCAATCAGAGCTCATCAGAACAAGGAAGTCATCAGCTGTTTTTATGAAATTGAAAAAAGCGGTATGCAGATAAGTACATTGAAAACTGTAAACACAATCAATCCTTTAAAAAAAATCGGGACCTTTAAAACAGGTAAACAAAATTGCTATTGGGCAAAGAAAAAAATTACCTCACGATGCATACTCCCTGTCTTATTTAAGGAAATAAATTAGGAGGCCTAGATTATTTTTAACTAGATGACACTTATTATAAGAGTGACACATAGTGTTGTCTGTTAGTAAACACGCACAAGAGAAAATAAGGATATAGGGAAAACTAAGTGAACATTTGGCCCATATCTTATTCACATTATTCCAGGTGAATCCAAAGTTGAACAACCTGAAAACCAGCTCCATGTTGAGGTAATGTTATCTTATATCTGAAAGGTTTTGTGACAGAGGGACTGCTTGTTTCTTTGGCTTAGGTCGGTATGGTCTCTCTCTCGCTGTATTTCTCTCCGTTCCCCTCTCTCACTTAGTCACGTATCCATTGATCTTGTGAAAATGACAAAATGGGGAAATAATATGAGCCGACGGGCGACATGCCACTTTGTCCCTACTCTCTTACAGCTTGTGTCGTCTCCAGCATCACTGCAAACAGCTGTGGGCCACTGGGTATACAATGCAGGTGTGTGTTTAAGTGTGTGTGTGTCTGTGTTTTAAAGTTTTTAAAGAGTGGATGAAAGAAGCTCAACATTTTAAATTAAAAAGATGAAAAGGAAATGTAGCAAATATAAAACATAAAGAAAGTGGCGAGCACAATGAGAAGATTGCATGTCGGAGAGGGTGGTTGAAGGGAGGGCACACATCAGAACTATAGAGAAGATGGGGAATGCGGCTCCCGTGGGAGGAAGTCACACTCATGGGGAAGCGTCTGTTTTTGTTGAATTAAATGATGTAGGGCACGCGTTATGCGTGACGGTCAGGACTCGTCGGGTGAGTTTGACTTTGAGTGAGGTGTCTTGATTACCAGACAGTCATTGCATAACATTTGCAATAATATCGTCATCCTATTATTAGAGGTGCAGGTGTTCATATTGGGTCAAAGATGGTTCAAATTGTGCTTCTTGTGAAGGAGAGTATGTAATTCATTTGACGACTGTGCGGGAAACGCCTATAAGTCTTAAGGTTGAGTAAAGAGAGATTATTATAATTTGTAGGTGAACTATCCCTAAAGTGTATACTTTTATTTGGTTTGTTGAACACAAAAGAAGATTTCTTTTTAAAAACAAACAAAAAAAAAACTTGTTCTATGAAGTTTCTTTCTTTTTGCATGTAAAATAGTCCTTTAAAGCACTGAGAACACCCTAACACCCTTAAATGTCAACTTGCTAACTATCACTAAAAATAGCGACACAAACCAAACATACTGTATATCACATGTGAGAATGTAGTTATGCAATGCATGTCTAAGGAATTAAAGAAATAAGGAGTATTCAGAGATCTTTATGCATAAATATGCATAAAGGGATAATTCACCCAAAATGAAATTCTGTAATCATTTTCTCACCCTCCTTTTATTTAAATATTTATGATTATTTTGCTTCTCGAGAACACAAAATGAGATATTTTGAAGAAAGTTGGGAACCGAACAGCAGTGGTTGGCATTCACCTATATTTTTTCGACACGTAATCATTGCAATTAATATGTTCAGACATTCTTCAAATGTCTTTCTTTATGTTCCGCGGAAGAACGCCACACAGGTTTGTAATGTCAAAAGAAGAGTAAAAGTTGACAGAATTTTCTATTTAGTGTCTTGTATTGGATATTGCATGCAATGAAAACGATGCCTAAATGCATCCCTTATGCATGTTGTCATTTGTCATTTAGCAGACGCTTGCTGTTAGTTGCTGACATCCCTGCCTCTCCTCCATGGCTTCAGCTAACCTAATTTAAATTTTCATTTAGATTGTCTTAATTTATTCTTCTCGTGTGTCAAAAACAAGAAGGATGGGATTGAAAAAAGATACACGGCCAATTACAATCTTTAGACCGTCAATGTGAGATGTTAACGCTGTCCGTGAGATTAGTTATGAAGAAAGAGAGAGTTATTCCGTCCGAGACATGATGGCATTTGTTTTGTTGCCCCGTCTCCATTATTAAAGCAGACTGTCATTGCGGATGTGATATATATTCAGCCGTGCAGCCTGAGGTGCAGTAGCGTTTCTTGCTTTGGCTGGTTGCATGCCCTGTCAGATCTGGCTCCACTTCCATAGCAGATGTCTGGCTGCTGCGCTAGAGACAAAGCCTCGCGCCGAGGCAACGTGAGGGGGAAGAATCCTTGGGGCGAGAGGTCTGGAGTGTTTAGATCAGTGTGCGTTCACGGCCTCTGTCTGGTCTTTTCTTTTTATGATAGCAAACAGCACAGCACAGTGGACGTGTGTGCAAATGATAGTACTGATCTGGTCCCTAAGGTATGTGGATGCACACACACACACACACACGCTCGCGCACACACACACACACGCTCACACACACACGTTTTTCATCTTCAGTTATTTAACACCTCTTTGTAAAGCTGTCCTTTAGCTAAATGTTATTTGGCACCTGTCACAACATCTCGATGTATGACAAATGGCCTACTCTAACAGTACTTAAAAGCATGTTTTTATGCTTTGCCGAATCCAACAATTGGTCGGCTGTGGCTGTGCCACAAGCAATAAGTTTTTTGTTTATTTTAATTTGTCTAGATTTATGATGTGGTGTTTTCATCTTGTCATTTTTGAAGGATGTGTCATATCCGTTCTGTGCTTGTGCACGTAATGACATCTTGCTTGCGCGTTTATAATTTGCATTATTTTAATAATATTGTTCGGCCCAGGCACATCAATCTCAAATAAAGATTGAAATACGTGTAGTTCTCGTAATGATGTTGGGTATATGGGCTTAAACAGGAGAGCTTTTGTGAGGTGGTGTGCTTGATGTCTCAAGAAAAGAGTTAAGGAAATCTCACCCTGCAGTTGTCTCGAGTCACAGATGATGTTCTGCCTTTAGCTTCTTCAAGAAAAGGTTTTATAGAGACTGCATCTCACAGTTGTGCTTGTGCAGTGGTGGAGAACATAGCTAGCAGATTGTTGGCAGAATTACTGTATGCAGCAAGAGTACTCAGATTTAGTTATTTTGCTGTTGCTGCTTGAGGCTCAGTGATCCATCAGAAAGAACCAGGTTTTATCCCCAATACAGAGAAAGTAATCTGAAGTGCAGTTATAAAAACCAGAGAAGACAGCGTTTTAAATTATTCAGACCTTTTCTTCAGAACTGAAATTACTGTGGTAAAAATTTGCTTTTTAGCAAAGCACATCCCTTTTTTTTCATCAAGCGAAACTTACAAAGTAAAACTAAAAGTAAAATAATAATTAATGTTTTATATCATTATATGCGGAAAAGATTAACATTACTTAAATTAGCAGATTTAAACACATAACATCGTGTATGTGTTTTGATTAAACCAATATTCCGATAAAATTCAGATGGCATTTATTTACATTTACATTTAAAATATGGCATTTAGGCATTTAAGTACTACATGTGATTTCATATTTCACCCAATTTTATACATGACTTATAATAAGAGCATTCCCTATAATTGAATATGAGGATTATATGTAGGTTGAATAGATAAATACATATAATATGTAATATAAACATAAACATAAAAATGTATAAAATAATTTAACAAAGGACTGTTAGTCTTTACCAGACTGCAAGCTTCTCTCTCTCTCTCTCTCTCTCTCTCTCTCTCTCTCTCTCTCTCTCTCTCTCTCTCTCTCTCTCTCTCTCTCTCTCTCTCTCTCTCTCTCTCTCTCTCTCTCTCTCTCTCTCTCTCTCTCTCTCTCTCCCTCTTCCTCTCTGTATCTCTCTCTCTCTTTCTCTCTCTCTCTCCCTCTCCCTCTCTGTATCTCTCTCTCTCTTTCTCTCTCTCTCCCCCTCTCCCTCTCTCTTTCTCTCTATCTCGCTAGTTCGTTCGTTTAAAGATTGTGTTCATGGAATATGAGCTGCGTGTGAAGAAAAGACTATTTAAACTTGGACCACTATGTCAAGCCTTTGAAATTTGTAAAGTGTGGAATGGAGAAAACATTGGTCTTGCATTTCTCTCAGAAAATGTGCAGGTGCGCTCTTAAATATGACCTGCGGTGTAGTGTAGGGTTTGTAATGCACTATTCTTTGTAAAGCCACCCTGGAAAATAATTGAACTCAAATAAATCTCATTTGAGTTTAAGAACCTGGTTTAGGTTGAGAATATGTTTTTTCAGATTTGATACTCTCATTTAAGCTGAGATATGTGGATCATTTAAAACATTTTGTAAAAGGATTTTTCGCTTTAGTAAATGCAATACAGATAATTGATGCACTGAAACCAAAATTAGTGAATTTAATTTTGATTCTCAATACATTTAAATAAACATTGATGCAGAATGTACAGTATACGCATCAAGTTATATTTATATCCGCATCTGATCAATTCCAGTGTTATGGATGTGACATAAAAGCATTCGGGTATTTGTTCACAATACACTTAACTGATCTGTTTATATTTTACTAAACCCTTGAAGATTGTGCCTGAACATCAGAAAAATATCTGTCTACACCAAGTTTTCTATTAAAAGAAAGAAAATACATTTCATTGATGTGACAAAAAAGGAAATACTAATAGGAGTTGACAAACTTTGCAGAAATTTAGTGAGTTGAAATGCATAAACCAGAAGCAATAAGACCCAACAAATGGACAAATGATAGCTCTTTATAGAACATAAAATACATACGATAGCTTAGTTTTTGCACACTTTATTCCTATCCATCAGCACCGGCCTGGATAATTTTGAGGATAGAAAGATTTACCACCATGACATTACTTTCAAGTAACATCCAGTAAATTGAAATTGCTACAATGATCCGTCCATTGTGATTGGATTTCAATGGTGGAGAATGTGATAATCTTCATCAAAGTTAATGATTTTTTTGTCCCGGGTTCATAACTAGTGCAGATTATGGTAACATAATAATTAATGAGATTTTTCAGTTAACGTCTTTGCGTTCATTGAATTAATGTTCTTGACTCCCATTATCATTTTAAATCTGGATTAGAAAGTAAAGATGATGAAATTTTTGCTGTGAATGGTCTTCAAACCCTTATTTCATTTTAGATGTATTCGCAAATCTTATAGTGTTTGAATCATCAAAAACATTAAAGGGCCTTTCTTGTAATGCATTTAACTATGAGGATTTTCCACATTTATTGGACGCACAGTGACACCCTAACACCCACTTAATGGAGAGTTAGGGGGTGAAATTTATTTCTACCTGACGGGACAACAATTTTATGTGGCCTATTGTGTGCGAAGGGCTGTGAAAGAGACCATTTGCATGCAAATGCAGGAAGGAAATAATTTCTCTGAATCACAGGGAACAGCACTCTTCATTTCATCTTCTGCATATAGGCCTATGCTGAAATGGGATGATGCTAGTTTACGCTTTATGCTAAAGCATCATATCATGGGCGAAAATTTCTATGCTCGGTTAAGTGCAGGCGATCTTTTTTTTCTGTCTCACATGCTATAGCGGTGTGACCTGATGGATAAAATCTAGACTGGTGACTGAAAGGTCACCCAAAATAGCGAGCCATCTATCATGAGTGGTCACAGCCGTACCCTGGAGCAAGCAACTCGACCCTGGGTTACATCAATTGGATCATACCTATATGATGTTGACATATATGGCAGCTAGACATATTGAACATGTTTGTGGCTTTGCTGTGTTTCTAAGAGCTGTCTGTCAACAAAACAGGAAATAGTTGGATTGTTGGCTGTGTAATTTTGAAATGGTGTGAGACCTTCTGGACAACTGCAATATACATTGGTATTTTGTTGAGTAAAAAGAAAAGTTTACATGTTGTTAAATTTGGTTTAGATGTCTTACATTTCTCCGCAGCATGTCATAAACCACTTCCTCTTCCTGAAAGCCATTCTTGTTAAAAACCTTAAAATAAACATTTGTGTCAGATGCATCCAATACAAGGGATTTGTGGAGCAGGAATTTTCATTTTGTTTGTGTGTGATATAATGAGTGGCAATGTTGGCCCAGAAATTTGATTTGAAATGTTTTTGCTGTGTGTTCGCATCATTGGTCATGGCAGATCCTGATTTCGGGTGACAATGTTCTGTCCTGCACAGCTCTTATTTGCTGTCCACAAAAACAAATGCATACAAACGCACTCCTGCTTGTTGCTGATATATATACAGTTTTGTTTTGTTTTGCTGGCAAACCGTTATTTAGATGCGATGGCTTCCGGTGGTAACATCCCTATCGTCATTTATGTCAGACATCTCGCATTGTAGTAGTATTTCTATAATGCAGGTTTGTCCTTGCTTAAAACTACATTTCTAAAACCCGGCTTTAGGGTTTCTTATCATAATCCAAATCCTTCACTAGAAGGTCACGGTGTTTGACAGGTCTCTGTTTAAACGCCAGGGCAATTTTTAATTACGTCCCAATTACATGCCTTGTGAGCAAAATGGTCTCATCAAAGACTTCCTGTAACTGTGGTTTTAGCCAATTAGAACAAGACTGCTGCGGATTACTTCATGGACATTTTTTAATTTGATATATGAAAGGGTAAAAGTAATCCCACCCCATTTCCATATACACACTCACATTTGTGTAAGGAACAAATTAGTTTGTAATTACCAAATATTCCACATTCTTTGGCACATTAATTTATTCTAATAGCGAAGATATTACATCCTAATCCACTGCAAATTCTTACCTGTCACAGTGGTGCGATTTGGAAGTGTAAGAGATGACAGCAAGAGGCAGGAGGTTTGTCATTTCCATTATGTAGACCTGCACTAAGCACAGTGCATTTCGACACATTTCCCACTGTTTCTAGCTCATATACGTTGCTTGGATTGTTGTTAGTCATAAATGTGGATATGTATGTTTGTGTTTGTATGTTTGCAGGGAATTTTTTTTTAAAATTTCTTTGTATATGTATATGTTATCAAACGGCTACCTTTGATAAAGTCAGATATGTTTCAAAGCTTACATGCAACTTCATAGTGCACAAAGAAATTACAAAAAATGGTTTATGGAGTGAAAACAAGTTTACGAAAGTAAGTTTAATTTTATTATCTAATTATAGGCTGCAGATATTACCTTACCTCTTGACTGACTCTCAAATGATTTGTTCAGCGATTCAGTCTAAACCCTGACAGTTTGCTCTGATTTGATTGGTCAGCTGTCAAGTGTGCTACTTTTGGTCTACTGCGTACAGCATGATACACAAATGTAATGTTCATCAAGTTTTTCCAGGCAGTCCAAAAAAGCGTAATGGGACATTGCAGATTCGATTCATTTTTCCCCCAAACCAATTACTATATGTTACTTAATATTTTAATAATTTAAAGTAAAGTAAAGGAAAAATATGCTTTCTAAGTCCATGCTTAACAGAAAAGTATTATCTTAAGCAGGGACCTTTGTCTTGGTTTAATTAGGATATTTAAGTTTCTTTTGAAAAGTCTTTAGAAAAACAGTACCTATGTGCTTTTTGAGACGAAACCAAGATACAGGTTAGGATAAGTCGGGGCTAGTAATTCACAGTTAAGACACCTCAAATATTCATTATAGTCTGGGACTTGCCTTAAGTCTAGTCTATAAAACTGGGCCTAGAAGTATTAATGTTAATGTGTGATCACATAATGTACCTTTTGAAAGATATCTCAAAACAGATATCTATTTGATAAATTACTATTTGACTATTAACATGTCAAAGTAATGCAGTGAAAATATGAATCAGCTGTTAAGGGTCAGTCTGTCCGAAGAAATCATTTTTCATCACTGAAAACACTAGTCACGGTATTGCAACTTTGAAGTAAGCCATCTCCATAATTATTCTTACATTAAAGACATGCACACAATATAAATAGAGATAGCTTAATAATCCAAAAAGAACCTTAAGACCCTCACTATCCAGGAAGGACCATTAAATAAAAATAAGAAAACAACAAGGTTGTGTGTCACATGGTCTTGTATTGAACACAAGGCTTACCTAGACTTGTCCTGTGCTATTGATCATGTGCCATTATATCACTGAGACATAAAGGGGCCTAATGAATGTAACATTTATGAATGTAAGCTCACAACAACAAGGGAAAACCTTTTGATAAATCTACAATGACACATTGGGATGGGTTGTCTCAAAATGGCAAACAGATCACAAGGCTGTTCGAAGTGTTACACATTGACTTTGCTGATGATACAGTAAAAGCTATACATTTCATGCTGCCTTTCAGATATTACATCATCATGACATGTGTGGCGACATCAGTGTCAACAAAAGATCTCCGTATATTTCAATCTCATATCAAACTGAAATATATCCAGCAGTGCTGTTTACATTATTTTGATCTTTGGGGTTGTGATAGGTCTTCAAACATTCACATTTGGGTTTTTCGTTAATCACAGCTGAAGAAAAAATGTACTTGCTCATAGTACAAACATATTGCAGCAGCCATTATAAGCGAGGGTGGCACTTTTTGGAAAATAATCAGTAGGAGTTTAATAAGAAGTAATAAGGTGATGAGATGAAAATGTGATGCTCATATTGAAATTTCGATCTTTGTGCCTATATTTGCAAAGATACCAACGTCTGCGCTCGGTTTTCAGCATAACATTGTTAAGATCTGTGAGTTCACCAGAAGCGGAGGATATTGGAGATGAAGATATGCTCTCTATTTACCTTGCTGTTTGTGAGTCACTATATTAAAAACTTTTCATTTTTGCCCACTTTTCTTGCCTCATGAGTATTTGCTACTATCAGATGTCCATGCAGCTTGACGCCTAAAAATATGGATTCTTTGTCCCAAACCCACACTGTTAAAAATTCTTTGAAAATAGGGCACAATATACTCTATTAACATAAAGAGATATTCCGTATTTAATATTTACAGCTGGTAAACCTGTATTTTACACTTTGTGGTGCATTAAATTATACATTCAAGCATTAATGGAAATGTCTTTAAAATAATCCCAAAAATTTCTGGTAATTTCTACTAGCACTTCATCCGTAATTTTACAGGTACTTTCTACAGGCAAGTGGCAGTCTCTTTTTACAATGCATATGTAAATATATGTATATTATACTATACGCAATATGAAAGTTTCCATTAATGCCTTAGGCAGATCGCTCGCCAGAGATCTCGTATCAAACAGCGTTAAAGCCTCCTCAATACTTGAGCGAACAGGTGATGTCTTATCACAGGCGGAGAGCCAGCCGCATGGATTAGACTCCAAGTATGCCTTCTGCTGTATTTTAAATATGCTTTTATACAATAAGCCTTCCCTTGTGTGATCACTTTCTTAGATTTTAAGACCAGTGTGAGCGATGCCTATTAATACGCACACACCCAAACTTACTTAAAGCGCACGTGTTCATACGATTGTAAAGTATTCTGATAGCGTCTGTCTAGCACATCAGTCACACATCGGTGCTAATCCTCAACGCTCGCCCTCATATCCTAAAAAAGAAAGAAGTAAGAGAAATACCCTGAGTTAAAGAGATGTGAGAAGGGGATTTGCATTCAGAAGGGCCATCCTTCAGCACCAGGGCTGAATACTCATGGAGCTCCGCCATTACCGACGGGTGCACTCGCACATTAAACCATCAACCTGCAGCTCAATTGTTATGTTAAGCTGCCGAGGTGAGCGGTCATTGAAGCCCATTAAAAGTGCAGAGATCATTGAAAGCTTCTGTCTCGCTGTGCTCATAAAGTTGAAGAGTGTCTGTTTGGCAGGTCCAAGATTAGGTCGACTTTACACAAACAGCATACATTGGCTCAGCTTTTAGATCAATTTGGGAATAGCTGAGAAAGCTGAATTGATTTACATTATTTACTACAGGATCAAAAAGGACTGTTTGGAAGATTTTAGCCTTATTGACCCGACAGTAATCAGTTTGAACTACAGAAATCATTGTTTCGGTTAAATTAGTTGGTTGAATCATTTGGGGTAATGACTAATTTGAAATGACAGTAGATGTAACTACATTAGAATTCAACAAAAACATTTGGTGTGTCTAACAATTCTATATTTGAAGTGAAGTGAATTTGTTTAATAAATACTTTTTTTGTTCCATTACATTACACTTAAAATATATTTGTGCATTTGTGCGAGAGATTACCTGTTGGGTTTTTTATAAATTATTTAATATTTTCCATTTTAGAATTAAAAAAATCATATAAGGTTCATCTAAACAAATATTTATAATGAAAATATATATTTATTTTGTTATGATTACTAAGCCACAATGTGGGTACATCTGAAACATGAAGGGCTCAGTGATTTTAACACATCAAAGTTTGCCTGAAAGCGAAGTTACTTTCCAGGCCATATGAGGATACGGAGGAGTTATGATGGAAACTGTTTCTCATTTAGAGAGTAGTTTGAGGTAGTATTGGATTACATTCGTCTCTCTGTTCATGACAAAATTTCTGAAATCCCAGAAATCAGTCCCATAAGCCACCATTTCCTCCAATCGTATCGGTCTTACCGCAGATACAGCAGTGAAAACGCTGACCGCTATTTCTCAATGGTCCATCACGGAAACGGAGAGAACATGACAGAAGGAAGTTTTAGTACTCTTGATGGACAGAGCAATCCAAACCAAGCAAAGTGTGGCTAACAGCACGTCACACCCTCACATCTGATACACATCTAGTCCATCTGACGTTCCATTATTCTGGTTGTGTTAGTTTCGTTTCCTGCTGATTCTTCGGATGCGGGCTGTCAGTTCACTCAAGTTAAAATAAACTGAGCAAGGGCTTTCAACGAGGTGATATTTGAGTGAAAGAGGTGAAAAAAAAACAAGCCAGCAGTTGGCCTTTAGTCTTGGCTATGACAACTATTATGAGAGCAAGAAGGCATAAAGGGAAATGATGCCATGATATGACACGAGTATGGACAGGCACTACAAAATGACAACTAATAAGTGTCTTTGGAGAGAAAAGGTGACTTCTAAGGTGTTGGTGGGATAAGGCAGGACAGTTGTCATCAGACATCCGTCCTGTCCCTGCTGTCAGGGCCTGACAGCGGTGTGTGTTTGCTTGAGACGACCCGACCTTCCTCCGCTGCAACATGATCCGATGAACAGAACAGGATACAGCTCAATGTCAGTTTACACGCTCCCCGTTTCACATTTGTCAGGTCCAGCCATACAGCGAGATATTTCAAAACAGTGTGCATACTTTTTTAAAGTCTGTTTCCTCAACCCACCCTTGCTTTCACATTTTCTCGTTTTAAAGCTGTCACGACATCACTCATCATTTGGAGTTTTATGGTAAATTATTAAAAATGATTGGGTATGATTACAGAGTTAGTCATCATTTCATACGAGGTGTGAAGGACGTAACCAATAAGTGTCAGGGGCGTCTTTCTGAATCGCTCTGTTGGCTAATCCTAATGTTGGCGACGACATCATATCTATATTTCCATTTTATTTGCCGAGATGTGATTTTAATGATGGCCATTCAGTTACGTTCATACCAAATATTATAAACGTACACCTGAGGTTCTTTCACACATTTAATACAGACTAAGTAGGTATTAATTAACTGTTACTTGGTGTCTCATTACACTAAGTGATCATAGCCTTTTAATGTAGCAACATCATTTTTGCGTAAATGTGAAATAAAGGCTTTCAGGCAAATGCTGGCAGAATTATAATATTAAACATTTCTTGTACGAAGCCAATGTAGAGGTTTGGGTAACTGTCTCACAGTGATAATTCACATCAAAAAGAAAATGATGTCATCATTTGCTCACCCCTATGTCTGTTCAAACCTAAATCATTTTATTTCTCCTGTAGAAGACAACAGAAATGGTTGTGAAAATGTTTTCATCGAAAAAAGGAAGGTCCTCATTCATTACAATTGTATACACAAAACCAATGCAAGTCAAAGAGTCCAGCCATTGTTGTTGTTACCAGCATTCTTCAAAATATCTTCTTTGTGTTTTGCAAAAGAAACTCATACAGGTTTGAAATGACAAGAGAGTGAGTAAATAATGTCAGATTTTTTTGTCAGAATCACATTTAAGAACGTTGGAAACCAAACAACAGTGGATGCTTATGACTTACATTGTATGGAGAGAAAATACACATTTCTCAAAATATAGTTGTGTGTTTTAAAGAACAAAAACATAAAAAAATAGAATTTCTAAAATCCTCCAAAATGGAATTTTCTTACTTTCACAAACTATACGTTAAATAATTTAAAAACGAAAACATATTAGTTATAATAATAATAATAAAAAAATTCCATTGTAATTGTGTCTTTTTTTGGTATTTTTTTATATTTTGTTACTTTTTACTTAAGTTCTGCCAATGAAAGGAAATGCATTATATTCAGCATAGGCACTGAAATATACTTCATTGTCCAAAGTGTCATCACGTTGGTCATCGTTTTCAATCATATTCATGCCAACGTATCTCATAGTCATTCAAGAGGTGAGGGTTCCAATGATTCCACACAATTACCATTGCCTCGCTGGTGTAGCTGTATGCTTAATATCCGTTTCTCTCTTTTGATAGCACGTGCACCCTGCCATTCTGCCGGCAACTCCGATTAATCAGGTTCTGAGTAATTGTAGCTCCTGTCATGACTGGAATGAGGATGCAGCTCCGGCTCGCACTCATGCAGTCCGTCTTTTCAAGTAATCCATAGAGTGTCCAAAAGGAGGTAATGAAAGTCTACCGTCGTCAGTGTCAAGAGAATTAATAACCTGATCACCAGAGTAATTCATATTCCAGTCCTTCTTTGGTTTGTTGCTTTCTGCGGTAAAAAAGCAGCACACACCACACGAAAGCGAGGGCTATGCGATAGAGTACGTGTAAGAGCCATCGGCTCTATTCAGACACCATAATTCAAGAGTAAGTGAAAATAGCAGCAGATGAAGGAAACATAATTCCTCTCGTTATGTGGCCTCTCTCTTTTTGTTAAAGTGAATCAGAGCTAGATAAGGACGGGTCTGCTTTTTCGACATTGATAATTGTGTGCCGTCATTTGCCGGGGAAGAGTACATTACCTGAATGTCTCGCAGTCCTTCATGCCTGTCTGTTTCGGTCGGAACATTTGAGGGACGGTTCCCTTCATAAAATCCATTAGCTTCCTCGCTTTCCTGCTAAACACAGGTCTAACATGGCGGTCTAAAGCTGTATACGCGTGTACTTAAAAGCATGGATGACAGGAGAGAGGGAATTTGCAGAGCAAAAGAAGCTGAACCACATTTAATGTACCACAGCATGACTGGGCCAGAACTTGCTAAATATATGCGACAGCTCGCTGAGATTTTGAATTTAGACAGCAACGGGCACTTACGCAAGAGTAATAGAATTTTCACAATTATTTGCATTGGGGTTATGCGGTTTCAATGCTTTTAGCTCATAATGCTCACTTACCGATTTATCACTCATTTAAGGTGTTTTAAGACCAGTTGGGGCCTTGAAGATTACTTCTGCTTTACCTCCACCCGTGTCTTAAGGAGATCCTCGGATTCCAAACCGCATTTTACATTCCCATTGTGTGTTTGGGTGTGTTTGTCAGTTCCTGGAACATTTTGTGAAGTAACTTATCTTAAAGTTCACGAAAAAGCTAATTATTGTCTTTAATAGAAATCAGATGTCTTGGACTACAGAAACCTTTGGGATTGTAGACATCCTGTGATGTGTGGTCAGAGACCTATTAGGAAAGATACAAAGCAACAACCTAAATAATAAAACTTGTGTAATTTGTTCTTCTTGATGTATTGCCATGTATAGTTGTGGACTCAAATAATTATATTTGGAATGGCTTTTACATCAAACAAGGGTTTCTTTAAAGAAGGCCCTTTAAAGATGTTGAATTGTAAAGCTATGGCAAGGTCAGACATTTGAAAAGCGGTGAATTTCTTTACCTGCGACCTTGACAGGCAGGATGTAATATGAATATAATTATACTGAGTGCAGAAATAATAGGTCCCATAAATTCAGTAAACAACAAATACCCTGACATCACCTGTGCTGATGACATGTTTTTTTTTTGACAGGACAAACTAATACAGTGGTCTCAAGGGACTGACAGGAAACAGTCAATTTGCCTGAACTAAATGTCAGAGCAGTCAGGCGTTCCAATGGGAGAGTCAAGTGCTGAAGTTACGCTAACACAAAGTAAAGGAGAACCTGGAAAAAAGGTATGGCAGTGTTAACAAACAGGCCGATTCGTTTTATCTTTGGCTAATTGGCAGTTAGTGAGGGAACACTGCAGGGTATTGATGAGGATGGTGTACCGACCCGGAATCCTCATGGTGTGTCTACTGTATTGGTGTTAATGAGTTTGTAGTTTATGAGATGCAATTAAAACCGGAGAATCAAAAACGTTCATCATTAAAGTGACAGTGGCCCAAAAGAGACAATTCTGGCCTTTATAACTCACCTCTAATTGTGAGAGAAATATATTTGGAAGAATGTCACTACTTCTTGGACCCCACTGACAAATGACAATGGAAGTTAAAAATGCCCCTGATGTTTTTGTTCTATGCTCTTTAAACATCTTATTTTGATAAACAAAACACAAAAGTTGTAAATTAATTTTTCCTACTTTGGTAGTCAATTGGGGTTTGGTTTTATGGTATTCTTCCAAATATGTTTTATTGTGATTTGAAACAATTGCATGGTAATTAAATGAAGACAGAATTTTATTTTGGGTGAACCTTTGCTTTAAAGGTGCCGTTCAGACACATTGACAAATTAGTAAATGTAAGGAATGCATAAATAGGTAAAGGTAAAGAAAAAAAAAGAAGTTTACTAAAAAAATGAAAATTCTCCCATTGTTTGCTCGCTTGTCACTTCAAACCTGTAAGACATCTACAGAACATAAAAGAAGATATTTTAAAGAATTTTTAAAAAATTGGAACCCATTCACCTGCATTGGTTTTATGACCATACAATATAATTAACTGGGTGCCAGTTCTGTTTGGTTACCAACTTTCTTCATAATATCTTCTTTTGTTTTATTATTATTTATTAATATTGTGTTTGCAGATTATTCTAAAAAACAATCTTTTGTTCTAAGCAGAAGAAATACAGGTGTCAATTGAGTTGTGGAAAATTAGATAATGACAGAATTTTCATTTTTGGGTGAATCACTTCAATTACCTTCTATCACTTACAGTGCCCCAAAGATAGTAATAAACCTATTAAGTATTGTACACTAACCACACTCTAACACACATAAACGTTGCTTTCTCAATAACACAATCATGTACATGCATGCTGCTCCCATATTATTATATCCCAGTTTGTGCTGCATGCAGTGTTATCAGACTTTATCAGACTAATTGAATGTTTATAAGCCAAAGCACAAATGTCAGTGCATGTCAAAACACCCTCAGACCCCAGAGGGTTAACTCGCTTTATCGTGAACCTTGGGATTTGTAACTTCACAGATCATTTACAGGTACTAACACACACACAAACACGCTAAGGAAATGTAAAATAAGGTTTAGAATCTTAAAGGCACTTCAAGACATTATTTTGTACGGTAGATAATAGCAAAACATGCATGTAATGCAAATCCATTGTTCAGTTTGGAGAATATTAACCAGAGAATGACGATACTGATTGTGATTTATTTATTGAAAAAGAATAGGACAATATTCGGCGAAGGCTGAATCATGATATTACTTTATGTTGTCTAGCTCTGTGTTCACTGCCTGTCAAACTATATTCTAGCGCTCTCGCTGAGAACTGGACTAGTAGGACATTATTGGGATAATTGCATGTCCACTCAAGGGATGCAAATGGGTGTGTTATGCGATCAGACTAATAGAAACTTTTTGACAGGGAGGCCGAATGAGGTGGAGCCGCCTAGGGTAGATATGAAGCGTGAGTTGGTTGTGAGATATAATTATTCAGTCAAATAATGCTGATGGGGCTCTATCCAGAGAGCAGGGAGGGAAGTGTATACATGGTAGTTATGGAACTATGCTGAAACATTTCGCCATAGAGATTAATGGCCAGAAGCGTCACAAGCTATAGACAGGTGCCGTCAATGTTACCATAATGTTTCCAAAGGTATTTGCTGCCAGTCCTTCATATTTCATATTATGGTCCAAAATGCCCACCAGTAGTCCCACGCCCTCAGGTTTTAGACAGACCGACCTCGAACATCCAGTACAACGATGTCTAGTACAATAAGGAAATTTCCCCTTCATGTTGATGGGTTGTTGTTTACTTTAAAATAAAACCCTGACCCTCTTCTTTCACTGTGCTAGCCGGATGGAGCGTCAGTCTGCGGGTGCTGGGATTGGAATCCCAGGGTAAATTGAAGTAGAGTGCCCACTGGGTAAAGCAGAACAGAGAGCTTTGGCCCCGGGGATACAGGTTTTTAATTTGAGTGAGGCGATGTTGGTGGCCTCTAAATGAGCCCTGACAATAAGGAGGGTTTAATGAGGGAGGCAGAGAGAATGAGAGAAGCTTAAAGTGGAGAGAATGTGCTCACAAGCCCAAGGGCATGACTGCACACACAGAGATTCAGAGGTCGGCAGCAACATCAGTGCTTGTGCTTGTAGAAGTGCAACATTGGTGTAGACAAAGCAGTGGGCTGAGTTGGCTGGTTTTGCAATAAAGAGAGGAGAAGTAAAAGTTTGTGGAAAAGATAGGTTTATGTGTATCTGCCTCAAGGGGTCAAAGTTTGGTGGTTAGTATGGGCCAGGTGGCCACTATTGGTAGATACCATCCAGCCTTTAAATGCCTCTCTATGCATCTTAGCCAAAGGTAAGATACACTTTCAATAAACAATATATATTGTTTTCAAACTTATATACAATGAATACACTCACCAACCATCCAAATGCGGGTAAAAATCAAGTCAACAGCTTTTGTTTTTTAGGTTACTTAAAATATAAAAAATATATAATAAAAAGCATTTATATTTTGTAAGATAAGTAGGTTTTGTGAGAAAATGATAGGATATATTAAAATAATGTTGAATAATTAATGTTGGCTGTATTAACCTGAAGAGATACAATTCTAATTTAAATGTTCTTTAGCAATTTTCATCTTTACAAAAAACTTTATATAGAAAAACTCAATGGTAAGGTATAAAACATGTACTGTAAATTGTGTCCATTTACAATTTTACTTTGCCTTTTTATTTCAATAATATTTTCTGGGGTCCTTTTGGTAGGACCCTCGGGCTACCCGGACCCCTGTTTGAAAAGCCCTGCCCTAAATCCCATCGATACTAAATTTCTCCAGCAATACAGATAGCTGTGGATTAAGAGGGATATTTTCTGTTTGTATTTTTTCTTTAAATGTGATATCATGCTATTTTGCCCTGTTAAGGCAATCAGGCCTTTAGATTTTTAATTGTAGTGTTTACAGATGCTTTTGATGCATGTTTCATTAAGTTCCTTCATTTAACAAATCATTTGATTTCAAAGCAGCTTTATACAACAATATTGGTATCACTTTACTAATAACAGAACTTTTACGAATACTATGTTGTGAAATGCAACCAAAATATTTAACTGAGCAATAAATTGTTAAAGATACAATTTATGTTAAATTTATGTTTATGGGCCCCAAAGGTAACTGTGACAGTGAACACTCTACTTTTATATAGAATCCTTTAATTTTCTCTTGGTATGTCTAACATAGTCTAAATATAACAACAGTGGACGGCTGAGATTTGTAGTTTATTAGCTGGTAATCACAATGAAAACAGCATCTTGACGTGTAAAACGATTATGAAGAGTTAAGTGAAACAGAGCTTGATTTCACAGCAAATGAAACTAATCTTAAGTTTGCGCTTAAGGGCATCATAAATTGGAAATTCTCCGGCCTATGGAGAGGAGACATGCGCCTGTCAGATGAATTCATCATTTTACAGAGTCCATCCTATAGTTCTCTCACTATATTTTTTCTAGCCCAATTCACACGTCTGCCGGTCTGTAACGCTGTACCTGAGATGGTCTGTCACTCTTCAGCTCCAGTACTCGTCTCACTCCTTTCTATGTTTTTTCTCGTCCTCCTCTGATACCATATTAAGCTGCAGGCAGTGGTGGGATCTTCAAAAAGATCTTGAGAGACTTGTCTCTGTGATATGTCTCCTCTTTAAGACCTTCACACTTCTTATGACTTCAGAGATGTGTGTGCTCGGGCATGTTTGTCTAGCTGATGTATGTGTGGTTGTGCGTGAGAGGCTACCACAAAGTTGCGTGTTTTTACCCGAGAGAGTTTCTGCGATGGCCCTGAGGCGGAACACGAAGGCGGTAATGATGCTTATGAAAAAAAAAGTTACAACATGACAACTTTAAAGGTGCATTCGATCATTTTTGTTTACGTTGCAGAGGCCGTTATTGCAGCCATCCTGAACTTTTATGGGCTTTACTTTAACTTCAGTGCTGTGTTTTACTCGCACTTTGGTGAGTGTTTATTTTTAAACCCTGCATACATAATTAAGATGAAGAATAGTAGAGTGGAGTACAGGTGTGTTTCACACTTTATACCATCACTAAAACACAATGGAGTGTTCACAGTGTTACTTTTCATACTGCATTAGTCTTGCCAGTTTCTATTCTCTCTCTTTTTTCCTCCTTTACCCATTTATTTTCCCTCCCTGCTAACTTTCTTAATGGTTTGGGAAGCGTAAAATGTTTTCAGAGGGAGAAGAAAGACAGTTAATATTTATTATGAGAATGAATCCCTGTATGATTTCCCCCTAATTTGAATGGTACTGTCTTTATTTGCTGGCATACATAGTAACAGTTTGAACAGGTGTCATTTTGTATACTTCTTATTAAATCTGTCATAGTTTTTCCAAAATCTTTTTTTCTGGATTTTATCCATTAATATCAAACAATAGTAAGGACAATATTTTGTAATGTTTGTTAAAGTAATTATTGTAAAATGTCTAGTTTTGTAATGTTCTCAACTTGAAAATACTTTAATCCTATTACTAAGTTGACTTAAAAGGTTTTTACTCCTACACCCTTTTCTAATTTTTTTCTAACACAGAATAAAAAAAAAGTTTGAAGTATGTCGGTAACCAAATAAAAGCACTTACACCCTTCTGCTGTATGAACACAAAACCGGTGCAAGTGAGTGGTTGCCAGTAAACAACAATAATGTTTTTGTCTGTTTTGCAGAATAAAGTCATTCAGGTAGATAGGAAATGACAAGAGGGAACTTGCGTAACTGTAATTTGTGTTAATTATAATATCTGCTAATATATTTTTCAAATCAAGGTTATTGGTCCATAGACTAAATAAAATAGGTGTTTTAACACTATCTTTATTAATATGAGATAATTTGATTTACAAATGCTGAAAACGAAATAGTTTGTTATTAGGTCATGTTCATTACATATTTGTTATGCAGATGGTGAAGTTAGATGTCGTAACCCTTATAATAATAAAAGTAAAACTTGCTTCTTATACTTAAAGTGAGAGTTCAACCAAAAGTAAAGACGATGCCATCATTTAAAAACCAAAAAGTTTGGGAGTCCAAGAGTGTCCAAGGACTGTGCCGTTCCAAGCATTAGTCTAAATATCTTTCTCCGTGCCCATCAGAACAAAGCTTAAAATTTTTTTGAACAACTAGAGAGCGTGCAATTCATAGTAGAATTTTCATTTTGGGTGAACTATCCCTTTAAATTCAGTATTTTGTTAAAATAAGAAGTCTAGGAGGAGCATTTTGAAAGATAAACATTTTCTCTACAGCAGTTACCAACGATAGTGACCTGTCATTTTGGCAGACACATTTTATCTAAAGTGACTCAAGGTACAGTAATTGCAGCAGGGAAATTCCCTGGAGCAAAGTGGAAGTGTCTTGCTTAAGGACAGTATTGACAGGGCGAGAGGGGAAATACTAGCACTACTTGAGTTTAAGTGCCACCCTATGTAGATTTGAAACTTGAACAGTGCAACTGTTACTCATAGTCCTGAGGTGTAACCATTGGGCCATCACCAAGGGGATAAGAAGAGTTTGACAGGTCGGAATATATTCCAGATCCATTAGGATAACTAAAGACAAGTAAGACAAGGATACATGTGTGTTTTTCTTTATTTAAAAGTAAGTGTATATGAAAAAGTGTGACTTACCAGGTAAATTGTATGCAGAATAAATCGTCCATTTGGTCCATGTCCATGTATGATGGACTGATCTGTGACACCTTTAAAAAAAATCTGTCAATCTCTCAAATCTGTAAAAGGCATTCCTCTTGAAATGGGAAGCAACTACTGTAAACTGTTCAACTGAAATGCTTGGTTTATTTAAGTGACAACAGATATATCAAATATAGAGGTTAAGGTACTGAAGCATGAAGGTTTTAAACTGTTATAAGGTAGGTCATTTCAGCCGCTTCGTAATGAAATGCGCTATGAAATATTTTTTGTTTCACAAATGATTTTGGCTTTATGATAAGTTTAGATAAATCAACTATAATTAATGAAGTAACACAAAATTAATATTAAGCCTGTACAGTAGTTTACCTCTCTCATTGTGCTGAAGATATCTTAAAGAACCCAGACTTTCATGGAAAGCCTCAGGGACAGTCTTGAAATATAATTCCTTTGCTTTAGTAATTCAGTTTGCCGGTTAACCATTCTTTGAAATGTTGTAATTCTTCAAAGTCTAGATATGAGAAAACCATTTCTTTTCTTTTGTTTGGTCCATCAGTTACTCCACATAACACGTTTGGGTGGCATTTGAGAATGAAGATAAGGTACAATTAGCGAGTTTTGTTGAATAAGCGTTAGACGGCTGATCTGACCTAGTTTGTTGATGTGGTCAAAACGAAGCTGGAGATACAGACTTTAATGCTTTGAGCTTATTTAGGAAGCCAATTTCCCTCGAGGATTTCTCTTCTTATGTTTTGATCATGTTCTCACACACACACACGTACGCACAACAAAATGCAAAGTGTTCTTATTTACCTCGGTACACGGTGGACTGGTCATTATTCTCCGTCTCATTTATAAGCACTCAAATCCTTTTGTACTTTAATCAAATCCATCAGGCCATACGCTGAAGCCTCATTATTATGATTATATTTATGTAGACTGTTAAGATGCTCATTCTTCATGCAAGAAAAAGTCTGCTCATCAGTCCATATGTGACGTCTATGAGGTAAGCATAGATTCAACCTTTAGCCTTGAATTTCAATTGCATCTGTTATGTTGCTAAGGAAACTGTGTAAGCAATTCAACTCAATTATTCAGAAAAAATGGGATTTTAAAACTTCATACATTTAAGGGAATAAGTTATCACACGTGGTTAGACAATTCTTGCATTGTGGATGTTAAACATAAACGTTTGGAGAATGTATATGACACACTGGCAATCTGTTATCATTATGAAACCCTTGTCGATCAAGTCTAAACAGAAGAAAATCAGCATTTGCACATCTTTTAGGATAATATCACTTTTTTTTTTAATTGTGAATTAAAATGCACAAACCACCTCTTAATAGAACATACAATAGTCTCCTCATTTTAAATAAAGAAATGGGTTGACTTATAGGGAATATGCACTGATGTGACATTCCTGACAGTATGTTCACACAAGACCTTTTTTATCCCTGTTTCAAAAACAAAATGAAAATTCCTCATGTAGCTCCGGGTTTCACATACAGCGTCGATAGTTCTGTCCTCTGTTGTTGTTTTGTATTAATGCCTCCAATGCTACGCCATGAAGGTACACCAAGATAACTTCTAGAGAAAGCTCCTGATTGGTTAACGCAAATATCTGCCAAAAGTCACATTATACATCTCGTGCAAATCAAGCGTTTTTGGTCTCATACGTGCACATCTTGTTATTCATCCAAATGTCTATTCATTGACTTACTATGTAAATAACTTGGGATTTAAGCTTTATACGCGTCTAATGTGTACACACCATGATAATGGCACTGGAATGTGGAAATCCTGCACCAAAAAATACCTTCAAGACAGACCTCACCATTTAAACCACCAAGTGCAGCCATCTATGCTATTAGTATAGTACAAACCTTTGGTAAAAACGTGACTTTTCATGGTATGTACTGTTGACGTTTGCATGGAATTGCCTCGGTCAAGTAAAGGCATTCACAACAGCATGTTGACATTGACAGCATGTCAGTTGAGTTCACGATGGTCGAGTTCACTTGTCTTTAAATGGCTGGCGAGAGATATCCGCAGTGTTTTTGAGTATGGCTGATATTACCCATAAATCAATGCAGGCCTTAAACTCTCTGGTGTTTTAAATCCTAAGTGGATTCCTTCCCGTGTTTTTCTTTCATTAGTAACCAATTCCTTCACACCCAACCGGGGAGTCAGCCGGCATTCTGATATTTAAAAGGAAGAGACTCTCTGCCACCTTAGTAAGTAACTATTTAAAAATAAATCACAAAATTTCGCTGCTGTCATTTTGGACCGTTCTATCTTTAAAGCTGCCACATCGAACGTGGCACTCATCATCTCCTCACATTTAGCCATGCACCTTATCTTTGTATCTTAAATCATTCCGGAATGCTTTAAAACAGTCGCTTTTCAAAGTCACTCTTCATTGAGACGCTTTCTGCTTTCACAGGAGTCTCCGCGCTGCTGTTTGTTTGTTTGTTTGCTAATTAAAGACTTTCTTGACACCTGTGCTAACTTTGCCCTCCCAAGAGTTCGGAAATGCACAGAACTGCGCGCAGAATCACACACCGTCACTCATCAAGATAAACAGGAAAGAATGCGCATGCACACGTACGCTCACACACACACACCAGCACGCACGTTCCCTTGTGTGCAATTACTTCCCAGTTATTTACCTCTCTCCGCTCGCTGGCTGTTTGATGGGCTTCAGGTAAACAACCGTGTTCACATCATACAAGACGGATGCGATGGCCCTGCCAATGAGGCGGCATGCCATGCGTGACCCCGTCTATAGACCACCCTCGCACTCCGCCAGGCATCTCCTCCTCACCCAAATGCTTTTCTCATCCCGTAGCTCCGAGCAACCTTATTATGAGTGTCAGAGAGCTGTATCCGCTGTGTAAATGTGTATGCGCGTCATTTGTTATTGCTGGCTGATAGAGGGTGAAATGCCTAGCGCAAAGCAACACCCTCCCACTGCTGAACGCAGATGCTAGTATAGCCGATTTTGGGAATAAGAGGGCTTTGTGTCTGAAGTCATCCCAGTGGTGGCCCTCACCGCGTCTGTTAATGCAGCAAGCTGAGTGATTGCTCGAGCTCAAACATATGGATGGGACCTAGCAAGGGATGTAATGGCCTACTGTTGCGGTGGGAGTTTAAATACACGAGAAGAGCGTGATTCCGCATCTACTGAAGCGGAAAACATCCTACCGCCCCTGCTGAAAACACAGCTTGAATTTCCATGACTTTTGAGACTGGTTTGCGCAGGTTCCGATGGTGGACTATCATGGTGGGAAAATGAGTCCGGTGTAAAATAAGCGAGTTTGAGAGACGGATTTTGGTTGGAGGAAATGTGCAGAGATGTCAGAAGTATAAGTCACGTGATGTGGGGTGCGAATAGCGACAGTGACGGTAACCATTCGACATGTCCAGCTCTCCTAATTGACCCTAGTTAGGCTTCAGACACCCATCTGGGCTCACAACAACCCTCTAATTGCCTTTGCTGATTCTCTTCTGATAGAATTACTCTTGTCAGTGAAGGTCATTATTCTCTGCCTCAAACTCTGCAGGAATGTCTTTCTTTTTCCTCTTCCTTCTTTCTTCCTTATCAGGCTAATGGGCATATCATTACAGAGCTTTTTCTTTATTTTTCATTAAGACAAGTGTGGGTGAGAGGATCAAGTTACTGTTTTTTCTTTATAGAAAAAAATAAATTAAACATCTCTAAAAAAAGACTTAGTCTGTGTGAGTGTGTATCTATGTACATATTTACATAATCTAAGTATATTGTGTACTATAAATGATATGCTTTGCTATTTAATATAATGTGAAGTAAATGATTTCAAAGTAGATTTGTATTTAATAGATGTTTTATTCATATTGTTCAATAGTAGTCTACATAATAAAACAATCATAAAGGTTAATCACGCTTATACTAAGACCAGAACAGGTTTGTTTAAAATGAATGAATAAGTTTAATGAATGGTTATGATCAACTTTAAATGTGTACTAAATATTATATTTGCCTAAATGGGTAGTTCACCCAAAAATGAAACTGCTATCCTAATAACACTTTAGTTGTTCAAAACTTGTATGAATTTCTTCGTGTGGCTCGACGCAGAGACATATATTTGGACTAATGCCTGTCACCAAACAGTTCTTGGACCGCATTGACTACCATAGTAGAAAAAAATTACTATGTTTGTCAATAATATTCCTCAAATTATATTGTTTTTTTTAACAGAACACAGTATATGTATATAAATTGTATAAAATTTATCCATACTATAAATATGTATATACTATGGAAATGGTTACATTCTTCCAAATATTAGACTTTTTTCGTTTTTGTCAACTATACCTTTAAATAAATGCATTTATATGTATGTTTGTATTTTGGTTGTTTACATATATAATTAAAAATATACACACCACACACACATAAACAATATATACACTTTATTTCACCAATTTACACAGAAAATATACCTCGTTATCAACATAATTTTAAGTATATTTACATGTACTCTCTAAAAAGAAGCCAAGATAGTCACCGGTCCATATATTACCCTATTTGATCTCCTATACGATGGCAATCATTGCTAATAGGATATTTCCCCTTCAAAAAGTACCATGGCGCTACAGTGCCACTGCGATCGGATCAGATGCCAAGATGAGGGAGGAAATGAAATGTGGCTGAAACGAGAGCCTGTCTTAGTATATACTGCCTTAGTTGAACTGTATGACTCATATTCAAATGCTTAAATAAACATATTCAAAAGGAAAGAACATGATGCTCGTCTTATGTGATGATAAGAAACATATATAAATTAAACATAATACGGAATATATTAGTGAAACATTTTAATGAATTCACAATGAATTTTGCATATTAATGAGTCATAGTTCATTCTCGCACATCTCATATGGAACACAAGATTTTTTTTACATTTTAGTGCTTGTAATGTGCTCTATTACAAGTATCTAACTGGGTGATAGACAGCATCACAAAAGACATTTTAACGGACCTTAATTATTCTCTGTTTAAGGATCTCAGTGTTTTTAAGGTTTGGAAAGCTGCCGCGCCTGACAAACTGTATCAGACGGTTTGCTGAAAACAAAGAAACATCAGTTGATTTAATTCTTGGCAATTATGATTAGAGAAAATAAAACAGGGATTAATAAAGTTACCTGTTTTGGAAAGAAAATAAGATGAAATCTCTTCAATAACGTTTTCTTTAAGACATTGATAACAGCGGAATAGAGGTTTTGTCTTGGCTAATTTTATAGAAATGTGAACCTGTAAATTTGTTTTTTCTCATTTAGTTTTTTATTCATAAAATCATACTGCACAATGTAAGAGAGAAAATTACATTGATTCATTTAAAACTGACTGAGTTAAACCAGGTCAAAAATTAAAACTATCGCAAAATGAATAGGTAGAATCTAATTTATTGCTCATTTACTCTAATTTTCCGACTTTAGCCTGGTTTTCGCAGGCAGTCACATATGTATTCTTATTGTGTTTTAACTTATGAAAAATGCATTTTGTTTCTCAAATATCTTAGGAGAAACCTCAGAGACAGCATTAATGCCTTGCAGCGAAGCATGAACTAGTGTTTTTATTATTACTTCTTTTTTTTGAAAGATCAGGAAAACAATAATGTTTGGTGCAGGGCAACTCTAGGTGCAAGAAGAGAAAATTTGGCTTGATTATTCTTGGTTTGGAGTTGAAAAACATGAGCGCACGTACAATATATTGACTGAGGCCTTTCCGAAATGCCCTGCAACCGTGTTGCTGGGACGACTTTGTTCCTTTCTGCTTTGCTTATTTATTTTTTTCACCCAGATGCACCTCACCCAAGGCTTTAGCAGGCATGAATTGTTGATGAAAAAAAGAACAACAATAGTTACTTAAGGTCTTCATACAATATTTAATATACACGCAGCACACTGCACGGTCTAGAGAGAGGATGGAGAATATTGTCAGCTAACCCACAACTAACTGCCAAGGGAGAGAGTAATGAAAGAGGAAGTTTCCTCTGCTAGGGAGGGGACGCTTTGCTTTAGTATGTTTTATCCGCTCTCAATCTCAAACTTTAATTGGAACCTCAGAGAGATCGTGCTATATTAATGTGAAGTTAATGCCAGGATGAATTGGGCTAACACATCAACACACATTTTCCAGTAACACAACAATCCTCTCCATTGTAGAGTTGCGAGTTATGAATCACTGGCACCCTTTCACCCTTATTGTAATAAAACACGCAGGCACACTTACAGTACATTTGGTTTTCAGTGGTGTTCACATTTCATTGATTTCTGTTGTTTTTGTACTCAGCTAATGGCATTCTCTTTCCCAATACCATCAAACCTAAACTTACTCACTAACCTTTCTGAATTGTTTAGATTTAAAGAAAACATCTTTGTATGTACATTGAGCTGTTTTTCTCATGGAGGCCATCAACTGGGCCATCCCAAAGATTTGTTTTACTATCCTTGTGGGGACATTGGTTTCGAGAATGTAGGCCAAACTGACCTGTACACACACAAGAAAACACACTAAAGCTGTCCATGTGTTCTCATCTTTGAAGGGAACATATTGTAACCCTCCACTGAACAGGGAAAGTGTTATTCATGTACACAGAATGATAGAAGTAGAAATTGTAATAGATTACAGATATATATATATATATATATATATATCTAAGTAATTATCCAGCACTTGCTGCATTGATAAAGAATCGTGAATATGTCTGTATATGCAAATCTCTCTCTCTCTCTTTCTCTCTCTCTCTCTCTCTCTCTCTCTCTCTCTCTCTCTCTCTCTCTCTCTCTCTCCCCCTCTCCCTCTCTCTCACTTTCCCTGTTTTCTATCTCTCTCCCTCTCATCCCTGTCTCCTAAACCAGCCTGAAACCCAATTACTCAAACAACACTACAAGTAAGCAGTGCATGAATACCAAATGCACTGTAATTGATTACTTAATTTATGAAAGAACCAGTGATTTTTTAAATGCCTGTAATTTATTACGCAAATGTTTACTCAATTCGGCTGATATATGAGGCTTACGATGAGGGTCAACTAGATTATTTTTTTTAAAGCAGTTCACATTTTTTTCCTTTAATTCTTTGAAATCAGGACACATTAAACATAGCACCTTAGTTGCAGAGCACTTGCTCAGAAACGACAAGGATGATCCTCCTCCAAATGTTTTTATTCATAATTGCTTTAAAGACATTTCAGAGGAGTTGTATCAGTTAGACATGTCTGCATTGGGCTTTTCTTCGACGGTTATGACATTAAAGATGAAGCACTGATATGCTTCTCGTTACTATTCAGTGAACAAGATGTTAAAGTGGAGTGACAGAGAGACTCTATGGGGAGTTTGCCATCATTGCATTTTGATGTAAATCTCGGGGAGTGCCTGGGAAATGCAAATAAAATGCATTTGTATCAGAGAGGACATTTTCGGCGATGAGGGTTGATATGTAATGGAACCATCTTCCAGATGTCTTACACTGCGGCACGGGGCTGTTAAGCGGCTGGCCTGCAGTCTCGCCCTCCTTTGACCCTGGACTACTGCCATTTCAAAGCTATGCCAGCTTTAATTTGCAGCTTTGTGCTTCCCTCATTCCTACCCATAATCCTCCTGTGCAGAGCGGGGCCCGGCCAAAAGAATTGGTTTGACGGCTATGCTTACATCACCGGACTGGCATCTGATCTCCTCTGACATTCCATCATTTGTAGCAGAGAATGACTCTAGGATATTTTTCTTTCAACCCCATTAGCTGCCTTGATTTGACTCAGATCGAAGGCTTGCCAGATCGAGATGGGGCAGGGGAATGTTGGTCTCACCATTGGCTTAGATTTGTTACACTTGATGGATGGAATAGTCAGTACAGGGTTGTTTAACATAAATGTGCTCTTTATGTGCCTTGTCTTGTTCTGTCTTTTTTTGGTAAGCTGTGACATATATCATGATTAATTGAAGACAAAATGATATTTTTGTTTATAGAAAATGTGTTAAATATATATATATAAATATATATATATATATATATATATATATATATATATATATATCTTTTTTACATTAATATAAGTTATAAATATATTTTGTAAACTTACAGTTATGAATGTGAAATTTACAAAATGGCAAAATCAAATGTATAATAAAACTTTTGTTACTTAAATTTCGATTAGCATATCCGTCATTTAAATTTATATACACATCCATGTGTGTGCACTTATATTTAGGCCTAGATAACTATTATACTGTATATACTGTGCTCATGTGCAGCACCACTTCGAGCGACCCGAGTTTGACTCCCGGTGCGTGATCAGTTCCTTTTCTCATCTAACAGCTTATATCTCTCCCTTCACTGTCATATCAATCAACATCAATTTTAGAATCAATCATCACAATTTATTTATTTGACAGCATTATATTTATAAAGAACTTATATGGAAGCTAAATATATGCGATGAGTAGACAATGGACCCTTGTAATTCTGTTAATGTATTTTTTTTCTTTAACATAAAGATTGTGGAGTTGCTGAGTGATGGCATTTGAATTATTCGATTTTTGTGCATTTGGCAGATGCTTTTATTCAAGGTATTCATTGTGTAACACCATGGGTTTCCTGGGAATTAAACCCATGATCTTTGTGCTGATTCAGCAATGATGATCAACAGACAATATTTCCATTTTTTAAATGTGTATGGAGTGACAAGCTTAGTATAAATTGTAATAACAACACAACTGGCACTATATTACATTCAACTCCTGCACTTTTTGTAGCATCTTACAGTATATTTCTTGATATCAGGGTCATTTTCCAGTAGACCTTATTTGACACCTGGTCTCTGTTGTGACTCAAGACTGATGATCTTGTTGTCTTCCATCTAAATGTCACAGTTAGACCTCGGTAAGTCTCTTCCACATTGCATTCTCTTCTTCAATAGATAACTTAAGCAGTCCGACAATACCATTTAATCACATCATCTGCAGGGGTTTTAGAAGGTTTAAGATCAGGCCCATGTCTAATGTTCTTCCATGCTGCTTTGCTCAGCTCTTCTCAGACTCTTATAGAAAAAATGAGGACACAGCACTTTTCTTTAGGACTGACAGATACTTAAAGGAAATGAACATTAATTGAAATGATGTCATAATCTAGTAGGTGGCTAGATGCCTTTTGGAGGTAAAGCTGGGAGGGTCATTAAATTACTATTCACAGCTGCAAATGTGAAATGGCTAACGAAGATTGCCAGATTTATATGGACATTAAAAGGCTTTACTTTTCATCGAGGATCTGGTTCTTGCAAAATAGCTGCAGAAGTCGTTTAGAAAGAAGGTCAGTGAACTTTTTGTTATGACTTTGCAAAACGGCACTTTTTGTGGGAATCCATTTGTGGGCATTGACAAGAATGTCTTTAGAGATTTAATTTTTTTAAGTGCCTCTCAGATTGTACCTGTAAATGATCTGTGAAGTTACAAATCTCTAAGTTCATGATAAAGCGTGTTATGGTCTTTGAAAGAAACCAGATGTCTTGTACCAGTCATCTAGATACTTCCGTGACATGTTGTCAAAGATCAGAAGTAACCAAATTCATTTGATGGTCTCGTCACTGGTGTTGATGCAGTTAATGAAAGCTCAGTTAAGCAATAACAATAGAAAAACTTACAGAGTCAGGAACTAGAAATGAGTGTTTTTCAGACTTGAGGAGAGACAATTGTGGTCTGGATCATCTGTACAGTCAAATTTTTGTGGTGCTGCATCAGGGCTACTGGGATTGCAAAACGTTTGATCCTAGCATTAAGATGTTTCGCATGCCGGAAAGGACACTAGCTGATATTTTAAGGCCATCAGTCTGGACAAACAGCTCTATATCATCTCTGGCATCATCTGTAGAAAAGGTCTGGTGTGATGAGGATGGGGGATTTGAAGGTAGCCCTCACCAGAAACAAGGCCGCTGTGACGGACAGCAGGGAGGTCTCTGTGAAGCCTCTGCTTTTGAAGCCAGATTGTTTGCTTGGCTTTGTTTGTTCTCTGAATGAAAAAGAGAGTTCAGAAAATAACTCTTGAGAGTTTTGTGTCAGAGATAGTAGGAAAGAGAAAAAATGTGAATTTTAAATTGTATCAAAATTAATGAAAATAGCAGCCAGAATTCATCTGCAGTCGTGAGGTCAGATGAGGTAAAGTGCTTTAAAAAATTTGCTTGTGTGGATTTTATCTTTTAAGTGGATGACCTTGGCTTTTGTACATTTTAAAGGACAAGTTATTGAAAAACAGGACAAACATGTTGTCTCTGTAATTATTTTTTGCCAAAGGAATTTTTACAAAACGTGTTCTGTTGACCGGTGTGTACGTTTGGTAAACATAACAGCAAATTATATGTAAGATGTAAGAGAAGAAATTTTTATATAGAAAAGCTTATTCTAAGGTAATAAAACATTTTGTTATGTAAGGACTTTATACACCTCTGAAGACAGTTATCTATGTTATATTGAATTTATGTCAAAATATCCTAAAAAAATTACAAATTACACTTTTAAGCAGTTTAGGATCCATGCATAGATGCAACACAATTATGCCATTGATGTTATGCCGTGTTAACACCAGACATGAATTAAGTACTTTTCGCAAGAAAATTATGTACAAAATCAATACAAAGCCATAAATAAACATGATCTCGTGACCGCAAATAAAATGACTAAAATATAAAAAATAAATTCCTGTGAGTAACACGGTGCACACAATTTTTTGCATTTGGTGTAAACAAAGCATTGAAATTTTGTAGTTTAGATTTGGCACTGCCATGTTGCTGTAAAGATAATATAACTTTCATTCTTCTGACAAATTATTTGAATTCAATTTTGCAGCCATCGGTTTTTAAAAAAAAGTATATATATACTTTGTTGCAGTGTTACTTTTCACACCTGTTGAGCAAAGCCTCCAGTAGCTCGCCTGAGAAACAAGAAAGTTGGCTCTTGGATCACCCCGTTTTTGTTAGACAGAACTTACAATAACTTAATCAAAAGGTGTTCAGACATCTAACCTCTCCTGAACATTTTCCATAAATATTCCCGTTAACATACTTTACTGAAGTGGCACTTAAGGACCCTAATTAGTTTCAAATTAACACCAGCATGTCCGTCCAAATATATAATGGGTAGAGGAGGAGGAGAAATTACAGTTACATCCGCGGCAGGTCTAAGACTGTGTCTCATTGCTCTAATATTAGTCTGTTATATTACAAACCTGAAGTAGATTCTGTGAATGTTACACCACAACCGGTGTTATTACATATGAAGCCTTTTGTAAGGAAAACATGAACATTGATCTAAAATATGAAATACTGAAAGCAAAATATGAATTATAAAAAAGCTCAATATTAAAATGTACATTAATATCAACAAAGTTTTATAAAACAATACTTATTATATTTTTGGATTATTTTTGTATTTATTTTGTTGTATAAGTGAGTGGTGCAGTCCGTGAAAAAGCTTGGAAATGGGCAGTAGGAATGATGATTATCTAAGCCTTGACTGAAATGTATCCCAACCCCTGTATCTCTATTAAGTCTGATCCAGAGCTTTAAGTCTGGGTAAATGTTTGCTAAACTTTTGTGTTTGGTTGCTATGGACCTGGCTTGGTAGATATATTGATCCTGAGAGACTGATTGGTTGCCTGAGTATAATGAGCCCACCCCCTTTTCTCTATGACACTGTAGTTAAAAGATTTCCCATCTGGGATGTTTTTTAAAAAGACAGTTCACGGGTTTCCCCTACCCATTTTAAGTCCATGAGGAATTCAGTCAGCTCTAATGCCCTAGGGGTACATTTTACACCCCCATTTTGAAATATGTTTTTACAGAGGCTGCCAGCCTCTTCAAATGTGGTGACCCAAAGGTATCATCAAAATCTTCTCTTAGATCTATGACTTGCCGAAGTTCACCATTATAAGTCTATGCAAAATTTCTGATGGCTCTTACGCCCCAGGGGCACAACATACACCCGCCAGCCTCTCAATATGTGGTAAACCACATGTTTCTATTAAATGCCCGCTCATAGCTACAACCCATCAAAGTTGAGATGCAATTTTAATACAAGGGATTTTTGGGGTCATTTTTGCCCCCTATCGAGAACCCTGATTGCTTAATAAATCTTAGCAGAGCTCTCCTCAATAACCTGGTCAGATGATTCCTCATTTATGTGTCTATGTTAAACTGTGCAAGAAGAGTAGCGTCCCGAAAGATTGGAAGAAGATTCACGACATGCTTCATAAGATAAAATCTCCTACACAGCAAACTGTGGGTGTAAAAGTACACCATTGTTTTCTTCATTAATATTTTGTGGTTTGCCTGAAAAATAAACTTTAGATAGGAACTAAAAATGCTGCCAACTGTCAATGGAGCTTCCTTTTATTCACAACATTATCTGCTTGAGCATCTAGAAAATAGCTCTCATAACCCCCTGAGACAGACATCGATGTTTTTGCAAGATTTTTCAAAGAGTAGTTTCTTGCTTGAATAAAAGTGCCATTAAAAACAATACCAGGACTGACCCAGAGAGACACATTATGAGGGATAGATAAAGCCACATCACAGTGATAAACTACAATCATTACCACAACTGACGTATCCTCTAGTCGATTTAACAAATTGTTTTAGCTGTAAAATGTAGCTGCGTTCAAAAGAGTGCGCTCACCTCTTGGTTCTTCTTTTAAACCTTAACTAAGAACTAGCCATGCATGTGTTACTTTCGTTTTGAAAAGTAAATGATGAGAACACTTTGTGTTGTTTTGGTACCCTATGTCTCGACATGAATCTTTGGTGCAATATCTTAAGAAATCTTCCAAAACAGGCATGATCAATTGGGCCGCAGCGGAATGTGAAGTGAAAAAAAGAACATAACGTGATGTGAACCCTCACAGCAGACTTTTTAAACAATGTTAAGATTTTTGTTTACTGTATACACAAAACATAGATGAGAACTGCGCTCTCTGGGAACTACGAGCCTAAATTAAACATTTAATTCTATAGGTAATATACACCTTGGTTTAACAAGTTTTCAAAGCGTTCGTTGCTGATGTAAGGAAAACCAATGAAAGCATCTCTTCAATTTATAACGTGAAAGTGATAAAAAGGGCATGCCTGATACTTTGCAATGTTCTTAATGATATTATGTATATATATTATACGTTGTGGATTTAATTCAGATAGGGGTATTCAGATCCACCTTTCTTGCTCCTGATACAACTGACGATACTGAGGTCCGCTTCCATACTACAGTAACATTTTAAAAGTGCTGATTTACCTACTTTCAAAACTTTTTACTGTGATTTTTTATGAAACAAGAAAACACAGAAAAAACTTTTAAAACTTTGAAATATTTTAATATACTGTTTAAATTTTTTGTACTTATAAATGAAAAAATTGGAAAACTGATAAAATCAAATTTTTTCTTAGTACTCACCCAAATATTAGCTGTAAATTACCACATACATATTTGTTAAATTGTTCAATTATATACACTTATATACACGCATTTAATAAATTTTTCTAATTATTTCTTCATAAAATTGTTCGAAAACATAAAATATATATTTTTTGAAGTTAACATAACTGTTTATTTTTGTGATATTTACTAAGACACATTAATCATTTTTACAGTGTCATAAACTACATCACTGTGCAAGAGATCTGGCTCGACTTAAACAATGATATGTTAATCTTGTAAAACTAAATACAAACACAAATTTGGTGAAATATTGTATTCATCCAAAAACTTAAATAAATCAAGTTCACTAGCTATTTCATATTTAAAAATAAAGAACACAAACAGGAATTAACATCCAATAGCATTTAAATATCCTAGTGGTATTTAATGTCGGATTAGGCCAACTGCCCATATTATCCGAACTAGAATTTAATTTAAATATAATTTCCGATATGAATAACAGATCGCAGCATCCCTCATTTAAGTGGTGTGAAATGAAATTTCTAGATATAAAATTAATTTTATATGTTTGCATATTTTGTATATATATATTTCTAAAAATTCACAAAAGCTTTTTTATTAATCTTAAGTAAGCAAAATAATGTTCCTTAGATAAAAACAAAACAGAAAATACGTTTCTCCTGATGATTTCACTTGAAATGTTTTATTATATGATATGCTCGTGCACCAAAGATTTCAAAAGAGTTTGGTGGCTAAATAATATCTTCAAAGCATCAGCCCGAAGCTATAAACGCTGCATTTACAACTAAGCAATGATTAGCATTGCAACATTGTTTAGACTTGCTGCCTTTTCCCAATTCACAGCCGAGAGATGTTCCAATCCCAAACAACCAGTGCCAGCAAATCCCACCTATCATAAACTACGCTGTTTACAAACTATCACATCAGCAGGTATATAAACAAACTGTTCATTCAAGCTTTGTAAGCAAATGCGTTCTGGGAGACAGAATTCATTAATTCGCCAAAGCTCTGTGCGGCTTCTTTAAGCACAACCTGGGCAAGATGAGAAACTGAAAACAGGGAAAAAAACATTGTCCCTTTGCTGTAGATCAGCGATGGAAGATAATTAGTCACCATAGCCGGGCTGTTGTGACTGGCTACACATGTTCCAGCTGTCACAGGTGTATTCTGGGAGACTGAGGCACTGACAGCCATGACGGTACCATCTGGGCCTGTTCCCATCACGGGAGGATGCCTTGCCAATGACAGTCTCCATTCTGCATGAGAAAGATGGAAAGTGAATGTGTGTACGTGTGTATCCGTATTGATTGACTATACGTACATCCCATAGGACACCGTGTCAGGGGATTCCATGCTGACTCATGCCTTGGTAAGTAGTCTTTGTGGATCATAAACTGCACTGATCTATGTGGGCCACCAGTTGTGCAGGGGCCTGGGTGTTTATTAGAGCGTATTAGTGTGTAAATACGCATATATATATATATATATATATATATATATATATATATATATCCGTTTAAACAGCTGTGCAGATGTGCTTGATGTATGCATGCAGGTCTGTGTTTTTTAAATGTTCATTCAGCTGTATGACTGGATGAACTTGCCTCGATACCATTGTGTATCGGTGACAAATTTCGATACCTAGCTGTTTAATATCGTCACTTTCAATGAGCCAGTTAACGCACAACAAGTTTGACAAACCCAACTCAAACACTGTGAAGTACGCTATACAATATTTGCTATTAAAAAAATGGCTGCCAAGACGGAAAACACATCAAATATGATGGAGCTTTTGACCATGCACTGAATATCTTAGCAGAAATGTCTCCATATTTGACTGTAAGGGGACTGAAAGGGAGCAGTCATCATCTCAGCGGTTACCTGTCTCTTATAAAGATGCCTATAATTAGGACTCCGACAGGTAAACAAAAATACAAAACATGCAAGAGAGTGAAACATACCTCGTGAAAAGCACGTCTGCTATCGAGTTACCCTAAAAGTCATTGCGAAGACAACATTTTAGAATTTTAAATGAGTGAAAGAGGAACTTGAAAAATAAATGGAGACAGTTGATTATACAGATGAGGATACAGTTGGTTTTTGAATTTATTTTCAGACTGTAAGTTTTTCATTTTCAGGGTAAAACATGAATGTGTAATTTAGAAAAATACATCTGGTTAGTGCAAGTTATTCTTGATAATTTACACATAATTGCTGATAAGCAACTTTGGAGTGAAAGTAAATTTGAAGATCCTCAGAGCAGAGTTAAAAAGTAGCTTGGATCTTCAAATTTACTTTCCCTCCATCAGCAATTATGTGTAAATTATCATATTTATCATAATTATTTTTTCTAATATGTAATTAGAAAGGGGGGGCCTAGATTAAAATGTCATCATCAAACTACAGTGTTTTATCCAAACATTTGTATTCAGGGTGCAAAATAAAACTAATATATATATATATATATAGTTTTGTTGTCACTGGCCTTTGAAAACAACATGATTACCACGTGTGAAACAGACATACGAAAAGCCATGATTCTTTAGATTCTTTAATGCAAAATGTCATCTCCATGACTCCGAGGGACAACATAATCCCTGATTTGTTCCATATTTTTCCCAACATGGCCATGACGCACAGTCTCTGCTTCCACATCAAAGTATTCCTTTCATGTATGTTCTGTGTACGTGTGTCAGTGGTTTCACATATGGAGTGTTGCAGTGGTGTTGGTAGTGCTCACAGACAGAGAGGTACAAGGCATAACTACAGTAATAGAAGGCAGATGGCACTCATGAGAGATGCTATATATTTAAAAGAAAAGCATTTATATATATATATATATATATGGTCATCTGTTTAATTTTTATTGTGAAAAAACCCTACCAATGTTAAAACAAACCTTACGCCTTTATATAGATTGTAGCACATTTCAAGCAATGCAGCAGGGGTGAGAGGTCCTTTATTTCTTAGCATTGCCACTGCAAATATGATGAATATCGAACAGTAAAATAATTTGCACGGCATTGAGACAATATTGAGCAGGCAGAACAACGCGCTCTACATAAAGCACTAGTGATTTCCATCTTCAAGTACTTTTGTAAATCAAAGTGGACAGTGTGATTTGCGTTTGAATTAAACTGAAGGAGTTCTGTTTCTCTCTTTACATGCAAAACAGCCAGTAGCTCCCACAGGTTATAATATTCTCTCTCTCCTCTCTCTCTCTCTCTCTCTCTCTCTCTGTCTCTCTGTCTCTCTCTCTCTCTCTCTCTCTCTCTCTCTCTCACTCTCTGTTTCTTTCTGTCTCTGTCTCTGTCTCTTTCTCTCTCTCTCTCTCTCTCTCTCTCTCTCTCTCTCTCTCTCTCTCTCTCTCTCTCTCTCTCTCTCTCTCTCTCTCTCTCTCTCTCTCTCTCTCTCTCTCTCTCTCTCTCTCTCTCTCTCTCTCTCTCTCTCTCTCTCTCTCTCTCTCTCTCTCTCTCTCTCTCTCTCTCTCTGGTGTTAGGAGACTGCTGATCAAAGGCCTTCACTAGGGTTCCATGCGGCACGTTTATTTCAGAAACAAACATTGCTGCCCCCCAATTTGGTTACAGCCTTTCTTTAGTCCCAGGGAGCCTGTTGAGAGAAGAGCGGTACTCACACCAACACAAACACACTTCAATTTGCATCTCTTCCTGGATTTCATAATCAGTGATTTGTTTTTAGCTTTAAAACCTGTGTCCACTCCACTTTCAGTATTTAATAGTAATGAGCGGCACAATGTGAAATAAGTAAATTAAAAACTGTTGGTAATGGCTGATTAGCTCTACTCACTGCAGTTGTTATAAAGAGCTAAATTTAGTAATGATGAAGTTATCATGCTGTCAATGGATATTGACCTCTGCTGGGAGATTGCTTTAGTGAGATCCGTTTATTAATCAGAATGTAAAATAAAAGTTTGTTTTAAAAGTAATTGCTGAACCAGGAATAAAGATCACAGTTTAAAGCATTGGATTTATGTGCACATAGTTCCAAGCCCGAGTTTTTGTAGTCACCGGTCTTTGAAAACAACACGAGTACCACATTTGATACAGACATACGAAAAGCCATGATTCTTTAATGCAAAAAGTCATCTCCATGACTCCAAGGGACAACATAATCTCTGATTTGTTCCATATTTTTCCCAACGTGGCCATGACCCACAGTCTCAGCTTCCACATCAAAGTATTCCTTCCATGTATGTTCTGTGTACGTGTGTCAGTGGTTTCACATATGGGATGTTGCAGTGGTGTTGGTACTGCTCACAGACAGAGAGGTACAAGGCATAACTGCAGTATTAGAATGTAGATGGCACTCATGCGAGATGCTGTGTAAGTCTGTGAAACCCGGGCAAAGTTTTTTTTGCGATTTATTGTGTTGTAAAATGTAAATAATGTAAAGAACGTTATGTGGACAAAGTCTTAAAATGTTAAATGTTGACCAAATTTTTCCATGTCAGAGGAAGACATCATAAGATGGTTAAAATCAAACTTTAAAGCTTATGATCTCATCATTACATTTTAAAACTTTGTTCTGGTTTTCAGAGACTACATCACATATTGACTATGTGTGAAATCTAAGTTCTATTAACAGTCTGGTTATAATGCTTTTTCCTATAATCTTACAAGACAGGAATGGGCGTCCAGCACTGAATAATTGTTTGCAATAAGGGCAGAAGCAGTAAAGAGATAGTTCACCCAAAAATGAAATTTGTGTCATCAATTACTCACATTCTTGTCATTAAAAGCGTGTATGACTCACTTTCTTCTGCGGAACACAAAATAAGGTATTTTGAAGAATGCTTTAAACTGTCACCCATTCACTTGCGCTGGTTTTGTTTCCATACAATAGAAGTGAAGGGTGGCACTGCTGCTCGTTTACCAACAATCTTCTTAGCACAGTGTTTCACACCATTGCAAGATTTGATCTCACTTATGACATTAGAAATAAAAACAGATGCTCCCTTCATGTTTTCTATCTCAAGTCACGTTGCATATTCTTACTTTGTTCATTTGATTAAAAAATTTTAAAGTCTGTAAAAAATATTTTATGTGGCAGATTAATTATCACGAAAATTCACAGTAATATAATTACCTTAAAAGGAAAATATTAAAACAATAGAGTAAAAATCCCAGAGGTCATTTCTCCAAAGTGTACACATATATCTTTGTATATTGTTTACATTTAAGTTTTAATTCAACCAATATACCTTTATAATATACAATATTCTACAACAGTTCTTTCTGGTTCTCGAATCTGATTGGCTGAGAGCCATGCGATATTTGACCAGAGACATCACAGGCACTGTTCGTATCACTCAGCTCCTAGTCATTGAAATACAGAAACTCAAATGCAGTGTATGAAACTCCAGGCTTGCTTAAAAAACATATATCGTCGCGTCAATTTAAGGTGGCAGTACACACCGGAACATGTCGGGTGGGATCTGCCATATTAAAAGATAAGAACATGCAAATCACACTCACATGCACTCAGTCTCGCCTCATTATCTCTATAACTTTACTGTATTTACTTGAACAAAGTGATGGTGTAGAATTAGTAAACAAAGGTTTTGCTGCGTTGGAATTCAGCGTCGGTGAAGGTTGTCCCCAAGTTCCTTGAAATATCGGAGTTTTTTTTTGTTTTTTTTGTAATTTATTAGTAGTTTTTTTTATGTGAAACTATTTACCCTTATAATTAACTAATGCCAATTTAAATTAAATTTTCTTGGTAAATTCTACTAGATATATTTGAGTTAATCAGGTTTACTTACATTTTTCTTACAACAGTAAATTTACTTAATTTCAAAGCTTTTGAATTCACTAATTTCTTGAGGGAAAATAATTTTTAAAAATAAAGTTTAATTTGTTTGGGTACATGCATTATCTTTTCCTTCCCATAGTAATTTCAGTGGTTAAATCTGCACTAATGAGACGGATTAAAACACCAGGAGAAAACAGGTATCTGTTACCCTCATCCACTGTAGATCTGTGACCGAAATAGGTCACTATAATGTAAACACCATATTCTTACAGTTGTGAGAGAGAGAGAGAGAGAGAGAGAGAGAGAGAGAGAGAGAGAGAGAGAGAGAGAGAGAGAGAGAGAGAGAGAGAGAGAGAGAGAGAGAGAGAGAGAGAGAGAGAGAGAGAGAGAGAGAGAGAGAGAGAGAGAGAGAGAGAGAGAGAGAGAGAGAGAGAGAGCGAGTGAGAGAGCGAGTGAGAGAGCGAGTGAGAGAGCGAGTGAGAGAAATGAAAAGGAGCACCTTTCCACAGTCGAGCTCTCAGCTTGTTGGTCTGTGACTCAGCGGATTCTGCTGGCTTTTAATCACATGCGTCCCCAGCGCCGCTGTCTCAGAGAAGCAGCTCTCATTTAAAGCAAGACATAACACTTAAAATAGTGCAACAGCAGGAAGCTCATTTAAGCAGTCGCTGTGAGGAACTGCAGAAAAGCCCGCATATATCTCCCGAGCTACGAGCACACTTTGAAAAACATCTTATTTTTCTCCTCGTCGCCTTTTTCGAACTATGCGTTGATTAGCAACCATACTGCCTCTATACTACAGTTTGTGATGTAAACTCATTCAAGCAAATGTTATTGTCTGTCTGACAGTGAAAAACAGAGCGACACAGATACGGCTCTCATTAAAAACAAAATCCGCTTTTCGTCTGTTGGAACTTTGGGTAAACAAAACCGGGGAGACGATTTTAGACATCAGCTTTGGTTATCGTGGATCTTTTGTACCATGATGGCGGGATTAAATATGAATAACCCTTCTATTTGTATGGTTGTGTTCAACAGTGTGTGTAACGGTTGTGTGTGTGTGTGTGTGTGTTACAGTAGCTCCCCCTGCAGCGCGCCCTCAGGAGAGATGCTTATTAAAGCAAGCTGTCAGTCAGCATCTCAGGGTGCAGGAGGCCGTGATTGAGCCATCCATTATTTACTCAGCCACTCCAGTGGACAAACAATCAATTATTTCAATGGGAATTATCCATAAGACTCTTTGAATGCAAAATACCTGAATGTATTTGCAAAAGGGAGGGAGAGAGTGGAAATAAACCCTTTCCTGGAAAACGAGGGCGATTGCAGCCAAAGCCCCTCCGCTCGCTCGGGCACATACAGACGCATTCGTTTTCCTTCTTTCAGCAATAAACAACAGCACATTGAGCGTATGGTAATGGCCGACACGCTGAGACATGGCTTGAGGTGCTTCATTATTCATTTTTTGGGCGATGAATAATCAGATTCTGACTGATGAATGGTTTGAATAAATCATGAGATTGTGATTAGTTGGAATGGGACCGGGGTGGGCACGAGTATGGGGGGACACCATGGGTGGCAGGGGTCATCTGTCTGTCACTCGAAAACACCTATCCATGAAAGGAAACGTATGGGACATTGTGGAGTCGTGTGTGTGTGTTTGTTTCGGCATGAAACAAGAGCGCTGACATGGAAGCTTTTGAAGCCTCTTTTATCTCGACTAAAACTGTATCGTTTTTGCAGGCCGTTTAACAAGATGCACTCCATGCAGCTGGGACGTAATTGCAATAATTGAGCGCTTTCTGTTTTCCACGGACTTAGGTTTGAAATATTGAGGTTTTATTAAGATGGTCAGAATTTGAAATCACTCGCTCACGAGCATCCGGATGATTTAAGGAATGGAACTTCATGTTGAACTTAAATGAAAACTAATTAGAGTGTCGGACCTCATGATTCCACTTCAGGTTTGTTTATTCCAACATTGTGTCAGTGTTAAAGGAAAATCTCATACATCTTTTACTTTCTGCAACCACCTGATGGGCATTATGGGGCACTCTGAATTTGCTGCGTGGACCAGAGCTGATTCCTGAGGGACTTTTAGTGCCATATGGACCTGATTTTTAGAATTGTATTTGACGCACACGAACAATTACGTATGCTTGTGCTTTGCACATGGAATGTTACTGGGTTTCTGTGGGCGGATCTTAATTTGTGTGCATTCGTGTGTGCATATGCATTTGCATGTGTTTAATTTTAGGGGTTTCGGTTGATCAAAGCCGTATTGGTCAAATGAAAACAGAGTCTGTATTTGGCTCAGAGTCAGATACAACAGCTTTAGTTCAATGATCTGATTCATGGGAAAGGTGGGGCCGAAGGGATGGAAAGAGGTTTGATTTAATTTCATTTGCTTAGCTTTTCAATTCAGTCTCTCCATTGGAAAAAAAGCTGCACAAGCTTTAAGTCTTGGTTATGGATCCCTGGCATGAGAAATATGCAAATCAAGATTTAAGATTATGTAAATATGCAAGCATGCAAATGTAGAATGAGAATGTAATCCGTATTTGGGTACACATGTCTAAAATTTAGAACGATGCAAATGTCGTTTTAAATCTAAAAGCGTGGATTTAGTTCATGTTTTTCTCTGGTTCATAATGCCGCTTTGTTTGAGCTATTAAACACTTGTTCTCTTCAATATGAAAAATAATAATAACGATGCTAAAGCTGCATCTTGTAAGTTCTGCACCACTAATGACATTAAATGCTAATGCAATTAATTGTTTACAAGTTCTCCACATGTTCAATACTGTTATGACATCTAGTATAGGCAGACCAGCCCCTTGCTCACGTCATT